>JAWPHD010000696.1:0-413422 GCA_037043455.1 Cyrtodaria siliqua
ATGTGAAATGTCTATATGCATTAAATTAAGCTGCATTTTTCCTTTTAATTATTGCTAACCCTTAACCGCTACATATATATAATGGACTGTGTGTTCTTTCTTTGAATTAGGACCATTCCATTTATGTGACAAAGGGGTGTTTTGGGGAAAATGACTGTTCAGCAGCCATACATTGTAACCCGAGTTACTTGCAGGCTGATCTGGGTTTACAATAGATACAAAGGCTATTAGCGGGTCAAGGATTAATGAAGATGTTCAGTCTGGAAAGCTCAACGACTCAGCAACATTTTATTGCTGAATCATCAGTTTGTTTATGTTGGCTGCCATCTACGCTACCAAGTTTGAGTAAATGGTTACCCTGTGTTCTAGAGTTCAAAGTTTAACATAATGAAGCTTATAGGGAAAACTTTCTGAAACCCAGCGAAATAATGCTTTGTACAAGTACAGCTTTCACACTCAGGTCCACGAGTACAGCTTTTACACACAGGTCCACAAGTACAGCTTTCACACACAGGTCCACAAGTACAGCTTTCACACTCAGGTCCACGAGTACAGCTTTCACACTCAGGTCCACGAGTACAGCTTTCACACTCAGGTCACAAGTACAGCTTTCACACTCAGGTCCACGAGTACAGCTTTCACACTCAGGTCCACAAGTACAGCTTTCACACTCAGGTCCACAAGTACAGCTTTCACACTCAGGTCCATGAGTACAGCATTCACACTCAGGTCCATGAGTACAGCTTTTACACTCAGGTCCACAAGTACAGCTTTCAAACTCAGGTCCACGAGTACAGCTTTCACACTCAGGTCCTCTTGTTATAGTAACTATCCTGCCAAAAAAGACAAATTTTACAACATTATGTACATCGTTTCTAAACATACAGACGACAAGGTATATATATATATAACTTATATATTTTGAGAATCCAAGCTCTATAGACACAGTTTAAATGGCTTTAACCAGCGGGCCAAACCCAAAACTGGACCTTTGAATTAAGAGTTACCAACTCATAATTCATTTTACGTATAATCAGTCACGAGTATTTTAAGAAACCATAAAAAATCCTATACTTTTAATCGGCACATATGCATTAATATATGAACTTAACACCCGGATAAAGTTTAATAAACAGATTTATAGTGTAATTTTGCCGTTATTTGGTGGGTTAGTTTCTTTAATTTTATTTAAAATCTACTCTCCACTGAAATAAAGAGTCGCCTAACACGTAAACTTGGTTTGTAGAACAAATTTCTTTGCTTAAGGAATTTATTCAGGCATAATTTATTATAAGTAAAAATAAATAATTATAATATTTTACTTCTTTGAATAAAATAACTTTAAAATGATACTTGATTACAACGAAATATATACTTCCTTCAAACCTCATTTTAAAATGTGTTTACTCTTAAAGAAAATCATTTGATCGTCGAAGTATATGGGTTTTTCTCATTACAATCTTAATTAACCTTTTATTTAAATTAAAAACCTTTGTAATCCACACCTGACATTTAATGGATTAGAATTCCATACTGTATGGAGTGGATATAATTAAACCCCAGCGTCGGGTAGATTCTACCATCATTATGTATACACTGTAGCCAGTTAGTATTTCGTCTGCTTCAGATAAGGGTTTCAGCATTCTGATATTTCGTCTGCTTCAAGATAAGGGTTTCAGCATTCTGATATTTCGTCTGCTTCAAGATAAGGGTTTCAGCATTCTGATATTTCGTCTGCTTCAAGATAAGGGTTTCAGCATTCTGATATTCGTCTGCTTCAAGATAAGGGTTTCAGCATTCTGATATTTCGGCTGCTTCAAGATAAGGGTTTCAGCAGTCTGATATTTCGTCTGCTTCAAGATAAGGGTTTCAGCATTCTGATATTTCGGCTGCTTCAAGATAAGGGTTTCAGCAGTCTGATATTTCGTCTGCTTCAAGATAAGGGTTTCAGCATTCTGATATTTCGGCTGCTTCAAGATAAGGGTTTCAGCAGTCTGATATTTCGTCTGCTTCAAGATAAGGGTTTCAGCATTCTGACCAATCTAAGAGGTACAGCTAGTAATAGATGCACAATATTCAAAACTTGACAGTTTTGAAAAAAGTTTTATTCTAGAAAGTATGGAAAATAAACACATTATGTAATTATTTTGATATATCTGTATGAGTAATATTTAGTTTACATGTCAAATTTTATGGATTAAAAATGCTTTATTATTTAGAATTTTCTTATTAAACCTCTCTGAGCAGCATAATGCCTAAAATGATCAGAAAAGTTTTTCTGGGGCCATTTTGAGGTTTTTATACTGGCCTTTAATGGAGTTAAAATTCCATACTGTAAGTAAACAAATGTGCAGGTGTGAATTATTTTACCATAAAATAGGTTCAGAGCATTTCTCTGTGAAATAATTTGATTTTCGTTCAGTAGGGGCATCGTGGTTAGAGTCTCTGATTGAACGCACTTGCCCCATACCGCTGTTGGTTCAAGCCCTCATGGGACCAGGAATCTTTTGTGAGGAAGCTATCCAGCTTGCTTGCGGACGTCGGTGGTTCTACCCAGGTGCCCTCCCGTTGATCGAGGATTTAGAAGTGGGGATGGTTTTGGGACGTAATTTTGGAGAACAAAATTACACGGAAAAAGGAAATGTTCTCAGCCATTTAAAATGTTTTTTACAACTGAGCAAACTGACTATCTTTTCTTGAGCAGGGTTTGGGGAGGGGAGTGTGGCGCAGTCTTACATGGGTGGGTTTGGGGAGGGGAGTGTGGCGCAGTCTTACATGGGGTGGGTTTGGGGAGGGGGAGTGTGGCGCAGTCTTACATGGGGTGGTTTGGGGAGGGGTAGTGTGGCGCAGTCTTACATGGGGTGGGTTTGGGAGGGGGAGTGTGGCGCAGTCTTACATGGGGTGGGTTTGGGGAGGGGGAGTGTGACGCAGTCTTACATGGGTGGGTTTGGGGAGGGGGAGTGTGGCGCAGTCTTACATGGGGTGGGTTGGGGAGGGGGAGTGTGGCGCAGTCTTACATGGGTGGGTTTGGGGAGGGGAGTGTGGCGCAGTCTTACATGGGGTGGGTTTGGGGAGGGGGAGTGTGGCGCAGTCTTACATGGGGTGGGTTTGGGAGGGGTAGTGTGGCGCAGTCTTACATGGGGTGGGTTTGGGAGGGGAGTGTGGCGCAGTCTTACATGGGGTGGTTTGGGGAGGGGGAGTGTGGCGCAGTCTTACATGGGGTGGGTTTGGGAGGGGGAGTGTGGCGCAGTCTTACATGGGGTGGGTTTGGGAAGGGGGAGTGTGGCGCAGTCTTACATGGGGTGGGTTTGGGAGGGGGAGTGTGGTGCAGTCTTACATGGGGTGGGTTTGGGGAGGGGAGTGTGGCGCAGTCTTACATGGGGTTGGTTTGGGGAGGGGAAGTGTGGCGCAGTCTTACATGGGGGGTTGGGGTGTCTGGGGGGGGGGGGGGGGTGTGGGGGTGGGTGGGGTGGGTTTGGGGAGGGGAGTGTGGCGCAGTCTTACATGTGGTGGGTTTGGGGAGGGGAGTGTGGCGCAGTCTTACATGTGGTGGGTTTGGGGAGGGGGAGTGTGGCGCAGTCTTACATGGGGTGGGTTTTGGGAGGGGGAGTGTGGCACAGTCTTACATGGGGTGGGTTTGGGGAGGGGGAGTGTGGCGCAGTCTTACATGGGTGGGTTAGGGGAGGGGGAGTGTGACGCAGTCTTACATGGGGTGGGTTTGGGGAGGGGGAGTGTGGCGCAGTCTTACATGGGGTGGGTTTGGGGAGGGGGAGTGTGGCGCAGTCTTACATGGGGTGGGTTTGGGGAGTGTGGCGCAGTCTTACATGGGGTGGGTTTGGGGAGGGGGAGTGTGGCGCAGTCTTACATGGGGTGGGTTTTGGGAGGGGGAGTGTGTAGCAGTCTTAGTTATTTTAGGAAGGAGATCATGAGTCTCAGTTTGAGTTATGCAATATTTTAGATTGCAATCTTTGTTATGCAGTATTTTGGATCACAGTATTAATTTTGTATTTATTTTGCAGCATTTCATAAAAGATATGAGGATCTCAGCTCTGAGCTCACATGCTGCAATTTAACATTCTCAGCTCTGAACTCACATGCTGCAGTTTAACATTATGCTCAAAATATCTGCTTTTTGTTTTTCAGATGAAATGAAGGATGGTTGACTGTAGATCAAAGGGAGACAACTATGCCTGTCTTGTTTCACTATTTCTGGGATGTTGGATGATGGCCGTCGGAGTTGCCTGCCCTGCACCATGTCGGTGCCTGTCGGAGCTTTACGTTTACTGCGATAACAGCAACATTACTGACATGGATATCGACGCTGTGCTGCAGGACATACCGCCTGGAACGACAGTGATAGATCTTAGTCACAACAAACTGACGTCAATCCCTGCACTTGCATTTTCACGATAAGTGAATTAACTTATGTCGACATGAGTCACAATGAGATTATGAATATTTCTGGTGTTTTTTCAAATTTGCCCTCGTTGCAGAAAATATTTCTCAATGGGAACATGCTGTCAGGCTTGGAGAATGGCAGTTTTATGGGTTTGCCTTTATTGAAAGAAGTGCATTTACATGGCAATAAAATCAGTGCAATAGAATACTGTGCCTTTAGTAAAACATTGAAACTGGAAAAAGTGACATTAAACCATAACGAATTGACTAATTTAACAATTAAAACGCTTTTCAGTATGGAGAGTATAGCTTCATTGGATATTTCGCACAATAAAATAAATAAAATTTCAGATGATGCATTTTCATCTCTAGTCAATTTGCGGACATTGTCGGCGACTCATAATCAAATATCAACTTTATCTTCCCGGACATTTACAGGCTTGACCTTGCTGGAAAGTCTTCATTTGGATGTTAATAGTATCAGTGAATTATATGGCGAATATTTCGCCCCATTTCAAAAAAGTCTGAAAATTTGTCAATTCGTTCAAATTACGTGGGGACGATAAACGGTGGTGTATTTTTCGGAATGAGCGCATTAGAGACGTTAGATTTAAGTTATAATGGTGTAACCCACTTAGGAAGTTATGTTTTTAATGGGCTGAGCTTGAATGAAGTGATTTTGCAGGGAAATAAAATACGAGAGATTACGAACCAAATGTTAGGAGGAAGCAGAAAAATAATTCACTTAGATCTGAGTTTAAACGAGATCGCGTCAATAAACGACGGTGCATTTGACAGTTTTAAAGAATCCATTTACAATTTGCATCTAGAGTCGAACAACTTGGGAAGAATTGTTGACGGAATGTTTGATGGTATGAGATATTTGCAGACGATAAATCTTGCGAACAATTCCATCAGTTTTATTGAAGACGGAGCATTCAGTGATTTAGTGAATCTTCAAAAACTGGATTTATCGTGGAACCGATTATCAGTGATCAAATCGGGAATGTTCCAGGGTGTCGACTCGCTACAGAAACTGGATCTTCATTTTAATCCTTTACAGATTTTTGAATGGTCAGATTTTTCTGCCCAACAAAGCAATTTAGATATCAGTCTAAATTTGACTTTCGAAAAGGTCACGGAGAATTCGGTGGTAGTAAAATGGCCATATAAGGCAGGATCTCAAATATATTGGTCACGTTTCGTGAAGTGTGTAGACATGGAGTACTGTCCGTTCAGATCTCAAGCCGAGTTTCTCGCTCCATACGAGACGGAATTGACGCTGACTGATTTGTCGCCATCTTCGAAGTATTACGTTTGCGTTAACCCCGCATTTAAGATGGCGAAGGTGAACATGCAGCAATGTGGACATGTGAAAACTGATGAAAAAACTGTTTTCATTACAACACAAGGAATTACGATTACCGAGGCATCCATTTCGGGGTCGGAAAATGTAATCTACAGCTCAAATGTTGTGTTATTTGTGTTTTTTAGTGCATTTTGCCATTTCTTGTGATATAAAACTTTAAAAGTGGTATTAGATAATGAAAACTGAAGAAATCCAGCAGTAAAAATATAAATGCAATACTTTCATTTTCATTACTGTTAATGTGTTTTATGTCTATTGTTGTACTGTAATAATTATGTTGGTTTTGTTTAAGGTGATACCAAAGCTTTTCAAGAAGAATCTAAAATTTAATTTAAAAAGAATGTACCAGTTCATGATAAAATGTCATATCTGTCAAAATATGCCGTTAGCAACATCTTGTTCAGGTCTAAGGTTGAATGTAAATCAGGTCAAATGCCTAAATTAACCCTGGTGCTTGACCTGGATAGCACATGATTATAACTGTGCAGTATGAATTTCCTTGTATATAAGGGGTCAGTCTGAGGTTCATTCATTCAGTATGTTTTGGCCCTTCAGAAAGTAACATAATAGTAGCAATGGAATATACTCTACCTCAAGCATGCGTTATGATATTTTTATTTCCATTATTGTTCAATATTGCTGCACAAACCATATGTTCAATATCATGCTCATGAACCATATGTACCATATCTTCCTCATGAACCATATGTACAATATCTTCCTCATGAACCATATGTACCATATCTTCCTCATGAACCATATGTACCATATCTTCCTCATGAACCATATGTACCATATCTTCCTCATGAACCATATGTACCATATCTTCCTCATGAACCATATGTACCATATCTTCCTCATGAACCATATGTACCATATCTTCCTCATGAACCATATGTACCATATCTTCCTCATGAACCATATGTACCATATCTTCCTCATGAACCATATGTACCATATCTTCCTCATGAACCATATGTACCATATCTTCCTCATGAACCATATCTTCCTCATAAACCATATGTACAATATCATGTCCATGAACCATATGTACAATATCATGTCCATGAACCATATGTACAATATCATGTGCATGAACCATATGTACAATATCATGTGCATGAACCATATGTACAATATCATGTGCATGAACCATATGTACCATATCATGTCCATGAACCATATGTACACTATCTTCCTCATGAACCATATGTACAATATCATCTCCATGAACCATATGTACAATATCATTTCCATGAACCATATGTAATATGTAATGTCCATAAACCATATGTAAAACATCATGTTGATGAACCGTATGCAAAATGTGCCCACGGACCATGTGTAAAATGTCATGTTCATGAAACAAATACGTAAAATGGCATGTCCATGAAATGTATATAAAATGTCATGTTTGTAGACCATATGTAAATTGTTATGCTCATGGAACATATGTAAAATGATGACGAGATGTGTACAGTACTGGTTCTACCCAGGAAAGTGGGTGGTCTGCCTCCACCACAAAAAATCAACTGTCATAATTATATAACCTTGCATGTGTTGAAAATGACGTAAAACACCATATAAACAAACAAATAAACAAACATGTTAATGAAGCATGTGTAAAATGTCATGTCCATGAAGCATGTATGTCATGGTCATAAAGCATAATTAAAATGCCATGTTCATGAAGCATATGTAAAATGTCATGTTCATGAAAGATATGTAAAATGTCATGTTCATGAAGCATATGTAAAGTGTTGTGTTCATGAAGGATATGTAAATTGAATGTTGTTTAACGGCTCATCAACACAGTATAGGTTATTTAGAGCCACCCCAGAAAGTGGGGAAGGATACATAAGAATCCGGGAACCTGCCCTACTCTTATTATCGAATAGATAGACCGATACACGGGACCGTTCGGTTTACTTCCCCATCCGACGGACGAGGCTAAGGGAAAGTGTCTTGCCCAAGAACACACCGACGGAACTCAGTGGCACCACGGAGGATTGAACCCGGGGTCTCCTGTTACAAATCCGCCGCGCTACCGACTGCGCCACGCCAAAAATGTCGGGTTCATGAACCATATGTAAAATGTCGTATGTAGACCATATGTTGTGTCATCTTCATGAGGTATATATAAAATTTCATGTTCATGAACCATATGTAAAATGTCATGCTTGTAGACCATGTGCCGTATGTCATGGCCGTGCAGTATATGTAAAAAATAATAATCATGAAGCATGTAAGATGTCATGTTTCATGAACCATATGTAAAATGTCGTATGTAGACCATATGTTGTATGTCATGTTCATGAAGTATATGTAAAATGGCATGTTCATGAACCATTTGTAGACCATATGTGGTATGTCATGTTCATGAAGTATATGCAAAAGTTAATGTTCATGAAACATTTGTAAAATGTCATGTTCATGAACCATATGTAAGATGGCATGTCCATGCATATATACGTTGCTTGTTCATGAAGCATATTTAAAATGCCATTTTGATGAAACATATGTAAAATGGCATGCCCTGAAATGTATGGAAAATGTCATGTCCATGAACCATATGTAATGAAATGTACTGTTCACAGAGCAGGTGTAAATTATAATTTTCATGTAAAATGGCATGTCCATGAAGCACATGTAAAATGGCATGTCCATGAAGCACATGTAAAATGGCATGTCCATGAAGCACATGTAAAATGGCATGTCCATGAAGCATTTGTAAAATGGCATGTCCATGAAGCATATGTAAAATGGCATGTCCATGAAGCACATGTAAAATGGCATGTCCATGAAGCACATGTAAAATGGCATGTCCATGAAGCACATGTAAAATGGCATGTCCATGAAGCACATGTAAAATGGCATGTCCATGAAGCACATGTAAAATGGCATGTCCATGAAGCATTTGTAAAATGGCATGTCCATGAAGCATATGTAAAATGGCATGTCCATGAAGCATTTGTAAAATGGCATGTCCATGAAGCATATGTAAAATGGCATGTCCATGAAGCATTTGTAAAATGTCATGTTCATGAAATATATGTAAAATGTCATGGCCTTAAAGCATGTCACATTTAGACAGATGTAACATGTTATGTCCATGAAGTGTATGTCAGAGTGACGACATTTTGAAATAAGAACTTAAAGGGAATATAGCGACATAGCCAAACCATCTATAGTTCTGAAATTTTTAAATAAGGGTGAAAGAATTATCAAAATTGGATGATAAACAAAGAAATCAAAGATCATTTGAAAATCCTGTTGAAACAAATATGGAAGCGGCCATTTGAGAGCTATGACATCAGGGTTCTAAATGACCATATAATTATGGAATATTTATAAATATGAAAATTGACTGATTTATAGAGAAAGAATTACAGCAACTGTATGAAAAATATGTAATACTTAATGGCAATAATGCTTTATATGACCAGTAAAAAAATTCATTCATTTGCAGTGATTTTCTTCGTTTTAAATGATATTTATCAATATTCCATATATGGTAATATAACTATGACGTCATAGTTCTAAAAATGGCGGCTCCCATGATCGTTTTAGAACAACTTTTAAATGGTCATATCTTTTTTGTTTATCATCCGATTTTGATAATTCTTTCACCTTTTTCCAAGCTTTTCAGAACTCTCAATAACAGAGCTTGTTTGGCTATGTCGCTACATTCCCTTTAAATTGAAAAACATTCCCGTGTTGCCGTGCAACTATGTATGTATGTTTATCACATAACTTACGGTGTGGGAGTGGAATAACACCATTCTATATGTTCGATTTACCACTAGTTATATATATAAGTGTGCAAATAAGCCTAGTATGCACTGTCAAAAAAATTGATAATGACTATGATCCAGTTCCCCCAGTTATATCGGTTTCGCGTGTTAAAGCGATAGGCAAAATGCAATAAAAGTCGATATGTGAGTTATGTGATAAATAGAATCTTACATTCATTCTCATTCATTATTGAATTTATTAAACTCGTTAGCAAAATTTATATAATTCTCGGCAAGAGCCTTGCATTATCATTTTGCCAACTCGTTTAATAAATTCAGTAATGAATGAGTACTCACTCATGTAAGATAATCTATGTAATGTATGCATGATCAGAATTTATACATGTTGTTAATTGTTGAATATTTATAGTTGTACATATTGGATATTTTTGATAATTTATTTTGAAATATGTGGAAAAAAAAGATAAATATTTACAAAACTCGACTGTGTTGTTGTTTTATAACCAATTAGGAACAAATCTCTGTAATGTAAGGGAACTAACTCTTCCTTCAAACAGAACTTGTTACCTTGCGTGGTTGTCTTTCTGTGCCAGTACATTACAAATTGAACAGCCCCTACCCTTTTAGCATTCTCATAATTTACATTGTTCCTTAACCCGCTACATATATATCATGGACTGTTCTTTCTTTGAATTAAGACCATTCCATTTGTGTTTTGGGGAAAATGATCAGCAGGCTGATCTGGGTTTTACAATGGACGCAAAGCCTATTATAGTCGTGCTTTGTGGGTAAAGGGTTAATAAAAAATAAAAAAGCTTGAGGACAACCGTTTAAGTCAAACAAACATTGGCATACAAGAAATAATAAAGACACTTTCATATTTCAACAATTATATTTAGCACTTTTGCATGATAACGTAACATGTTTTGTCATCGTAACGAGCGTGTAATAATTTATTTTTTTACATACAGGTATAGAAATACAATTTACAATGAACACGATAATTTAATATTCGAAATATATCACCTCTATCAAATAATGTCTCGCCCAGAACTGTCTGGTTTCGCTGGAACTCTTTTTTGAGAGGTATACAAAACTATGTAATAAAATCATCCATTTTTTAATTATTTTTCATAAAACTGCTTGATGTTCAAGCGTGTAACCTATACGTAAATCCATGTCGTTACCTTATCAAAAACAGTATTCTTTCAGGGAACTGAATCAACAATTAAATGCTTACTTCCCCTGAGGGTCTACATCTCATTTAATTACAACATAATTTCACAATGATATAAATAACAACACATTTCATTAACATGTTAACAATTTTCAACATTCATATAAACATGTAACAAATAAAATTGCATAAACACTGGCATGAGAACAGGTTAGCAACGCTTCAAATGTGACCAATCGTTTGTGTTACTACTTATCTGGTTTAGGAGTCCCACTTAAAATTTTTTAATCAACATTTCTTAAAGGGACACATGGCAATCTTGAGTTTTATTAAAACATTAAAATGTGCTCCTCAATTTAGTAATCCTGCGTCATTTTGACTTTAAAATTGCTTGCATATGATTAAATAAAAATTGAGATTTCAATTTTCTTCACTATTACACCAAGTTTTTAAATATATTATTGATGCACTTACATAATTTGCTTTGAACTATTTTAACAATTACTGTTAATGATTGAACAAATGCAAGTGAAGAGAAAAACTAACGAGACGCCGACGTTTTTAAAAAATCAAGATTGCCGTGTGTCTCTTTAAAAGTGAATAGATTGCATAGGAGCAACAACAATAAATGTGAAGAATCTACATAAGAAGAGAACATAAGAGAGGAGGCCTTATTTAGTGCAACTTTTATATCAAAGCCAATTATGACTGTTTTATTTATATTTGGATTCACATCCACAATTCTACCACACCGCCTCCAGTCACTTTTATATGTGTTGGTGGAAATTGTTGAATCTCCTATAAAGAATAAAGATGCAGGTTGAAGACTTCCCCCGAATATCACATCTACGCGTTAATGGCAAACACTTGGCACTGACTAGTCATGACACGAGAAACGTACAAGAACCTAATAATTCATGGCACGTGAAACATACCTAATACATCATTTTGTCATGTGAAACAGACAATAGCCTCATACAATGTCATGTGAAAAGTTCAACAAAACTTCAAATGAAACAGAACCTAATACATCATGACGTCGCGTGAAAAATACAAGTATCTAATACATCATCATGTCACGTGAAACATACAAGAACCTAATATATCATCACGTCACGTGAAACATACAAGAACTTGTACGGCATTATGTCACGTGAAACATACAATAACCTTATACATCATGTCACGTGAAACATACAAGAACTTGTATGTCATGTGAAACATACAAAAACCTAATACATCACCGTGTCATGTGAAACATACAAGAATCTAATACATCATCATGTCACGCGAAACCTACAAGAACCGAATACAACATCATGTCACGTGAAACATACAAGTACCTAATACATCATCATGACACGTGAAACATACAAGTACCTAATATATCATCATGACACGTGAAACATACAAGTACCTAATACATCACCATGACACGTGAAACATACAAGAACCTATTACATCATCATGACACGTGAAACATACAAGTACCTAATACATCATCATGACACGTGAAACATACAAGAACCTAATACATCATCACGACACGTGAAACATACAAGTACCTAATACATCACCATAACACGTGAAACATACAAGAACCTATTACATCATCGTGTCATTGAAACATACAAGGATACATAATCAGATGACCTCACAATGCCACAAGGCCTCTCCGCTACACAGTTGTCTCCCTTGTACGTGATTGTACCTTAAAAAGCAGGGTTGCACTCTTTGATTTTAAATATATTTGCTTCTGTTGTAGGTGAGAAAATCACTGTGAGTGTGAGATTGGATTATCAGTTATTGGACGACACTGGTGGTAGCAAAATATGACACCTTTATGGGTGGTGATGTTTAGATACAAACTCTAGCTTAAAAAGCCCTAAATAATTTGTTGCCACACACCACTAACAGTAATAAAAAAGAAAAATTATTGGCAACACACATTTAGTTCTACTAAAATGCACAAAATCTGGTATTTCGCCAAAAACATACTTTTAGCTTGGGCAGGTCTCCTTCAGAATGGAAATGTGGAGTTAATCCATAATAACCAATAGAACAAAATCCAAGAGTAGACTGATTTAAATTGGGTTTTACGGCGCACCAACAAATGAAAGGTTATATGGCATCTTAACTGGAATGAAATGCCAGGCTCATCCTCTCTTTACATCATGATAACATGTGGAGAATGGGCCTAGAACCTTCTAACCTGCAGAGTTACTGCAACATTTCTTTAGTAGACACTCCATTACGATGGATCCACGTTTGCATACGCGGTGTCATGATGAAGACCTTGAATGAGCATGATAAAAGTGAGACCTTCAACTGTATGCTTGTAAAATGTGCCATGCTCATGCAGTAGATTGAATTGAATTGACTGTTGTTTAACGGCTCATCAACACAGTATAGGTATTAAGAGCCGCCCCAGAGAGAGGGGAAGGATACATAGAAATCCGGGAACCTGCCCTACTCTTATTATCGAATAGATTCCTATGGTTCTTTAACGTGCTCAGAGGATAGACCGATACACGGAACCGCCCGGTTTACGTCCCCATCCGACGGACGAGGCTAAGGGAAAGTGTCTTGCCCAAGAACAAACTGACGGAACTCAGTGGCACCATGGAGGATTGAACCCGGAGCCTCCGGTTACAAATCCGCCGCGCTACCGACTGCATCTAGCTTAGAACCTTCTCACCTGCAGAGTTGATGCAAATTCTATTTTTCAATAAAGCCGCGATCAATGTTTTCTGCTACCATTCAACAATACGAGGTGGACGATCAAGACCTTTACTGAACATATTCAAATCAACGAAGTTTTCTTTACAGCATAATATCTCGCTCAACCAAGTATTACAAACATGTTTACTGCATACAATTTCACTGCACCTGAAGTATGACAAATTTTTCTTTACAGCATATCTCACTCGACCAAGTGTCGCTCACAAACATGTTCACTGCATACCATCTCAGTCTTAGAAATGTGTTATACAGATATGGCCCACGATGATAATAGTAGTACAAATAAAACATTTATTAAAATAAATAAAAACAAAAAGTAAATAAGGAATGACATAACCAAGGAATAGTTAAATTTTTGCAGCTTGCACTGGCAACACAATAAAGATCTAAAATAGTAGAACAGAAAGAAATGTTCTCCTGACTTTAAAGGGACACATAGAATCCTTGTTTGTTTTATACCGCTGAAGGGTGGCATTCAGTAATCGCACCGTTCACCCGAAACAATCATGTCTCGCCGTAACTTTGAAAGAACTCAAAGGTTTACCATGAACCTCACACAAATGTTAACCATGAGAAGGCGTGTCAGGTCCTTACCTCAAAGGTCAAGGTCATACTTAGAGATCAAACACTTATAGGTTAAGTTTTCTTGTTTTTATTTGTAGTTTTGTTCAGTTGAAATCTACCACTGAATGTGTGCGAAGATGTAATGGCCAGATGACCCATGTTTCAGTCTTGTTGATGTATAGCACTGGTGAACTACACCATTTACCAATGCAATCATGGAATCTTGCAATTTTCTCCCTATCTCATCTGTGATTTTTACTTGATCAGTTTTGACAAGAACTTATGGTTGTGCAAATCATCGAAATGGTTTGTTTGTTTGTTGTGTTTATGTATGGTGTTTTACGTCATTTTCAACATATGTAAGTTTATATACGACGGCCGATTTTTTGTGGTGGAGGCAGACCACCCACTTTTCCTGGGTAGAACCAGTACTATACACCTCCTGCCATCCGTAAGAATCGACACTTCCTCACAAGTCGAGCTCCCAGTGGGATTCGAACCTGCAGCGGACTTCATCGAAATGGAGGCTTGACGCTGATGCTACTATAGTTCTGTACACCAGGCCTCGTATTCTCGAAACTTGCTCAGCCAACATCTCATGCTCAAGCACAAATACGTCTTTTAGCTATAACTTCTTTTTTTTTTCAGTGAGTATTTTCCATTAGGAAGCTTTTTATCTTGGTTTGTATGAAGTTTCAAGTAAGTGCATCACCATAAGATATTCAAAATTGTACAGTTGAGCTTGAGAATTCGTCTCGAAACTTTTGAGAATATGGGGCCAGGATTCCATATTTTTGTGGATATATATAGAAACAAAAATTAATGGATAGGGCGAAAAAAGGAATATTCTAAACCATTCTCGATTACCAGTAATAAAAGTAGTTCCGGCAAAGTGGTACCATCACCAGTGACCACATAACTTTCTTGGTCTTATGTCATTTACAAATCAATGTTAATTTTTTATAAGTAGGTATATATAACATAAACATCTTAGTAAAAGTTAAACTGGACAGATGAAAATATGATAATGAAACCCGTCAGATAAACATTAGAACAATGTTTCAATTTACTGTTAATGAATTTAACTGTGTACCGGTATGTCCTTTTTTACATCTGCTCTAGCACATCTAGTATTATTTTGTAGCAATTACACCAGAAATAAAACTCGAGGCTTGAAGCAAAATGTAAGACTTCCAAGAATGAGTAACTGTACAGTATAATTTCTCATAAAATGTTTTATTGTTCATTTAAACATCGGAAGTTGGCACCGGGCCATTATTCTGAATTATTATGATCATTCTACATCTTGGAGTTAAAGGGACACATGGCAATCTTGAAGTCTTTATCAAGCATTAAAATTAGCCTCGATTTATTAATCCAGTATCATTCTGACTTTAAATCTGCTTGCATACACTACTCAACTTTTATAATCGGTCGCTTTCCAAAGAATTATATATTTTTTAATAATTCATATATTCATTTGAAATTTTCACTGGCGCCATTTAACAAATATCGCTAGCGATTTATAAAACTTAATCTGCCTTGATTAGATTAAAACCTTGCTGATAAACTTAATAAAATATTGGTATGTGTTTCGGTGATTTCCAGTTTTTAGTATTCGTGTTATTTTCAAAAAACCTGGGTGACCCCAAGTTATAAAAGTTGAGTAGTGTATATTTAAATACAATTTTGAGTTTTCAACTTTTCTACGTTCATCATTCCGACATAGTTTGGAATATATTATTGGTGAAAGAAATATAATCAACAGTTAGTAATATGCAAAAACCATTTGCTTTATACTATTCTTATAATTAATATTAATGACTGAACACATGCTATTTATGTAGAAAATCTAACCGGATGTTGCAAGTTTTTTAAAAATCAAGATTGCCCGTGTCCGTTTAAAGTTTGCAAGAAAATACGAAGCTTACAATGAAGTATGGTATGAGAGACAAATAAAAGTGGTAATAAATCACTATAATTGCAGAATTGCATGTCAAAATGTGTATTCAGTATTAAAACATGTAGTCTCTGAATGTGTATTCAAATAATATAAAAGTAATGAACCGAATTACGACATACCTTCGCCAGACTTATTATATTCATATAACTGCTACAAAATGCATGACAGTAAAAACGATATGATCTATTTAAATAATGGAACGTCTTTGATTATTCAGCCAGTTGGCACAACAAAGAAATTTGGCAACTTGTATACTTATGACTAATAAGTGCGGGTGAAAGTACTGAAATTGCTGTCAGAAAAGACAAACTCCTAAAATTCCAAAAAAAACAAAAAAACAATTACAACAAATCAAAACTTACTTAACCCAATTTGGTTGACAGGAACATTAGATGATAATAACTAGAAGTCTCCTAATCTGCCATCAACAGGCAAACTTTACAACAGTTGTACACTGTTTCTACCTACAGAAGACGAGGTATATATGTAACTTACATATTTTGAGAATTCCAACTTTATATACACAATATAGACTACTTTAAACAGCCAGGCCAAACTCCAAAACTGGAGCGTCGAATTAAGAGTTAAAACTCACAGTTCAGTTTACGCATATTCAATCGGGTATTTTAAGAACCTGTGAATAATGTCTGTGCTATATATATATATATATATATATATATAGTGAAACGAAAAAGAAACGCAACTCGGGCATTTCCGCTATACATTGTATGTACAATATGCTGCTGTTAATCGAATGGTACATGGCTATGTAAGACTTTTCCTTTCGGAAAACAGACTACACCAACACATAACACAGCAAATAGCATTCCTTCAAAGTTTCATTATTGGCAGAGTACGCGTTTGGCTCAAGCATTTGAGCAAACTTAGGATGCAAAATTTTGCTCTCTTTACCTTAAATACAGTACTGTTTTTAAAGAGGAACTTTCTTGTTACAAAGTGTACTGCGATTAAAACGTCTACAACATCACAGTTGTGTTCTTTCTGTATTAACCTAACTAAAACATTTACTTTACAAAACATCTTCGGATTTCTTTGGAATATTATGTGGAATCAAGTGTGCAGTATACACAATATATAGCGGAAATTCCCGAGATGCGTTTCTTTTTTTACAGGATACCCAAGTGTCGAACCCTTAAAACATCCTCATTATATTCCTAGCTATTTACCATAATCTCTTTAAAATCTTTATTCATAAAAACAGGTCTGTAACGGTATTATTTCCAATTATAAATAAATCATTGTCATTCTGGGGATGCAGTGGAGATATTTTCAACACTGTTTATTACGACAAAAATAGCCGTGATTTCACTGCTTAACTTGTAGACCTTAAATTGTGCTGAACTGGTATTTGGGAAAATGCAGCTTTTCAAGGTGGGCGGATGATGATATTATGTCTCGATTTAAAAATGGCATTTATGTTGCAGCTATTTTTGTTCTTAGAAACAAAATTGTTTTTTCCATTTATCAGCTAATTAAGGAGTTATTTATACGATGACATATCACTCCTGTCGTTTTACATGCCACCAACACAACAGTGCTGCGCAGCGCAGAAAATTAATATATAATGAATTATGAACTTTCATTAAGGTATGAAAAACATCCAAGTGCCTTCACAGCCAACCTGAAACAACGTGTCGCTAATGTTGAAGATACTCAGGCTTTTAAAAAAAATAAAATTGAAATTACATCACATTTCGTACTTTAATGTGAGCTCTATTCCATTATAACATACCTGGAACCCCAGGAAGGCAAATTAATAAACATCTATGGGTGGACCCCATTTTTCTGGAATTTGGTTCTTTTAAACTCAATTTTGCATTTATGGGTCGGTATTCAAATTTAAAAGTGCATTCTGACGGTCTCGTGTATATTTTAATGGAATATCCTCGAAATAAAACTTTAAAATTTAAAACCTGTGAAGAACAATGCTATAAAATCATATGATTGTTGCATCAGATGTTTTTAATTCGATTTTTTTTTTGCGACATCTCAAAAACCACCATAAACTTAACAATAAACTGGCAATGTAAGTGAAATAATTATATCATTATACAGTTTCCACGAGACATCAAACGTGAAATCATGCCATCAAATAAAAATACCGTATAATCCCTAATAAACGCCCCCGGGGGTGTAACATTTTTTAAAAGTTATTTGAAACCAAAGATACATAATTTAACTTTTAAATCAGACATTATTTATTGATTTTCTTTACCAGGAAAACCAAAGTCTGCATGTCAATCAATCAATTAATGCATTGGATTTTAAGTTGTTTACTGATTTTGTATTGTTTCATTGTGAATGAAACAGATTAGCTTGCATGTTTTCGCATTTAAAAAAAAAACATTATGAAACAAGAGGTCAATGACCTTGAAGCTCTACTGATTAGATTTTGATTTCAGGAAGTAGTCGCTACAAACTTGTTTTTTGAAAATGTATTTTTAGCCGTGGCGGCCATCTTGAATTTCCGACCGACCTGAAATTTTGCTAGGATCAATTAGACATCAAGAGCAACATTCCTGTCAAGTTTCATGAAAATCTGTCAATTAGTTTCAGAGGAGTAGTCGCTACAAGTTTTCATTATATAACTCCATGTAAACAAAGATGGCCGCTGACAGCCATGTTTATATCGAATCAAAACGATTTTTGACAAGGACCAACATCATGTCATGCTGATCATTTTCGAAAAAGTCCCATATCAATATCACTTATAGTTTTCAAGAAGTAGTCGCTACAAATTTGTATTTAAAAAATCTATTTTTAGCTTTGGCGGCCATCTTGGATTTCACATCAACATGAGTTTTTTCTAGGATCAACTAGACTTCATGGGCAACATTTCTGTAAAGTTTTATGAATATCCATCCAGTAGTTTCAGAGGAGTAGTCGCTACAATTAAAAGTTAACGGACGGACGGACGGATGACGGACGCCGCACCACGGCATAAGCTCTGCTGATCTCTGATCAGTAGAGCTAAAAATGGTAAGGCGAGGGGGGTGCATTTATTAGGGATTATACAGTAGGTGTGTTTCCCCTATTAAACCCGGCTATCCTTAAAGGGACAAAGGCAATCTTGGAGTTCTAAAACTTGTGGCGTCCTGTTAGTTTTTCTACAAGACTTGCATTGTTTCATCAATAATAATACTTCTAAGAATAGTATAAAGCAAATTTTTGATTTTGATTATATTGCACCAATAATATATATTTTAACCTATTTTAGGAAAAAATTAAAACTCAGAATTTAGTTAATTATATGCAAACAGGTTTAAAGTCAAAATGATATTGGATTAATAAACACGTTAATTATAATGTTTCATAAAAATAACTCAAAGATTGCCATGTATCCCTTTAAACTGCCGAACCAACAATATTTGTTGATTTATTTAGCATTATTTTTTGTTTGTATTTTTATTTTTTTATATTTCATACTCACATCTTCGTTTGGCATACCAACATTATGTTGAAGTTTGATACTCTTGTCAAAAGTACAGAGAAGAAACACACCTATTTTTTTGTTTTGGCCTTATACAGAGTGGCTGTCTCCGCGAGACATCAATCCTTTAACTTACAAGAGGAGAGAAACCTTAAACTCGACAACAAATGATATGGCAATGTGAGTGAATCACAAAATCAAAAGCTATGACATGTCCATAGCGTCATCCGAATTCACGGCCATATTGAATGGGTTTGTATTAGTCACTGGAAAATAACTATTCACGTAACTATCCGCTGAATATGCTTGTGCGGGATCGCACATCTGGCCGTCTTCAGTGTAAAATTGTTGCTGCTGCAATTGACTAACATTGCATGCGCCACCCTGGTTGATGTAATCGTCAAATGAAAAATCTCCGTGAGACTGGTTGTCATGAGAAAAAGTGTCCATCCCCGCTGAGTTCAGTTGATAAGAGAACTGATCATAGTCGACTAATTCTGACATCGGTTCATTCTGACTTTGCTGCTTTTGCTGCTGACTAAAGTTTACAAATCCTGAATTTTCACCGTTCCCAAACATGAACCCGCCATCGTTTTGCAAGTCCTGTCCGTCGTTTTCTAAAATTGCCCGTTGCCACGGCAACAAATCAGAATTTAAATGTTCCGGCAAAACCGGCTGTTGCTGTGCCAGTTTGTAGGACACTTTGCGGATGACGTGCGGGTGCCCGACGAATGTGGCAGCATCTCCGCCTTGAGTATGGACTAGAGCATTGTTAGCAGAGATATTAACACTATTTTGATGACGGTAATGGTCAGTAAGCCTATCACTGCAGGATTGGTGACTAGAAGTATTCGAGGGAGTGTAAAGTGTCACTTGCGGCGACTGTTCCAACTGCAGCTGCTGCATCTGGTTGTGCAGCTGCGGATTTCCGGCGCCCACACCGTGTAAATTTCCAGTTGCGTGCTTCTGGAATGACTGCCGTTTTTGCTGCAGTCGGTGCTGAAGAAGCTGCTGTTGCAGCGGTTTTGACGACTCCCCGAATATCGGCTGTTGCTGCACGCTGTCCTGGCCCACGCCACGGTCCATCTGCTGTTCAACCTGCATGCTCTGCTTCATCGCCAGCAACCTTGCAGGCTGCATGTCGAATGTTTCAGACGGCAGGCTCATACGCTTCATCAGCGGCCTAGGTCGCTGTTTCTGCGGCGACTGACTTTCTCCCGTATATTGTCGCACATTGGAACCAGTACCATCTTCCTCACTTTGCTCCTGGAGAAGGTTGCTGGGAGCCATTTTCATGCCGTAAACATTTTGAAACTGTTGATGCTCTGGTCGTAATTCCGTCATGCCAGGGCATCTCATGCCTTCTTTTAATCTCTGATGGAATGCTATAATTCCTTGTGCCATGAGCCCGTCAGAAGCTCGGCGCCCTTCTCTAAAGTCCACAGGCGACGTATTTTGGCTCCGAACCCCGTCAGGCGATGCTTCTTCCAGACATGGTAATGTTAATGGAGCACCGCCACCCATGGCTTGAAATGACATTGGCATACCGGGTGCTACTGATGCAGGAACCTGTCCACTCATACAAAATCCCATACCTTGCGCACCCCCAATCCCACTGCCTAGACTAGAAATTAAATCTGCTTCTAACGACGAATCAAAACTAGTATAAGGAGAGCCTCCAGAACTAGTTCCTAATGAAGCTATACTTGTATTACTTAGTTGTGAAAAATCACCGAATGCTGAACTTGGGATCAAACCTGTTGAACAAGGGATCAACCCGAGTCCAAAACCGTCTTTTACGAAGGTTTGTCCCTTATGGGTAATAATCTCGTCGTTATCCCTACTGTCCATTATATCCACTTCCACGCCCTCGTCTATGGACGTGGTGATCATGTGACCACTCATGCCTTGTGACGGTTTCCCGCACTGTTCCGGGATACCGTCCTGCAAGCACACAGAGACACTCGGGTACGGCAACATTTCAAGGTCGCGTAAAAACATTTCATGCTGCTGTTGTTGAGAAATTGCACTTTCAACCGACTGGCCGAATTGTTTAATTCCGATAACTTGCGGAGTCTGTTGGTTCGGAGCCAGGCGCAAGATCGCCTGCTCCGCTATTGTGCTAGGCCGCCTTTTCCGGCAGTCTATTCTGTTATCGACTGGGAAACTACTGCGATGCAAGCGTAGCCTATCCAGGAGCAGGTAGTAAATGGCTGTGTAGTGGTCGTACGCATCGTCCTTTAGGGCCTGCAAATATACAACACATCGTATTGGTTATTGTTGCCAGTCAGTAGTAAAAGCATAAAACAAATTGAATTGAATTGGGGTTTAAGGCGCACCAACACATGAAAAGGTTATATGGCGCCTAACAGGCATGAACATGCCAGGCTCATCTTCCATGTACATCGAGATAAAATATGGAAAATGGACCTAGAACCTTCTCAGCCTGAACTGCAGAGTTGCTGCAAATTCTATCGTAGAAACTCGATTGGCTGGAGCCACGTTATTGTGCATAAAATATGAATCAATAGGGCTATTCCATCAAAACATGAAACACCAGGAAGGCACTTTTGAAATTGAGACCCCCCCCACCAGATGCAAAATGGAGTTTAAAGGGGCTGATGCACTATTTTCAAAACTTGAAAAAAGATGAAAGAATTATCAAAATGCCAAGAAAAATAATGGAGATATGACCTATTGAAAATTTGCAAAAGAAACATAAATGGAGGCGGCCATCTTTGAACGATGACGTCATCGCGCCTTTTTACCATATATGGCATATTGAGAAAATGTGTTTTAAAGCAAAGAAAATCACTGCAAATGAAAAATAAGCTTACAATGTATACATTTTACATCTGTATACTTATTTTTAATCATTTTGCTTCAATCTATATTTTGTCAATATTCCATATATGTTAAAACGGCGTGATGACGTCATCGTTCAAAGATGGCCGCCTCCATATATGTTCTTTGCACATTTTCAACAGGTAATATCTCCTTTATTTTTCATGGCATTTTGATAATTCTTCCAGCTTTTTTCAAGTTTTTTAGAGCCCTTTTAAATAAAATTGTTTGAAAATAGTGCGTCAGCCCCTTTGAAGAACCAAATTTTAGAAAATATGATTCACCCATAGATGTTTATTAAATGGCCTTCCTGGGGTCATGCGTATGTTTTAATGGAATAGCCCTTAAAACAAAATTTGCATGCTCATAAATGACAAAAGCCCTATGACCATGTCCATGATTATGACAATGTCCATGATTATGACCATGTCCATGATTATGACAATGTCCACGAACGATCATAGAGATGATTACTAACCACAATAGAATAAAATATACAATCATGGGGTCATGAGTAATGATAATGAACAGTTAACATTCAATAAGGATCTGACCATGTCCACGAATAAACATGGTTGACTGGTATGTCCAGCCCGCCAGGTATTGATCTGGGACAATATAAACCAGCTGGAAATATTTTATTTTTTAAATTCATACTTGTATACACTATCAATTTCGCCATATACAAGTATCATACGATTATTATGTGATTCTCATACGGTACCTATTACTTGATTCTTATATAAAAGGAGTAGTACATGGATCTTATATAAAATGTTTATATATATATACTCTTATTATCGAATAGATTCCTATGGTTCTTTAAAGTGCTCAGAGGATAGACTGATACACTGGACCGTCCGGTTTACGTCCCCATCGGACAAGGCTAAGAGAAAGTGTCTTGCCTTGCCCGAGAACACACCAACTCAGTGGCACCATGGAGGATTGAACCCGGGGCCTCCGTTTACAAATCCGCCACGCTACCGACTGCGCCACGCCAGCCCTCAAACAACAAACAAACTAACAACCAACAAACTAACCTCGATAGTCTTTTGTTGATTGATACCCAGACTCAACATGAGCCGCAGAATCTGTTCGTTATATTCCCCGACTTTGGCACTGTATTCAAGCACAGGGCTGGGGGGCGATGGCTTTGGTGCATCCATCTGCATCCATTGATGATTTTTAATTTGCTCGATCGTAAAACGCTTGGACGGCTCTAGAACTAACATTCTTCGTATAAGGTTTTCGCATTCTGGAAAAAGAAATAATGCATAATTGTTTTTCATTAAGATCTTTGAATTGTCTTTTTGTATAATAATAAAATACAGTTTAATGGCTTCCTTTTTGAAATACAGGATTTATTTTCCAAGGGAGGAGAAAAGCGGATAACAAATGAGTGCGGAGCAGGTTAAGTATAGATTTTATAAAAAAAACAAGATTTTATAAATAAAACATACTGAACTAATGAAGTATGTCCTGTTAACACATATACGGTCATACTGGGATAGCCACCCGTGAGGGAGATGATATGATGGATACAATTTCTCATCAGGCTTGCCGCCACTATATAGTACCCACTGACGTCTGCAGCACTACAACCTGGTCCATTATCCATTAAGCTACAGTTGGGAAAGCTGGTTTGACTACATATACTAGTATTGTATTTGGAACCTTTTCACTGTTGAGCTGCCTCGGTAGCTAAATGGGTAAGGCTTTGTGCTTAGGAGCTGCAGACCTCTGTCTGGCGAGAGTTCACTCCCTTGGAGAGACGTCAGATGGGAAACTTAACCCTTAACCCGCTAAGCATGACTATAATAGCCTTTGTGTCCATTGTAAACCCAGATCAGCCTGCAAGTAACTCGCAGGCTGATCAGGGTTTATAATGTTCGGCTGCAGATCAGTCATTTTCCCCACAACCCCATTTGTCAAATAAATGGAATGGTCTTAATTCAAGAAAGAACAGTCCATTATATATATATATAGGGGTTAAGGGTTAGATTTAAATTTAAGGGTTATATATATATATATACCCAATACGATTTCATTTATTTGCTGCGTGTGGCTTCGCTCCCTTGGGGATGCATGTCAGATGGGAAACTTATATAAATATATACATATCCCAATATAACCTAACATGATGTGTTAACAGGACGTAAAACCCCCATTTCATTTATCTGCCGCATGTGAGTTTGTCCCTTGCGAATGCATGTCAGATGGGAAACAATACAAATACATATATATCCTTATATGTTAGCTTGACGTAAAACCCCATTTCATTTATTTGCTGCGCGTGGTTTGCTCTCTTGGGGATGCATGTTCAATAGGAAACAAATATATATGGCCAATATCCCAATATAACCTAACGTGTTAACAGGATGTAAAACCCCTTTAAATTTATTTTCACTATTCAGATATTCAGTAGAATCCTACCTGATGACATGAAAAATGGGATGCGAAATCTGCCTGAGAGGACTCTGTTTCGTAACATTTGTAGATTCTGGCCGTCGAACGGTAGTGCACCACACACCAACACGTACAGCACCACACCCAGGCTCTGAAAAAAATAATGTCGCGATTAAATATATGAAATAGATATGTTCACCGATACTGAAGTCACTCATAATGCATCTTAAAACATATACACAATTTATTATAAAATCAGTTTTCATCATTTATAAAAACCATTCATGAAACTTGAAATATAATGGCTTATAGTACATAGATTATACAATAGCAGACAGATAAGAAGATTGTGGGGTCATAGTGTGGGGCAGAGCAAACCACTGTGTTTGCCTTTTTATCTATTATTTTTACTTAATTTTTTAAAAAAAATAATTCATGGGGGTTGGAGGCGAGGTGGGATGGTCAAGCACAGTTGCTCCATCACCTGGATCTACACCTCCATCACCTGGATCTACACCTCCATCACCTGGATCTACACCTACAATATGCAATGCACCAACTTACCCATATATCAATCTGGGGACCGAGGTATTTTTTGCCTTCGAACACTTCGGGTGCTGCATACGGCGGACTCCCACACCATGTCGCCAGATGCTCCTTGTCCTTGAAGAAGTTACCAAACCCAAAATCTGGAAATATACGACAACAATATGTTACATAGATGCTGAAAGAAAATATCAAACCCTAAATCTCGAAATATAATTGTAACTAAACATGTGACATAAACTAGTATGTTTGACAAATCCTGGAAACAGACAAAGAAAAACATGTTATATAATGCATTACCAAACCCAAAATCTGTAAATAAATGACAAAATATGTTAATAAACTAGTACATTCAGCATATCTTACTATTAATAGGTAGGAATTACCTAATCTTAAATCTGGAATTATATAACCAAATAATTTACATAAACTTGCATGTTTGACACATTACCAAACCTAAATTCTGTATTGAATTGAATTGGGGTTTTACGGCGCACCAACACATGAAGAGGTTATATGGCGCCTAAAAGGCATGAACATGCCAGGCTCATCTTCCATGTACATCAAGATAAAATATGGAAAATGGGCCTAGAACCTTCTCACCCTGAACTGCAGAGTTGCTGCAAATTCTATCGTAGGAACTCCATTTATGCTGGAGCCACGTTATTGTTTTTCTGCCACTGCTCTTTTGATGCGAGCGAGATAGCACCTGAAACAATGCAGGGATCATGATGAAGACCTTTAATGAACATGAACAAAAAAGGATAAAATGATCTTGAATTTGGGGGGATTCTACCCCTCTGCCTATCCCTCTAAAGGGATCTGCAGTGGCACTATTCTTTGCCCCGTGACCAAACGGGGCCCCCGAGAACCACACGGGGCTCTGTAAATACACAAATACATAAACATAAATGTTTCATAAACTATTATGTCCAGCACATCTTACTAATAGGTAGAAATTACCTCATCTTAAATCTGTAAATATATGACAATAAAAGTTACATAAGCTTGTATGTTTAACTGATACATTACTAAACCCAAATCCTGGAAATACACAAACAAATATGTTGTAATCATGACAGCCCCAAGGAAAAACAGTTTAAAATAATTGGGTCACCATCGATAAATAAAGACTTTCATTCATTCATACAGACATCAATGTGATAATGTGGCTTCACAAACAACTGACATGGGAACAAAAGCTGCAATAATACAGCCAGGGGGTGAAAAAACAAGTTGCTTGGCCTTGGATAATTAGGAAGCCAAGGCTTCCTGGCAATGACCTATATAAACTGGTTTATTTTTTGAATGGAAAATACAAAGCTTTTTGGTGAAAATACAACATTTCTATGTAATTATGTTAAAACATCCTCAATAAATACTTCCATAAATAAAAGAACATATCTATTAAACAAGAACATTGACCAGTGGTCATATAGACAAATGATTGACCATTCATTTATTTAAGCATTCATGTTATAACAAAACAACATGGTAATACTTTAACATGTAACTACGAACATGTATGTGACTACCTTATGTACCTGACTACCTTAGGTATGCGACTAACTTAGGTATGTGACTAACTTCAAGTCAGCAGTCGACTTTTCAAATCAATAATAATTAGCAGAATAGACAGTTCGTTTTCACCGTATTCTATTTATGTCTCTTATAGCTAAAAGAAATCAACTAAGAACCATTAAATTAAGGCGAAGGTGGGGTTAAAATGTTTAAAAAAAAAAGAAGAAAAGCTGGGAATGCTTAATTAACAATTCCGAGATAAATTTATGATAGGGAATTTTTATCTTTAGACACAGACTGATGTATTTCACAGTTACATTTCAGCATTAATGTCAAATGGCTTCCCACTGAAATCAGGATGCATCATAAAGAACAATCCCTTATTTGTAAATAGTTTTATCTTTATATGTTTACAGCAATTTTTAATTACTACTTCATTCCTTCATCTTTCAGGTTTTTGTGCATAATATGACCTATTTCTGTGTCGACATCCCGTGAAACACCATTCATTCAATCATTCATTCTGTTTTCAAATGGTAAAGCAGGAATGGGAGATCTGAAGATATCTATTGTAAACTAATAAATGCTGAAATGGCATACAGATTCCCATCTTTTAAATGGTACAAAAGACATCTGAATTGAGCTAAATTGGGCTTTTATGGTGCACCAACACAAAAAGGTTATATGGCGCCAACAGGAATGAACATTCCAGGCCCACTCTCCATTTACATCAAGATAAAAAATATGAAGAATGGGCCTGGAACCTGTTCACCTGCAGAACTGCAGAGTTGCTGCAAATTCTACTGTAAACACATATTCTTTGTTGGGAGCCATGATCACTGTATTCTGAAACAATACAGGGATCATGATGATAAGCTTGATATTCTCAGATTTTTTTCCGGAAAAAGTTTCACAGGAGGGGGAAAATATCTGAACCTTTATAAGTGTGTATCTTTTAATGGTGTTAAGTCATATTGTAAAACATAAAATGGACCTGAACAAATTTATGTAACATGATCTTCTGATTTTATGTTTAATTTAAACATGATAATTTGGTTGTTTGAAATGGGTGAGCAAATAATTAATAACAATTTTTTTTTTTTAAAACATTCGTTCTTTTTTTTTCTTTTTTTTTCATTTTTGCAAAACTTAGGGTTGGAGGGTTTGAGAAACTCTAAGCAGTGGTCAAGTAACCACATGGGGCGGGAAACCACATCGGGCGGCACAAAAGACAGCTTTATTTATACAACAAAACCATGTGTAATAGACATAGCATTTAAAGACAAACTTTTCAGTTATATTTAGAAAAAATAACAAAAAAAACCAACAACATTTTGTTTATATTAAAAAACAACGGAAACAATTTAAATCATTTTATTTCAATTTAAAAAACCGAAAAACAATTTAAAACATTTTGCAAATATTAAAAAAACACACAACATACTTTCCTGCAAATATGACCGTCGTTAGGTAATAATTCATGTTTACTAATGATGACATGAACTGCCTCATTAAACTAGATGACTTCGATGTCTTTGTCATACATCATTCCGACTTTACTTAACTAGGTACATAATTCCTACTAATTAGGAGTCTAAGCCAGGGTTTACGAGTCTAAGACGTGATTTACGTTATGTACGATGCCCACATATGCTTTCCCAAACAACAAATTGATCATGACAATTTGGTCAGCAGCACTAGATGATATCACTAGATGATATCAATGTCAAGCTGGTGGCAGGCGGTGACAATTTAGGCGTCATGATCGAGACGTGGGCGGTGACAATTTAGGGCATCATGATCGAGTCGGTGGTGTGCAGTTACAATTTAGACTCAAATTAAGATATTTATTTATTTATGAAGTTAGTTGGAGTAAATTTTAAGTAAGTTGTAAAAAAATTGAAATCCGAACGAGATGTGAATGCAAAACTATTGTGACAATATATATAATTGTAGCATGGTCGCCGACATTCCTTTGTATTTGCATGGTTGTAAATCATTTAATTGAAAATAACACCTTTCACAACGACTGGTGTACTCTAACTACTAGTTATCAAACAATGACTGGCGTACTCTAACTACTAGTTATCGAACAATGACTGGTGTACTCTAACTACTAGTTATCAAACAATGACTGGTGTACTCTAACTACTAGTTATTGACTGGTGTACTCTAACTACTAGTTATCGAAGGTTAAGAGTATGGCCGTCAGATGAAATGGACATGATACAAAACAAACAGAGTATGGTCTCATCTCGGTTGATTTACACCTGGGCTAAGTCCATCTCAAAGTTTAAATCAACCAATTTGATGAGAACACTATATTCTATTACATATAGCATAATAGCTGTGTTGATATCATGAAAAACATGCTTTGGTATTATTCTGAGAAAAATATAAATGTTATCATTTTTTATAAAGCCACCATGACATAAATGCAACCAAAAATACATCACACAAATTATTTCTTAGAGGGACACATGGCAATGTTGATATAATTAAAACTCATGGCATCCCGTTTGTTGTACATACCTTGTATATTTACAATGATTAATAATAATCATTAGAATAGTTCAAAGCAAGTTGTTTTTACTTATTACTATTATATATCCTAAATTCTAATATACCCGCACTGTATAGCCTAGTTTAAAATATCTCGTTATATTCAACGATATATCACTGTAACGTTTGCAACGTTAGGAGAATAAGCAAGTCAATGCGAAAGATATCACTGTAACTTATGCAACGTTAGGAGAGTACCGGTAAGCAAAGCAATACGAAAGATTTCAGATGTGTGCGTTATTTTCACATTTTAGGGGTATTAGAACAGAAATGGAACATCGTTTACGGTGAATTATCTTGTAATATATCACGGTTTGTCGTTCAATTGCAAACAATTGAACTCCAAACCGTGATATATTAAACGATAATTCAACGTAAACGATGTTCTAGTTCTTAAATATAAGCATTTTTTATTGGTCTAGAAGCAGTCACGTGTGATTAAATAGTTTTGACCATTCTCATTGGAAATATGCCAACCGTTCAATAGTTCATCACATGACCGTGCAATGGTGAATTTAGCGTGCAATAGTATATCTTTGTCATTGACACTCTTCTTTTATAAAACATCAAATAGTCACGTGACCGTGCAATAGCCGATCTGTGTCAGTGACGCAGTGTCACGTGACCGTGCAATAGTCGATCTGTGTCAGTGACTCGCTTGTTTAAATGGACAAAGGAAGCAGATATATTGTTCACACGACTCACACTCCAAATTTTAGTTGTATTAGTAAAAACATCAAAACTGTTATATTTTATGATATATAATAAAACAACTATTTAATGCCTTAGGAGTCAATGGATTAGAACTATTTATCCTCGGGAGTGAATACTGACCCTTATCCTCGGGACTGACTACTGACCCTTATCCTTGGGAGTGACTACTGACCCTTATCCTCGGGAGTGACTACTGACCCTTATCCTCGGGAGTGACTACTGACCCTTATCCTCGGGACTGACTACTGACCCTTATCCTCGGGAGTGACTCCCTCTGATAAATAGTTCTAACCATTGACTTCTAAGGAATTAAATAGTTGTGTACTATTTATCATACTGCACCAATAATCTATTTAAACAGTTGGTAGAATAATGCAAAAAACAGAGAAATCTCAAATTGTTTATTGTATTATATTCAAGCAGTTTTAAAGGGAAAATGATATAGGAGGTGCTTATTTCAATGCTTGATATAACAATGCTTGATATAATGTTCTTGGGCAAGACACTTTCCCTTAGCCCCGTCCGTCGGATGGGTACGTAAACCGGGCTGTCCCGTGTATCGGTCTATCCTCCGAGCACGTTAAAGAACCATAGGAATCTATTCGATAATAAGAGTAGGGCAGGTTCCCGGATTCCTATGTATTCTTCCCCTCTCTCTGGGGCGGCTCTAAATAATCTATACTGTGTTGATGAGCCGTTAAACAACATTCAATTCAATTCAATGCTTGATATAAAACTCAAGATTGCCTTGTGTTCCTTTAACACTAGACAATTTCAATCTTCCACAGGCATACATACACTTCCTGTAGCAGGTAGGCAGTTCCATCACGAATTAAGTGTTAATAGAACATCGAACACAAAAAATCTTGAAAGACTGGAGCTATTCCAAAAGCTAAAGCTTCTGTTAAATCTGGTATTGATTGACAAATACTTGTTAATTACAACGAACACAAAGTTTATGTTATGGAATTAACTGAGTAATAACATTAATACCGATAAATACCGATAAATACCAGCGTTCTAGGGTGATAGTTTGTTTGTTTGAATGGGTGTTTTACGTCATTTCTAGCACATGTTAGGCCATATATGACGGTGGATTTGTTTGTGATAGAGGCAGATCACACCACTTTTCCTGGGTAGAAGCAGTACTGCAGACCTACCACCGTCAGTAAGAATCAACACTTGCTTTACATGATTCTTCCAACTCTGCAGTTCTGCAGTTCCTGGCATCATATAACCTTTTTGTGTTGGTGTGCCGTCAAACTCTGATTCATCTCAATTCAATATTCAGAATTGAATTGAATGTTGTTTAACGGCTCATCAACACAGTAGAGGTTATTTAGAGCTGCCCCAGAGAGAGGGGAATGATACATAGGTATCCGGGAACCGAGCCCTCCTCTTATTATCGAATAGATTCCTATGGTTCTTTAACGTGCTCGGAGTATAGATCGATACACGGGACCGCCCGGTTACATCCGGGGATCTGACGGACGAGGCTAAGGAAAAGTGCTTTGCCCAAAAACACATCGACGAAACTCAGTGGCACCACAGAGGATTGAACCCAGGGCCTCCGGTTACAAATCTGCCGCGCTACCGACTGCGCCACGCTAGCCCTCAATATTCAGAAGAAGAAAACATACAATCAATCTGGGCCTACTGATCATCTATTGAAGTTCCAGTTATATAATGTATAACTATATCAACCTTTTTCTTCAAGAAGGAAACCGTTCTTGTTCAAATATAATAAAAGACAACAAAACAGCATTTTCATCCATCATAAATAGTATTGTTCTCATGAAACAGTAATTACCGTTTATATTTAAGCTACCTTGAGAGATATACGACAGGTCGTAAATCTATCATCACCGCATTGATTGCCGTACTATGACGCACATCAGACTTTTAGCGAGTGTAATTTGTGCATTTTTAATGGAATACTTAAATAGGATTTTGAAATGTTTTCTGATATATGGTGTCGCTGTCTTGGGGGCCGAAAAAAAAGAAGGGAATTTGTTTGGAAATGTTTTCTGATAATAATATAATCTACTGCACTCCTACCGCACTCCGGTCCATCTCCGCAATTCATTATATTTCTGTTTGAACTGCTTCATTTATAATTTATAAACAAAAGCTTTTATCTCGTTCATACTTTGATGTATAAGTAGAATGGAAAAGTAAACTCTAAAACACTGCAGAAAAGTTTGCAGACGACCTCACATCACTTCTGAACAGAAATGTGTCCTGTTTTTGTTTTTTTAAGTTATTTCAGAATCTAGAAATAATACTTCCTGCCTTTTTTTTTCTTCTGTGCATTAAAGGGACACACGGCAATCTTGATTTGTTTAAAAGCCGCGGTGTCCCGTTAATTTTTCTACATACCTACATTTTTACAATCATTACATAACTTGCGTATTTGCAGTCATTAATATTAATTACTGTTTTTACATATTACTGACTATTGATTATATTGCACCAATAATATATTTACGAATTTGAAAGAATAATAAAAACTGACATCTCTATTATTTTTTTAATGTAAGTTTTAAAGTCAAACTGATAATGATTAAAAAATCGAGATACTAATTTTAATGAATGATAAAAACTGTAAGATTAATTGCCATGTCTTTCATGCATAATGGAAACTTTTCAACTGCCATGTGTCCCTTTAAGGGAAGTACATCAGGATTGGTATTTATTTTTGGAATTGTTCAAATAGATTATTTATATATTTAATTGATAACAATAAGGAAAATCGCTAAACATACTAAATAAACAACCCATTACGTGGTCCAAGTATTGACTATTAACTTGCATACCCCATCCAACCCTTCTCCAAGAAGCGAAAACGGGGTTGGTTGGGGTATGAAATTAAACCTTTACTTTGGCTTAAAATGTTTGAATATTGTAAAATTAATAGTAATTTTAAATAGGTTACCACATTTTTTTCAGTAAAAAATGTTTTTAAACATATTTTATTGTCAAAACATCCGTTATAAAATCCTGCTAATATAAGCTTTCCAATCGCTTAATGGAATTAAGGTGAGACCACATAATGGCCAAAGAAGGTATTTCCTGACTATGGTGACACGCCAGGGATAGCTACAATGTATATATATTTAAAACTTGGCGGTAAAAATAAATCGCAATGTATCGCAAAGCGAGCGTCATGTGTAGATATCGATTTATTCTGCGTAACAGCTATTTATAACTTGGGGATTTCTCTATGGACTTGTATGATTTGTTATAAATTATACATTTTAATTATTGCTGTATTATAGGAAAATTATACATTTTAATTATTGCTGTATTATAGGAAACTGTTAATGTTCCTTCTACATCTATGAATTATTTCACATTTTAAATTAGTCATTTTATCCTTTTTTACGTTCTTAAACAAATTAGGCCTCAAAGCCTGATGTACTCCCATTAAGATAGACCATGATAATTTTTTTTATCAAACTTAAGCAATTAATGTTAGCATTCAACTAACCTATTAACATGCTCCTGACAGTAAATGATCGTTTGATGAATCTTTTCTGTCGTAATGTCACATATGAGCAGGAAGTTGATTTTTAACCGAACCTTGACACAGTCCCAATAGGTCGCAACTACTGGATTCAATTCTGTATTAAAGGGACACACGGCAATCTTGCAGTTTTTATCAAGCATTAAAATTAGCACCTCGATTTATTAATCCAGAAGATTTTTTTTTTTTTTCAACCTGCCTGCATATAATTTAATACAGTTTGAGTTTCTCTTCGTTAATTTCTACCAAATGTTTAAATATATTATTATTGGTGCAATATTATCAACAATTAATAATAGGCAAACATTGTTTTGAACTTTTCTAATAATTACTATTTATGATTGAACAAATGCCAGTTATGTAGAAAATATAACCGGACGCCTTGAGTGTTTTTTTTTAAAAATTGCCGTGTGTCCCTTTAATATGTATTATATAGGCCTGACCTGTTGTCCAATCCCATTACTAGACCGTAGCTTTAAAAAATATTAACCCTTAACCCCCTACATATATATAATGGACTGTTCTTTCTTTGAATGAAGACCATTCCATTTACGTAACAAAGGGGTGTTTTGGGGGAAAATGACTGATCAGCAGATGGATGTAAACCCTGATCAGCCTGAGAGTAACTCTCAGGCTGATCTGGGCTTACAATGGACGCAAAGGCGTGCTTAGCGGGTTAAGGGTTAATTATGCAATATGCTCAACTATTAGTAATATGTAAAAACAATTTTACTCAAATAATTATTAAGGACAATGATTTGCAAAATTATTCAAGTCGCGTAAAAATAATAACGGGAAGCCACGAGTTTTAAAACATCAAAACTGCTGTGAATCCCTTTAAATACGACATGAATAGTAAATCATCATTTTAAACAACATTGTTTGTGTGCTTTTATGGGGACGCCTTGTAATTAACCTAATTACAGTGAAAATTAATTGCAAAGTCGACATATCACAAAAAGTATAATGTAATCTATTTAACTTCTCTGTATTAAATAAGAATAATTAATTATAATTATAATGAATTGGTTAAAGGGACAATGTCTGTAACTTTTAGCTTATAAAACACACTGAATGTTGTTTAACGGCTCATCAACACAGTATAGGTTATTTAGAGCCGCCCCAGAGAGAGGGGAAGGATACATAGGAATCCGGGAACCGTGCCCTAGTCTTATTATCGAATAGATTCCTATGGTTCTTTAACGTGCTCGGAGGATAGACCGATACACGGGACCGCCCACTAATTACCTTCACAAACATTCCACACTAAACATTATTGAATATTTACTATTTAAATGCAAGATTGTTTAACGGAATCAATCGTGGTGCAAAAAAAGAAGTGCCGCTTTGTGGGTTTGAACTCGCAGCTCAAACTAAAATTACACTCTCGGGTAATAATAGCGAGCGCGAGATTGTCTACATCGCACCTGACTGAGTTAAGAGGGCTATACATATCGCGCAAAACATACTAGATAGAAAACCTAATGCGCTAATGGAAGTCACGTGATCAGCAGAAAAGGTAAATAAAGTGGGTCCCACATTGTTTACATATAATAATTAAAAACTTTTTTTTTTCAAATTCACTGATGTATTACTACAGAATTCTTTGGGTCTATGCCCGAGTTTTCATGTATACATTTCACTGAATAAAAGTCAGACAGTTATTTGGATATGCTCAATATCTGCTTACTTACGGACAGTGTCCCTTTAAATACGACATAAATAGAAAATCGTCATTTTAGACTTACGTCACAACATTGTGTGCTTTTATGGGGACGCCTTGTAATTAGCTTAATAACAATGAAAATTAATTGCAAAGTCACTGACATATCACAAAAAATATAATGTAATCTATTTAACTTCTCTGTATTAAATAAGAATAATTAATTATAATTATAACGAATTGGTTAAAGGGACAATGTCCCTAACTTTTAGCTTATAAAACACACACTAATTACATTCACAAACATAACACATTAAACATTATTGAATATTTACTAATTAAATGCAAGACTATTTAACGGAATTCAATCGCAGTACAAAAAAAGGGCCGCTTTGTGCGTTTGAACTCGCAGCCCAAACTAAAATTACACCCTCGGGTAATAATAGTGAGCGCGCGATAGCCGACTTCGCTCCTGACTGAGCTAAGCAGCCTATACATATTAAGCAATACATACTATGTAAAACCTAATTCGCTAATGGAAGTCACGTAATTGGCAGAAAAGGTAAATAATGTGGGTCCCATATTATTTACAAATAATAATTAAAAAAACGTTTTTTTCCCTCAAATTCACTAATGTATTACTAGACTTCTTTGGGTCTATGCTCAAGTTTTCATGTATACATTTCACTGAATAAAAGTCAGAGTTATTTGGTTATGCTCAATATCTGCTTACTTACGGACTAACCCACCAAATAACGGTAAAATTACACTACAAAACTCAGATTTAAAGTCAAAATGATACTGGATTAATAAAACAAGAGGCAAATTTTATGCTTGATAAAGACTTCAAGATTGCCATGCCTTGTGTGTCTCTTTAAATGTATTCATACACTATTTTGAAATAAAATATTTAAACAAAATCAGAATAGCTTAACTGTTTATTTTCAGCAAACAATCTGCTAATCATTGCTATTACAAAATCCCCTTAACTCTGTACACCCTTGTTCATCATCTTACAATCTCACATGAATTATCTCCCTTACAATGATAAAACAGCACGGCGTTTTTGCATGTTAAATGTAAGGTCACAGTCTATGGATTGACGTAGGTAGAGGTGAAGAACTGTGTAATACATCAATCAAAACTTCAGGAGATAGTTCACAGGCCAGAAATTACATTATTACTGCTGTAAAGAAACAGCAAAAACCATGTAGCCCACAATGTCACGCCAATGACGAATAAAACATCTGACAGATTGCCATCTTTCCAAAAAAAAAAAAAAAAAAAAATCCAAATGTTAAAGACATAAAGTTTCAGACATGAAAAAGAACTGACAATGGGCAATAGTGGCTAAGACTGTTATATATATATATACTACTCAATGTTTTCTATTGGCACCAAACCATTTTCATCTATTTTTGAACCCAGATAAAGGTTATTGTATCTTAGTATAGATGTGTTTAGTATAGAATGACATATTATGTTTGTTTCTGGTTACATGCCCCAAAAAATATGGGTCGGTAGGTAGGCTTTTTTTTTTTTTTTTTTTTTTTTTTCTCCAAGACAGACAACAAAATCACAAATATTTACTTTCATTATGCATTAACTGCAACATCACATCATGTTTAGGAAGGCAAATTAGATCCCATGAATTAGAAGTGACGAGTTTTAAAAAAAATTTTTTTTTTTTTTGGAAGGGCACCTTGACTTTTTTTTTCGGAGGTCCATAAAAAAGTTACGGTCGGCGGTAAAACGGGAGGGTCGGTCGGGTAACCAGAAACAAACCTCTTTTTTTTTTTAGGCCTAATGCAAGGAATCGTAAAATAAAATTAATTGCAGAGTTTTATGCTGTTGGTAAAAGCAGCCATCATAAAATGTTGAATTGAAATCTTGGTGCTTAGCAAATTTTGAGTAGTATAGTTTCATTAGGTTTTAGATCTTAAGTAATAGAAATATATGGTACAAATAAAAAAAGGCTGACATTGAGAAATAGTAGCAATGACAGGTTAAGTTGGAATAGTTTGTAACACCTGTCAGTAGCATGCTCGGGCATTGCTTTGACTCCTCTATGAATAGTTATAGTTTGTTTATTAGAATTTTAAGGAATTAAGTTCAAGAGAGAAATAGCAACCACAGCACTTATTTCTTTAAAATTTTAATGTGTACTATTATTAGCGACATATTTCAACCCACCCATTCTCTGGCAGCTTCCTTTTACCTCATGTGAGCATTATAGTTGAACACATCCTCTGTCTAGTAGCAAACTTCTTAGACAGCTGTCATAGACAATTTTCTCTGATTTCCGCGAACTTACCACTCGACACGTGCTCAGGTATCGGTATCGGAATCACGGAAGGCAGAGCTCAGTTTATCCATATTTGGAAGTCCCAATGATTTGATGGTTGCATGGTTGGTTGAATTGTTTTAAATCATTTTTCGCAACTAGGCTATAAATGATGGTTGAGCAGTGGAGACAAACTACCCACTTTTTCCTGGGAAGAACCAGTACTGTATACCTCTCGCCATCCGTAAGAATAGACACTTTCTTTGAACACTTACTGAAACCACTTAATTGATATTGCAAATTTTGTTCTGATGTGAAATTAAGACAGCCAAAAATGTGATTTTGTTTGTTTGTTTGTATGGTGTTTTAAGTCATTTTCAACACATGTAAGGTTAGAAATGACGGTTGATTTTTTTATGGTGCAGGCAGACCAACCATTTTTCCTGGGTAGAACCAGTACTGTACACCTCCCGCCAACCGTAAGAATCCAAAATGTGAAAATCTTTCAATACTCGTTGGGTATAATATTTGGTTGAACTGTAATTATGCCCTTAAATGGCTGTAAATTTACCGCTAAATCGAATGTTTTTTTGCGATGACAGTTTTTGCAGGCATGTTAAGCATATGTAGATAAATGTAGTTTAATATGGTGGAAAATTAATAATGTGTGACTAAACGAACACTGCATCAACTTGTATTAATTGCATAAATAATTTAAATTGTAGTGCGAAAATCAAGTTGTGCGCTCCAAATTCCATTTTGTTGATTTACATAATAATATAGTTTATATTACTACCATATCATCCCTTATTTGTAAATAGTTTTATCTTTATATATTTACATTAATTTTTAGTTAATAATTCATTTCTTCATCTTTCATCAGTTTTTGCGCACAATATGACCTATATTCATTCCAAATTCCATTTAAAATGTTCTTCGCACGTTTTAAACCTTAAATTTGAAAAATCTCATGATTTTGTGTTGAAAACGTTTTGGCAGGCCTGGTGTTTTAGACATGTTTTGGGGGAATCGTAGTTTTGGAAAACATTTGATACAAAGCTGTTTTTATGAAAATTTGTAACACTCGTCTTATAGTATTATACTCCAAGCCCAATGTTATTATCATGTCAGTTCATTTGCTCAATTTATTAAAGAAATAAAATAACAATTGTTTCTCCATTAATTACTCCTCCTTCCAGTGCCACTTATCAAACCTAATCACACATATATGTGTGGGCTTCTACCCACCAATGATAAAAACAAATAGTATCACATGAATGCATCTCAGATATGGATGTATATGTGGGAGTATGACCGACTGTTTATCTGTTTGTTTAATATAGATTTGTTTGAAATACCTTAGGCCAGAGTTTTTTAATTTTTCGGTTCTCAAACCTAGACCGTAAATTTTGCACAAAAAAAATAAATTAAAAAAACAAAAATAAATAAAAATACAAACAAAATTTAATGTTTAAAAAAATTAAAAAAAAAAGTTTTCGTTATTATTTGGTCACACATTTCAAACAAACAAATTATCATGTTTAAAAATTAACGTAAAATCAGAAGATCATGTTATATAATTTTGTTCAGGTCCATTTTATGTTTTACAATGTGACTAACACCATTGCAAGATACAGTTATAAAGGTTCAGATTATTTTTTTTCCCCTCCTGTGGAACATTTTCCGAAAAAAAAATTCAGAACCAAAAAATATAAAAAAACTCTGGCCTTACAGATGACACAGACTAACATACATACCTGCTATTTTAATATTCATGTTGGCATCTAGTAGTAAATTTTCTGCCTGAAAGTAGAAAGTAAAAGTAAAAGTCTTATTACATTTCATGTGAATCTAAACTGATGTTTACTGACTCATAAACACATTAGTTCGGAGTATTACAATCTTTCATGGAATTTCGAATTCCAACCTATGGTAAAAGTGTTTTGTTTGGAACCAAGGCTCTGCCAAGATAATTGGTTTGACTTTCCCTACTTGAACTGGATATCCATGCTTGATTGTTTTTTCTTGCACTCTATTGACATTTTTCGAAAAACATCTTTCTTGTTAGGGGCGTCCGTAGCCATGTAGTCAAGAATCTCTGACTTGAAATCATATATACCCCTCACAGCTGTGAGTTCGAGATATACCCCTCACAGCTGTGAGTTCGAGCCCTCAGGACCAGGAATCTTTATGTGAGGCGGAAGCTATCTGGCTGGCTTGCGGAATATCGATGGTTCTACACAGGTGCCCATCCGAACATGAAAATTGCCCGGAGAGGCACTTTCTCCACCACTGAAAGCTGGAAAGTTGCCATAATTATGACCTCAGCTGTTGGTGCGACTATAAAATCCAGTTCAATTTAATTCCAACCCTTTTTTGCTAGACTCCTGCCAAAATATGAAATGGTGTTTCTAAACAAATTCCTTTTAGACATGCCATGATTTGAGTGTGTGTTTTTTAAATATCTCAGCAAGGAAGTAAAATGGAAAAAAAAAAAAAAGAAGAAAAATAAAGACATCCATTGTGTGGCATGTTTACATGATTTATCACCTTGCAGGGTATCCACCACAGCAAACATTGGGCAAACATTGTTTCAACATTTCCTCCCACAACTTTGATAAAGGTTGGATGTATGCCCAAACTACAGCAAAATGTCACCCAATTACGTTATTCACAACATAAAATGTTACAACTAAGGCCATAATAAATTAATTGCTAGTTTCTCATCCAAATTTATTTCAAAATAGGGGCGGGGTGAAATTTTATATTTTATTTTATACAACAAATGGAAAATGACCACACCACAAGGCAAAAATAGTAAAACATACTACTGAGATCTTCCAAGATTGAAAACACATTTTTAATAGTGTTTCATACTTTTATCAATTTTTTTTATTATAATTATTATTATATATATATATATATATATATATAAAAAAAATAATTAAAAAATAAAAATTACCGGGCGGCATAAAAAAACGGGGGTGGGCGGGGATGAGAATCTAGCAATTAATTTATTATGGCCTAAGCGCAACTATTATAAATAAAGCAACTATTGTAACTATGGCAACTATTGTAACTATGTATAAATAAAGAACAAGATACAACAGTTTTGCTTCGAGTTTTTGATTATCACGCTTAACTTGCCTATGATTATAGTGATTTAAATTTAGTGTCATTTTTGATAATACATATTAAAATATTAGTTTAAACATATTTATTTTACATCGATTGCGAAACAAGTTATTGCAACTAAGATAAATCACTCTCGATGGCTTCCTGGGTAGAAACAGTACTAAGCAATGTGGATTAATTATCTTGCTCAAGGATAAATAACGTGGCCGCGGTGAGGATCGAACCCACGACCTCTCGATTCTGTGTTCGGCGCTCTACCACTGGACCACGCACTCCATATCAAAATATTAACCCTTAACCCCCTATATATATATAATGGACAGTTATTTCTTTTAATTAGGACAATTAAGGGGTGTTTTGGGGAAAATGACTGATCAGCAGGCAGACATTGTAAATCCTGATTTGGGTTTACAATGGATGCAAAGGCTATTATAGTCGTGCTTAGCGCGTTAAGGGAAGTGTTCTGAACCGGTTTTAAATTATTTATTAAACAAGAATTTGTCTGTTGCCACCAAAAAACTTCTCTACTTAGCCGATTTATTAGAAATGGTTTGTTTGTTTGCTTTTTCAGCGCATTTTAGGCTATGAATGATGGTCAATTTTTTATGGTGGAGGCAGACCACCCATTATTCCTGGGTAGAACGAAATAGGTAAATAAATATATTGATAATCACTTTAGATTCCTGAAATGTTAATGCATACTTTTTTAGATATATTTACTCAAACCCTTGTTTTTACTTTAGGAAGCTCTCTGACCGTATACAGCCAGATCGTACACAGCCAGATGCAATATCAAAATCGTAAAAAGGGCTGGTAAGCTCAGAGAAGGCTCGGATTACTATAAGTGATATTACAACTTCAGAACTAACGCCAATGTGTGTGAAAACATAAACAGACTGTAGTTAATTTTTTTCAGAGCTAGTTAAAAAATTTCAGTTATTCACAAAACAATTACGCGATGGCGTTTTTTTCTATGAACAATTCTAATCCATACGTCATATAACAAAGTAAAGATGTTTCATCCATCATAATTATAAAAAAAAATATTTTTTAAAAATTTAAATCAGCTACAAGCTTCTTGCCTGAGTGGAGATGGTCTACCCACAATGCAATTATAATGACAGCTTGGTTGACATACCACAACAACATTATAATTTCTACACAAAGCGATACCTATTGAGGTAAATACAAAAACTAAGTTCAATGACTGATAGGCATTTTATGTATACAGAGTTCATGCACATTTTGGCTTTAAAGTTCAATGAACTATAATGGTGTAATTATGCACTGACATCTACTTCCTTTAACAAACCTGTTGTACAGCTGTGAACAAAGCAATGCCAGACAGTAAATGTATGTATGGGGTTTAACATGACTTCTAACAATCTTTCAGTCATATCATGAATGGATTTACTTATAGCAATGCTTTGTTTGTTTGTTTGGTGTTTTACGTCATTTTCAACACATGTAAGATTATATATGACGGTTGATTTTTTGTGGTGGAGGTGAACCCGACTTTTCCTGGGTAGAACCAGTACTGTACACCTCCCGCCATCCGTAAGAATCGACACTTTCTCACTTACAAGTCGAGCTCCCAGTTGGATTCGAATCTGCAGCAGTGAGAGGCGAAGGTTTACAACGCAACATCGTTAATCATTCGGTCAAGGAGACGCTCTTATAGCAGTGAAATCTATGCTCCGCTTTATAGTGGAGCCACTCTGAAATATCATGGCGTAGACACAGACACAGTACATGACACCCCACTCAGTCACCTCAAGCAAGGGAGCTACTAGTACCATTTTATGAAGCTTTGGTATGACCCGGCCGGGGATTGAACCCACGACCTCCCACATATGAGGGGGTCGCTCTTCCACATTGTCATGGCGCGGTCACTAAAAATACGGGACAGAGATGTCAACTGTGTCCGCTACTAGACTGGATACATGTCGAGCCCACTACTAGACTGGATACCTGTCGAGCCCACTGCTAGACTGGATACCTGTCGAGCCCACTACTAGACTGGATACCTGTCGAGCCCACTGCTAGACTGGATACCTGTCAAGCCCACTACTAGACTGGATACCCGTCGAGCCCACTACTAGACTGGATACCCGTCGAGCCCACTACTAGACTGGATACCTGTCGAGCCCACTATTAGACTGGATACCCATCGAGCCCACTACTAGACCGGATACCCGTCGAGCCCACTACTAGTCTGGATACCTGTCGAGCCCACTACAGGCAAGATAGATAAAGTTTAAGACCTTATCGAAATTCTTCAACTGAACAAGTGGGCGTCGATTAAATTTAACCTTTTAACATTTTTTTCAAGTGATACAGCTTGAAATAAAAAGTTCATTAAATGATTTTAATTAATTACAATAGAGATGGTAGGTGGGAATGTAATTCTATTCATTTATACAAAACCCTAGACATCTGTACCGTGACATTTATAAATTATATCCATCAATTTAATTTCACCTTATTATTTTTTATTATGAACAAATGTGGTTTAAATTGAGTTGAATTGTGGTTTAACGGCATTAACGAACACAAAAGGTCATACGGCACCAACAGGAATGAACAGACTAGGCCCACTCTCAATTTATATCTAGATAAAAAATATACAGAATGGGCCTAGAACTTTTTTTCATTTTTCGCTGGTAGCATCTGAAACAATACAGGGATAATGATATTTAATGCTTAGCTCGCTATGAATGTATAATGGACTGTTCTTTCTTTAAATTTAGTCCATTCCATTTATGACTGATGAGCAGCCAGACAGTGTAAACCCTGGTCAGCCTACGAGTTACTTGCAGGCTGATCTGGCTTTACGATGGCTGCAAAGGCTGTTGTAGTCGCCCTTAGCAGGCTAAGAGTTAATGAACACCACCAAAATGACACAATGAACATAATTCGGTATTTACCCCTCTGCAAAAGGCAGTAAGGATACTAGTCTTAATATAAGCTGGTGTCAAAACTAGTCTGTATTTACCAAAAACAAAACTTAAAACCAAGGGATATTAAACTGTGAAAATAAAAGTGAAAAAAGTTTATTTTTCTTTTGTTATAATATTTCACAATTTTCACAATTTCTAGAAAAATGCCGCTATTTTTCACAATGGCACAGGCACAGGCTGCATTCACAAAAACACATAAAAAACACTGCTATACAGAACTATTAAATAACCTTAATAATGAACCATCAATTTTTTTTAAACAAGAATTTAATTAAATATCAAAATATTTCCTTAAAGGGACACTGTCCGTAAGTAAGCAAATATTGAGCATAGCCAAATAACTGTCTGACTTTCATTCATTGAAATGTATACATGAAAACATGAGGATAGACCCTAAGAAGTATGTAGGAATACATTCGTGAGTTTGAAAAAAAAAAGTTTTAATTATTAAATGTAAATAAAGTGGGACTAGGTTTACACCATAGTATGTATTGTGTAATATGTATAGCCCGCTTAGCTCAGACGGGAGCGAGTTCCGACAACTTTACGCTCACGCACACTTATTTTTACTGCGAGTTTGGGCTGCGAGTTCAAACCCACGAAGTGGATTTGCTTTTTTTTGTACCGCGATTGAATTCCGTTAAACAATCTTGCTCTTAAATAGTAAATATTGAATAATGTTTAGTGTATAATGTTTGCGAACATAATTATTGGGTGTTTTATAAGCTAAAAGTTACGGACAGTGTCCCTTTAATCATTTAATTTTAATTATAAGATTAGTGTAAAGCAAAATTTTTTTTTTTTTGTATAATTATTATTAACTGTCGATTATATTGCACCAATAAATATAATTTAAACCTACTGAATATAATCAAAAGAAAAAAATGAAAACTCATTAAGCAGGTTTTAAAGTCAAAGCGATACGGGGATAACTAAATCAAGTTGTTAAATTTCAATACTTGATAAAAACTTCAAGATTGCCATGCTCTCTTTAACAAAAAGGAAATTAATCATTCCTCCAGCTGAATTATAAACAACTGGCTAATGAGTGTTGATGGTAAGAGATGACTGTACTGACGTCATACCTATCAACCATGATTGACGGCTGTCACTAATTAACATCATTGTGATAATTGTGAGATAGCATGTACATTTCGAAGCACATACATCAAATTAATTCATTCTCAAGTATGACATTACAAAATGAATGTATTGCTGCAGCATAGAAGTTTTGAGAAATTTAATCAAAAACAGACTATTGAATCATTTTAGAATTATTTTTGTCTAGAATTAGCCATATCAGAAAGTCAAGAACCTTATTACTCAATGGGTAATGCAAACACTTAAAATATTCATTTTCATATCGAACTTGATTTGTTCTCAGAACACAGCGTGTCGATTTTGTTTAGGTGACACGCAATGTGTTCTCAGAACACAGCGAGTCAATCTTGTATAGGAGACACGCAATGTGTTCTCAGAACACAGCGAGTGTTATTTTTTGCATAAAAAGGTACATTTTGAGTGTTTATATTACCGTACTCATTGAGTTACGAGTTTCTTTACTTTTTGTAATGGCAAATTCTAAACAAAAAATAATCCTAAAATGATTTAATAAGACTGTTTAAAGTGAATTGCATTGGATTTTATAGTCGCACCAACAGCTATATATATATAAGGTCATATGGCGACTTTCCAGCTTCCATTGATGGAGGAAGATCACAGGTGCCCTTCCAGACAATTTTTGTGCACGGGCTGGCACATGAGTAAACCATTGATCTTCCCCAAGTCAGGTGGATAGCTTCTGCACATAAAGATTCCTGGTCCCATGAGGACTCGAACCCACAGTCGTGACGGGCAAGGGATTTTAAGTGGGAAACCCTCTTGGCATTGTGTGTACAATTAACTCCAGACACTAAAATGAAAAATGTTCTTAAATAAACACTGTTTTTTACCTTTTTGCAGCTCCTCACTCTAATAACCACCGACCTACCCAGCCCCGCCCCCCTCCCCTCTACCCCATAAACACACTCACACCTCCCCACCCAGCACATACACACACAACGAAACAAGTTTTGGTCAAACATCGTCATTTAATTAAATGTCGTTGACATTGGTTAGGCTTTGTTGTGGAACGTGACAGTTCAACTTCAAAGGACATAATGACGTCATCAATGAATGTGTCAGCTAGGTGACCTACTGATCACAATGTTCTAAACTGGTTATGACAATACAGCTAAATAATTCCTTAATCCTTAACAGTTTGACGCAGTAAGCCACTTAAAGAAATGATTAAGATCGCGATTATAACCCACATGAAGCAATCCGGGTAACTCAATACTGCAATGAATATAAACAGTCAGTTGACATAAAAAAATCAAATGCCATCTATGTGCTATGGATTATGTGTATATATTAAAATTTTGATCAGTTGGGAAGTTCTGAATTTTCCATTCATTATTTCTTTGTACAGGAGCCAGTGGGGACCTATAATAAAGTTTGTTTTTTAAATGTACAACACACTTCAGTAACAATTGAATTGAATTGAATTGGGTTTTAAGGCGCACCAACACATGAAAGGTTATATGGCGCCTAACAGGCATGAACATGCAAGGCTCATCCTCCGTGTACATCGGGATAAAATATGGAAAATGGGTCTAGAACCTTAAATTCTCACCCTGAACTGCAGAGTTGCTGCAAATTCCATCGTAGAAACTCCATTTATGCTGGAGCCACGTTTATTGTTTTTCTGCCACTGCTCTTTTGATGTGAGCGAGATGGCACCTGAAGCAATGCAGGGATCATGATGAAGACCTTTAATGAACATAAACAAAAAATGATAAAATGAACATGAATTTGAGCGGATTCTACCCCTCTGCCTACCCCTCCAAAGGGATCTGCAGTGGCCCTATTCTTTGCCCCGTGACCAAACAGGGCCCCCGGGAACTACAATGGGGCCCCTCAGTACCAAGAGATATTTATTAGTATTTTATTTTGTTAAAAAGCCCTTTTATTGCCTGAAAGCCATCAATCTGTTCCAAACTGATCAAAAAGTCAACAACCTTGTATTCTTATGTATATATACGTAGTTTTGTTTGTTTAATAATCAACTGTTAATTTACCAGTGATTTAAAACAACCATATTTTCCATTGAAAAATTAATTCAGAAATTAAATTCTTGTTTCTTATTAAATACACCTAACACAGCAGAGTTGCTTTTCTGTAGATATTACACTCTGACAGGCCAATCAATTAAGTCTAGATCTGAGAATGCATTGGTTTTATGGCACTATGAAGCAAGTGACTGGTTATCGATGTTCCTATTTGCCGGGATCTTAAGTATCAATACAACAATAACACTCGCTGCCTGACGTACCCAATGACGCACGCGCTTTAATAAATACAAGTTAAAAGCCAATAAAGTTGTACAAGACGAGCAAGAATCAATCGCAAATAAGGAGATAAATCAGTCACGAAGCAAACAGTCCGCAAACATTTATAATGTTACATATGGAGCAAAAAATCTCTCTTGCAGAGCAAAAAAAATGTCACTTAAGGGGCAAACAATCACAAATGGAGCAAAAGACATCACACTTGGAGAAAAAATGTCACCATGGAAAAAATACAATTTCACAAAAGGAGCAAACAGTGCACAACACTACTTCAGTTGTTTTTTTAAGAGCCGGTCGCTGACCAAACTGACCGTTCCATGTGATACAATGTTTTACATTCATCCATTGATTTGCTATTACAATCCATTCCATTAGTACAAACATTTGAGAATGTAAAACAAAATGGATATAAATTCCTATTTATCTAGCTAATTTGATTAAAATCAGTGTTCCACCCTGCCAATTAACTATAAGGCTAGGACATAGTCATTTGAACTGATTAGCAATGATTTAAATACATAAATCAATTATTTCAATTAACTTAATTGTATCAATTTGAATAAAACTGGCATTGTCATTATGGGGGACTACTTTGTCAGTGTAACTGTTATTTTTACCTTCAGTAATTAAGTCCAACAAACATTCATTCTTATTAATACTATTTCCCTTATTAGTAGCTTCCGGGCGAAATAGAATAGGGATAGGGGGGAGAATAGGGTTAGGGTATATGCATTTCCTCTTAAGTTTTTAAAGAGGGGTGGGGGTGGGGGTGGGGGGGGGAGGGGGAGAATAGGGTTAGGGTATATGCATTTCCTCTTAAGTTTTTTAAGAGGGGTGGGGGTGGGGGTGGGGGGGAGGGGGAGAATAGGGTTAGGGTATATGCATTTCCTCTTAAGTTTTTTAAGAGGGGGGGAGGGGGGAATAGGGAGAGGGGGTTAATAAGTTCTTCTCCTTTTTTAAATTTTAAAGATAATATAAAACAGAAGATAATCGAGGCCCTTTTTCGTGTCATTTTCAAATTAAAAAAAATAAATAAAAGACTTAAAGCAGTATGATGGTTTTTATTCCTATTTGTACACGACTAACCCCAATAATTCTTCCAGTTTGCCCCCAGTCTCCTATTTGTACACGACTAACCCCAATAATTCTTCCAGTTCGCCCCCAGTCATGTTATCAATCTCAATAATCAGCTTTACAAGTGAATCTTTGCAGTGGAACAGCTAGCAATAAATAAAGGCAGCAGCTTTTGATAGTTTCACACAATATTAAACATTTTCAAGATCGCTTAATCAATAGCGAGGGTGGTTAAGCTGTTTCTCATTCACAGATCGGTGAATGGTTTCTTCCGTAATCATAGAAGATAAAGTTCTGTTTAGTCTATAACGGGTCTATATATGGTTAAATCAGCTGCGTGCTGGGTAAATACTAAATACAGCCAGCAATGACGTCATCGTGACGTTAGAGCACGGTGCAGAACTAATGAATTTCTGTAAGAAAAATGATGTCAATATGAAAGGACTTGTTAACGGCCAAATATGGGTATAGAGTTTTATCAAGGCAGCTTAAGTTACGGCATCATTATGATATTGTTGTTTGGCATTTCTGTGTAAATAAGTACACAGCAGCCGTAACCTGATAATGTCTTTGTTGCAGCACAGTCTATTTCAGAGAATGACAGAGCTCTAGTCAGAGTTGTGGTATGTTTGTTGCATGCAGACCCGTCTATTTCAGAGAATGACAGAGAGCCAGAGTTGTGAAATGCCTTTGTTGCAGCACAGTCTATTTCAGAGAATGACAGCTCTAGTCTCAGTTGTGGAATGTCTTTGACGCAGACTATTTTATTTCATAGAATGACAGAGCTCTAGTCAGAGTTGTGGAATTTCTTTGTTGCAGACCAGTCTATTTCAGAGAATGACAGAGCTATAGTCAGAGTTGTGGAATTTTCTTTGTTGCAGACCAGTCTATTTCAGAGAATGACAGAGCTCTCTAGTCAGAGTTGTGGAAAGTCTTTTTTGCATGCAGACTAGTCTATTTCAGAGAATGACAGAGCTCTAGTCGGAGTTGTGGAACTTCTTTGTTGCAGACCAGTCTATTTGAGAGAATGACGGAGTTGTGGAATTTCTTTTTTGTTGCAGACCAGTCTATTTGAGAGAATGACGGAGCTCTAGCATAGTTCTATCCATCAGAGTGCAGACTGGTACTACTTGGTATAAGGTAAGATTTAAAACAAGGTTTGGTTAGGCTATTTTGTCCAAAGAGGACATGATACAATTCTGTCCATTTTAACTGATAAATGTAAAACTGCTCGCACTGTGCTAACTTTTAGTACTGCTAGGAATGCGTGGAATGTTCAGGCCTTTATTAAGTGGGACATTTTTGCACCTTCAGATTAATACTGGATACATTGATACCACACAGACCGTCAAATGACCTGCTATGAGATTAAAGCTCCTGACCTAAATATTTTAAGATCTTAACAGTTTGTTTATTTGATGTTTAACATAATTTTTCAGCACATTTATGGCTATATATACTGAACAAAAAAAGAAACTTCCGCATTTTAAGCTGTGATTTGCATAGGGTTGACTTTGTTACACTTTGTACACCAATCTAGATACAATTTCATCATTATATACTTATCACTCAATATTAATAATCATCAAAAACCAGAGTTTAGTGTGTTGCTGCTAAAACATGTTTTTATTCAAATTGCGAAATCACTATATTTGTATTATAAAGGGAGGTAATCTGAAAATATTCATTCTTGAAAGCTGTATGGCGCAAAAGTGAGTGAACACGTCAGCTTACTTTCTCTGTCTTTTTGGTGCTGGGGTTTAAGTTTAAACCACAAGACCTGGAAATGCTATTTAAACCAAAACAAGGGGAATAACTTTGCGTATAAGTTTGATTCAAGGAAAATTGTTTTCAAGACAGTGCTGGCCTTTTAACAAAGGTATTAACATATAAAACCAAACAAAATATATTTTCATTGTGTCTACATGTATGGGTAAAGTTGCGGAAGTTTCTTTTTTTGTGTATATTATGTTTGATGGTTGATTTTTTGTGGTGGAGGCAGACCACCCATTTATTCCTGGGTAGAACCAGTACTGTATACCTACCCTTATCCATAAGAGTCAACACTTTCTCATTACAAGCTGAGCTCCCAGTGAGATTCACTCACAGCAGGGAGGTGAGAAGGTTTACAATGCGACACTGTTAACCCCTCGACCACAGAGTCTCTATACAAGAAAAGCGTTACAAGTTAATAAACAGACATTAACACATGATTAAAATACAGAGAAAGACAAAACAGTAGGTGATCCAGACGAACATCAACACTTTATGAACATATATATCATAATAAACTATTTATACTGCAAAATTCACACTGCCATTACTGAACACCAGGGAGACTGTAGGAATATTTCATAATTATGAACATATATCATACTAAACTATATTTATACTGCAAAATTCACACATTGCTATTACTGATCTGTAGGAATATTTCATAATCGATAACCACTTAGGCACAAATGACTAATCAATGACGTAAGGGTAATTCTATAAATTTTAAAGGAACTAACCTGCCAAATAACAGCAAAATTACGCTACAAAACCAGTTATCAAAACTCTATCCAGGTGTTCAGGTCATAATTTATAATAATGTATATGTGATGATTAAAAGTGCAGGTTTATTCACGGGATCTAAAACTACCCGTGACTGAATATGCGTAAAATGAGTGGGGTTTGTCCTAGCTGGTTAAAGCTTGTCTATAGTGTTTGGATTCTCAAAATATGCAAGTTGTATTTCTTATATACCTCGAGGTCAGTAGGTTTAGAAACGGTGTAAATCTGTTGTAAAATCTGCCTGTTGATGGCGGGAAAGTATATGTTTGTCACTAATTTGATTGAAGTTTGGCCAGTTTCCCAGAAATAACGCAAAACCTTAATGTAAAAGTGACAAAGTTAATCACCTGTAGAAGTCAAGGTCATCTAAAATGACCTGTAGAAGTCAACTAAAATGACCTGTAGAAGTCAAGGTCATCTAAAATGACCTGTAGAAGTCAAGGTCATCTAAAATGACCTGTAGAAGTCAAGGTCATCTAAGTAACTACTCTGTGTAATTGAGCTTTATACTAACATAAAAGTATGCTTCGTTTCATTAATCTACAGTAGTGCATAAATTTCCTGAGAAACAGACCTAAACGCATGAATATAATGGTCGAAAGGAGAGAAATCTTTCTCCTCAAAAAGCGAGGACACACGCCAATCTTGAAATAATTGTATCGAGCATTAAAATAACACATTTATTAATACAGTATTGTTTTAACTTTAAACCGGTTTGCGTATATAAAAAAGGCAATAAAATTGAATTTTTCAATTCATCTTCATTACCCTACCAGAGGTTGATGAAATATAATCAGTAATGAATATGAAAAAGAATCTGTTTCAAACTATTCAAATAATTTTTAAGAATCAAAACTGCTTTTGTCCCTTTAAACATCTAGCCAGGTCATTTACCTTGAGATCTCTGTGGACAACATGGTTATTATGGCAGTATTCAACTGCGTTGATAATCTGCCAGAACTTTTTTCGTGCCTCGGGTTCCGTCATGCGGCCGTGCTGCGCGATGTAATCTGAAATTAAAATTGGATATAGTTTTTAACTTTTCAAAAAATACCATTCATTTTGAAATAAAATTTAGCAACAAAGAAAAACATTTTTTTAGAGCTGCAAGCTAGTAAACAACAACTTGGCATTAATATAAACATAAATCAGGAACCGTTTGGGTAGATATGTTATAATGCATGGTGTTGCACTTTTGCTTAACTTACTAATACTAAGAAGCGTCCATGGCCGAGTGGTTAGTATCCGACTTGAAATCACTTGCCCTCACCGCTGAGAGTTCGATCCCTCATGGGCCAAGGAATCTTTATGTGAGGAAGCTATAATCTAGACAGTACCCATTCAACTGGAAAATGTTCATTGTTTTGCCTAAATTGGGTATTTTCACTATCAAACAAAAGCAATATTGTATGCTTAATTAAATACTTTGCAAACACATTACCATGTATACATTCTCTTGTAGTATGTCATTACCCTGACTTGGATTAAAGTTTCACTCTAAATATTAAAAGTTCCCTGTGTTAGTGTACTGGCAGTGTTTTTTTGCCCTTATATAATTGGTACCGAAAAAACTTATATAATTTGTACCGAAAAACTGTACCATTCACAATGGCAAAAATATGTCTTTTCATTCAACATCAGCCTCGCAATATGCTGGTCCTGGAACAGTACTGTTGTCAATCAAGTTTCGATAACGAGAGGAAGCCCAAGTTATCTCAGAGATTATTTTTTTTACTGTCGCCTGCTCGAGAAAAACATTTCCAAACCAATTTCCAGCAGTATATCGCAGGTTAAATGCGAAACTACTGACATTATTATATAGTAACAATAGGTTCCCATTCATACCGCATTCAAAAGATCATGAATTGTTTCAAACTCGTGCTTGGCATGGATTTTGTATGACGCACGTGTCATACATAAAATTTACACCACCTAGAGTTCTTTAAGCTATATATATATATATAGCCTCTCCGGGCAATTAACCCACTTCGCAATCACTTTTAGCACTTTGGAGAGCTAACTAAAGACTGGTAACCACAAATTACCTCCCACTGTTTCAATAAATTAATTCTAATAAAGTCAATGGCATCTCCCTATAAATTTACCTCAAAAATAAGGAGTTTTGCAGTAAACATTTTTTAATGGTTTCTGAAATCTCACTGTTTGGTTCATACATGTATACATATAATACAACAACAAAAGCATAAAACAAAAACTGGAGTTATTTGAACTAACAATTTGGTGTACTTGCTGCCAGTCTGAATGCTATTTTGAATCCTTGCAATGCCATTTTGGGTCCAATTAGATAACAACTGCTGGTATTTATTAAGGGATCATGACAAACCAATTAGCTGTACATATTTCTCACAAACGCCCACATATCTATCTGATATTTACCATTCCACGATTCAACAAGTTTAAAATGTAGTTGAATGATTAAAAGTGCTTACATGAACCAGACGACCGTATAGATGTTTTATACAAAGTTTGTAAACATTAGACAGACAGGATCAAAAGTGATGTTACAGAAAAAATACCCCACCCCCACCTCCACCCGATGTTTTTTTTATTTTATCAAGTTTTGTATATCAGTTCTAATACCTATAGCTATGTTGCCCCGCCCCTAACCACCCCACCCCACCTCCCCCCAAATCACCCAAAAATTTGAGGACAGGATAGAGTATAAAAGAACACAAAAAGGTCGCAGAGAAACTTTTCTGATCATTTTATACATCATGGTACTCATAAGGGTTTAATCAGAAATTTCTAAATAAAAGCGTTTTTTAAAATTTGGCATGTAAAGACACTATAAACATTACTCTATATAGATATATCAATCTATTTATATAATTTATTTATTTTCCATACTTTTCAGAAGAAAACTATTTTCTCCCATTTCTGCTCATGTGAGATAGGCATTTTCCTCATGTGAGATAACTATCTTACATGACATGTGACTTACGACGTCATGACGTTACGTCGACGTCGCCTTATTCTGGCGTTAAATCAGCAAAGTCATTGATTTTATGCCGGTAATAAACACATAATGGGAGAAAAATAATCCATCATGAGTGATCCATGTGAGATAGAGAAATCTCACCCTCGGGATCAGAATTGCAACCAGGCACTCGGCAGAGCCTCGTCCCTGGTTGCAATTCTTACCCCTCGTGTGAGATTTCTCTATCTCACATGGATACTCATGATGGATTCTTATAATCCCTAACTGTCAAATTTTGAATTTTGGTGCATCTATTAATAGCTGTACCTGTAAAAATCAGATCAGCAATTGCTTAGAATGCTGGAAACCTTATCTTGAACTAACTAATTAACTGCAGTGTATACCTAATGTGTGTAGCACCCACCACCCACTGGAGTTTAACAGGGCTTTCCTTAATGGCCAGTAGGTAGACGATTACCCTCCTACTTTGGTTAGCTGACTGGGTACTTTCAAGCAGTCCCAATACACCAACAAAAGTACTAAGGCCAAAAAAAAAAATACCTGTGTTTCCGGTGGCCCGACCGACCCTTTTTTTAAGGGGCTGACCCCTAAAAAAAATTATGAATTTTTTTTTTTAATTTTTTTTAAAAATTTAAAAAATAAAAAAAAATAAAAAATTTGTTCTAAACAATGATTTATCACAATATATCGAGGTAAACTGACATCACAGAAACTTGCAGTAGTATAATCAACTTTAATGGGGTTTATGAGATAAATACATGTAGAATCTCACAATATTTTGCTCCAAAAAAAAAAAAAAAAGAAAAAAGAAAAAAGAAAAAAATGCCTACCTACCGACCCTAATTTTTTAAGCATGCAATAGGAAACGCACCTTTTTTTTTTTTGGCCTAATTTAAAACTGTTCCTGTTAACCCAAAAAGCGAAGGAAAATCCATGCAATGTAGCTAAAACCTTAGAACAATAATTCAAGGCAAGATTTTTGAATGATTGGCAGTGCTTTCCTTCATTTTCCAAAAACTTTTCAGCTAGTTTCACCAACATAATACTACTTATTATTTCAAAGTGCAATCACCTCTTCAGAAACAAATAAAACTTTTATTCTGCCAATTGCACAATTAAACTTGTATCTAGCCTTGGTATAGATGGCCTCCACCGACATTCAATCAATACAATTCAAGACAACATTTATTCTTCATATAACAATAAAGTGCTAGCTAGTGAAAAGTAACGGTGTCGTGCATTCATTCCTACATGCGTCATTCATGATGTAATAACACTGTTCAGTAACCATGGCAACTCAGTGTAACAGAAAATTCAAAACAAAAAAGTCTAGATTTTTCTTACCATTTCCCTTGTATTATATATCTAAGCTCATGCAATGTCAAGTATTTAAAAAAAATATATGGTGAATGTTTAAAAAAAACACCATCAGGTATAGATAGAAAGCATGCGATTATGTTAAAAGCTCAATTAAACATGTACGTTATTGCTAATTAGAATTTTTTGCAGGGAACAAAAACTGTTTGAATTCAGATAAGCAAAGACAGGTGTTATATTCATGACTGCTTTATACGAATTTGATTGCAGATTTCCTGTCTCTCGGTTCTGTTTACCTTCCCAGAATATAAGCTCAAGATCATTTAAGCTCGTTTAATAATCATTCCACAGTTCAAGTAAGTACAAGACTTAAAGCCTTAGCTTGGAGTTATGAAGGCGGTTGCAAGAAATAGCCTACACAAAGGTGGTATTGAAGTTAATGTAAGTTTGAATGGTGTTTTACATAATTTTCAGCAGATTTTATGCCATATATGAAGGTCGATTTTTTTTGTGGTAGAGGCAGACCACCCTATCTTTCCTGGGTAGTACAGTACTCTATACCTCCCGCCATCTCATTACGTGGTCCGAGTATCAACTTTCATACCCCATCCAACCCCTTCTCCAACAAAACGTGGTTGGTGGGGTATGAAATAAAACCTTAATTTCGGCTTTAATGGTTGCATATTGTAAAATTAAAACAATAAAAACATAGGTAATTTTAAACAGGTTATCACATTTTTTAAAGTAAAAATGCATTAAAGTAAAAATGCATTAAACATATTTTATTGTCAAATATCCGTTATAAAATCCTGCTAATATACTTAATGGAATTAAGGCGGGCGGGACCACGTAATGGGTAAGAATCAACATTTTCTCACAAGTTGAGCTCCCAGTGGCAATGTCCATTGTATAATAAACCCAGATAACTATCAGGTGATATTATAATAACAGTAATAATGTGTTCAGCAATGACATGGCTGCTCTGATTATGAATTACATTATGATTAATGTGATATGTTATATATTCTGTAACACTTTTAACCCTTAAAACCCTACATATATATATATATAATGGACAGTTCTTTCTTTTATTAAGACCATTCCAGTTATGTGACAAAGGGGTGTTTTGGGGGAAATGACTGATCAGCAGCCAGACACTGTAGCCTCATCTGGGTTTACAATGGATGCAAAGGCTATTATATATAGTCGTGCTAACACTTATTACATTTTTTTCCCTGTTGTATAATAAAGCCAGATTACTATCAGGTGATATAATAACATAATAACATGTTCGCAATGACGTCAAACCTACCTCCAGTAGCTTTGATTATGAATTACATTATGATTAATGTGATATGTTATTCTGTAACACTTTTAACCCTTAACACCCTACATATATATATATATAATGGACTGTTCTTTCTTTTATTAAGACCTCTCCAGTTATGTGACAAAGGGGTGTTTTGGGGGAAATGACTGATCAGCAGCCAGACATTGTAGCCTCATCTGGGTTTACAATGGACACAAAGGCTATTATAGCGGGTTAGGGGTTAATACTTATTAAAAAATTTTCCCCTGTTGTATAATAAAGCCAGATTACTATTAGGTGATATAATAACATAATAACATGTTCGCAATGACGTCAAACCGGCCTCAAGTAGCTTTGATTATGAATTACATTATGATTAATGTGATAAGCTATTTTGCAACGCTTTTAATAGGCCACCACAGACGAAAAACCGATGATAGGAATAACCCAGGGTATTATAAAGTTCAACAATCACCTGTTGTGTAACTTATAACTACGTCATAGAAATAATGAAATTTGGTGATAGCAAAATTTTATATGTTTCCTTGTTGGGACAATCAGGAAATATTTCTAAGCTGTTTAAATGCTTAGGCCAAAGAAAGTATATCTGGTACAGTGATTTTGGTACCATTCCCAATGGCAAAAAGTATGTTTTTTGCCTAAATGGAGTGAAAAAAGTAAAAAGTCCCAATCCAAAATTATTTTTTATTTTTTTTGAAATATTTAGAGAGAGTGAAACTTTAAAAGAAGAAGGGGTAAAATATATTCTTTTAGGAGAGCTTAATGAAATACTACAAGGGTAATGTGTTTGCAAAGTATTTAAGCATACAATATTGCTTTTGTTTGAATAAAAATTCCCGATCTAGGTCAAAACAATGCAAATTATTCCAACTGAATGGGTACCGGTACCATTCCCAAACGAGTGAAAAAAATCGCTGTGGTATTAAGGGAGAGATTTTTGTTTGCTAGACTGGGGGAGATAAAAACATGTTACATATCATTTAAACCAGTCTATAATCTACCTCAAAGGGGCTGATTTTCGACTCGATATTCCCATCCGCAAAAAAAAGAAATTCTAACTCATTTCAAACCAAAAATCCCAAATATTACAGACCTTCTTCCTTTTTTTTTTTAAATATTATTATCATTTGCATCAATTCTCATTTATCACATAAATTCCCAAGTTTAAGGATTTCATTACAAAAATTAACAATGTAAAAGGCACAGGTCTTTGTTTTACGTCATTTATAGATTATACACGTCATTTATAGATTATACATGGCTAAACTGATAAAAACTTAAGATAATTACTCTTTGATGCTGTACGTTGGTAAACAAAAAGTCTATCTTGTTTACAAACAATATTTAAATGTTAAGTAAACTATGAAACGGGTTGAACCATCTTACAATCAGTAACAACTGTGGATTAGCTGGTATGTATACCACAAAGTCTACATCAGAGGAGGCCGGCCGGAACACAAATTAGATCAAATACTCAGAAAATGTGATATTAAAACAAGGTTGGCATAAACGAATCTTAATGATAAATTTCGCAATATACTCGGAAACAAATTTATCAATTGCACTAGGACATCTGCGGCTAGGCTATTAAAAATGCTGCGTCTAAAACTGTTTCGCCTCTCACTGATGCGGGTTTAAATCCCACTTGGAACTCGACCTGTCAAGTGAGAAAGTGTTATGGACAGCGGGAGGTATACAGTACTGGTTCTACCAAGGAAAAATGGGGTGGTCTGCCTCTATCACAAAGAAATATACTGTCATACCGTATATGACCTAACATGCTAACGATGTAAACGTAAAAGACCAATAAAACAAACAAAGAAACAACAAATCAATTGCACTATTCAAGATATTTGAACCAAATAAGGAATAAATGAATAACAATGTCATACATGTCGTAAGAAATTATGGCCTCAGTCTGTGTTATTAAAGGGGTTGATGCACTATTTGAACTTAAAAAAGCTGAAAGAATTATCAAAATACCATGAAAAATAAAGGAGATATGACCTATTGCAAATATGCAAAGAAACATAAATGGAGGCGGCCATCTTGCAATGAATGCCATCAACAATGACATCATCGCGCCTTTTTACCATATATGGCATATTGACAAAATATATTTTAAGGCAAAGCAAATCACTGCAAATTGATTAAAAACAAATATACAAATGTAAAATGTATACACTGTCAGCTTATTTTTCATTTGCAGTGATTTACTTTGCCCTAAAACGTATTTTTTTCAATATGCCATGTAGTGCATCAACCCCTTTAAGTTCATTGCAGACGGCATTAAACAAGTCCAATATCCCCCAGGATTGTACTGTGATGAGATTTTTATACCTCTGGTTAATAATGTAGTGAGGAACAATCAATCAGATTTCCGTCACGATGACCGTGTTGCACGAGATAATTAGCTTACACTGCACAAGATAATTAGACAATTACGCAGGGGTCTTTGACACTTTACATAACTTCATTATTTAACAATATTTTAGTTGAACGTTTACTGCTGGGGCATAACTGCTAGGCCATACTGTTTCACAATAGGCCAAACGTGGTCTGATTTTTACGTTTTCCCCAATTCCTGGAACATAGCTTATGGTTATTTCTACTTCCTGGTACTATAGTTTTAGGTTTTCCAACTTGCTAGTACTAGTTTGTGTTTTTTCTGACTTTCTGGTACTAGTTTGTGGGTACTAGTTTGTGTTTTTTCTGACTTCCTGGTACTAGTTTTTAGTTTTCCTAATGTCTGGTACTTGTTTGTTGTGTTCCCACTTTCTGGTACTGGTTTGTAGTTTTCCCAATTTCTAGTACAAAGTCTTTTTTGTTGTGTTCCCACTTTCTGGTAATAGTTTTGTAGTTTTTCCAATTTCTAGTACTAGTTTGTGGTATTGTCACTTTCCAGTACTAGTTTGTGGTATTGTCACTTCCTGGTACTAGTTTGTGGTATTGTCACTTCCTGATACTAGTTTCTGGTATCGTCACTTCCTGGTAATAGTTTGCGGTATTGTCACTTCCTGGTACTAGTTTGTTGTTCCCACTTACCAGTACTAGTTTGCTTGTCTCATTTCCTGTTACTAGTTTTTGGTTTTCCCACTTTCTCCCCGGGCACTAATTTGTGGTTTTCTCACTTGCTGGATTTGTGATTTTATTAGTTTTGATTTTTACTGACTCCCTGGTACTAGTTTGTTGTATTCCCACTCGCTGGAACCAGTTTGTGTTTTTCTAACTATAATATTAGTTATTATGGGAAAAGTGGGTGGAGTATATTTGTTTATTGAAAATCCAATTACTCACGATTAAATTGAGCTTCTTCATGGGAACACGGGTCACATAAGTTAATAAAATTGAAAATAAAGAAAATGTAGAGTACACCAGAAACTGACACGGTTTATTACTAAACAAAATAGAGGTGAACACCAGAAAATGACAAGGTTTATTACTAAACAAAACAGAGGTATCATATTAGTTTTTCCACCACTTTCGAACATTTACATTTACATTCAAATTTCCAAGTACACTTTAAACAGTCTATTAAATCATTTTATAATTTTTTTATTATTAGAATTTTGTGTTTCTAGATTTCAAGAACCTCATTACTCAATGTCAAGTAAAACCTCAGTGTGATCTGAGAATGTAATGAGTTTTAAATTAACTGGTTTCATTGGTCCAATGTTTTGGACCAATGAAACCAATCAGAATGCTTCATTCATATTATCATTTGGTTGTTTCTATCATGACATCACTTTCTGGTATTATGACATCACATCCTTGTATTATGACATCACATTATGAAATTATGATGCAACTCAGTGTGTTCTGAGAACTGACCGAGCATTTAAATTGCTGTGAGAAACAGATTAAGATTGTATCTCTCAATGAGTAATGAATTTCTTGAAACCAAGAATCATAAAATTTTAAATATAGAATAATTCTAAAATGAGTTAATAGACTGTTTTTAGTGTTTATTATATTAACTTTACAGTACCATAAATCACACCACACATTACAAATTCATATTCTATACGGATTATATAATCGATGACTGATAGTTGGACCACCGTTGTTATCAATGATCGATAGTAAATTTGCTTGATTTATACAACACTAATATTTAACCCTTAGGATCTTAACATTGTCATGAAATCTTTCATTTCCCTCTTCCTTGTTAAAACAGCAGGCAGAAATGACAGAAACAGTGACATGAAAGGAAATGAGATCACTTTTGATTAAACTAAATGGGTGTTCTGCGGAACACGTGTGTCGCCTGTCAGCGCTTTTCAGTCTGGCCCCAGATAAATGACCTTGACAAACTGGCGTGAAGTGAGTGTTGCCATGAAGAGTATATATTGAAAATTTGATAAAGAAATATCAAGAAATGAGAAAGTTATAGCAACATTAAGTTTTCGTGGAAAAAAAATATGAGTATTTAACGATATAATGACCTTCAGTGTAACCTGGACCTTTATATTTTTGTATGTCATGTCAATGTTGTCATGATGAGTATATATTGAAAGTTTTTTATTATGGCACTTGTTTTTCAGTCCATACATTGAATTATTCAAGTGGTCTGCGTAATGATGAGAAATTGAATAATTATAAAAAATATATAGATCTATGTCGAAAAAAGAGGTGTAATTCTGTTTAAATGTATAACAACAATTTGGCATGTGTCTCTATGAATTCTTTTTACGATTAGTATGTGGCTACATGTGTGAAGTTTCAATGAATTCAATTTCATTTTTTTACCATCCAACGCCAGCACCGGAGTGGGTATAATAGCTTGCCATTTATTTTGGAAAGTCAAGCTTAAACAAACTTGTGTTATTTTACTCACCAAAGATCTCTCCATTTGGAGCATACTCTGACACAAGGTACAGCATGTTCTTTGTTTCCATTACCTGCAATCAAAACAAAATGTATTAAACCATGGCCATGTGCGTATAATCCCAAATAATCGACTCCCGGGTGCGTAACATTTTTGAAAATAGGGGCGTTTAAGACCAAAAATACATAATTTAACTTTTAAATCTGACATTATTTATTGATTTTCTTTACTAAGAAAACCAAAGTCTGCATGTCAATTAACACATCGGATTTTTAAGTTTTCTAATGATTTTGTGTGTTCATTGTGAATGAAACAGATTATCTTTTGGTCAGTTTAAAAAAAATAATAACCCAAATTTGACTGAACGCGCAATCCCTGGCTTACTAAGCCATGCTGCTAAGCATTACGCCATGGAGCTACCTTGAAAGCCAGTGGCACTCCGGGACCCAATAGAAGAGCCATTATGCTATTGATTTTTTACAGAGTTCATTCCCTTAAAAGGATAGTTTAAACATATTTCTTTTACAAAACAATTAAGTTCTTGCAACTTATATTAATCACTCTCAGCGGCTCCCGCGGTAGAACCAGTACTAACCCCTACGAGAACTAGTTCCAGAACTGTTCCGGAACTTCAAGAACAGTTCAAGAACTTAGCAATGTGGATTAATTATCTTGCTCAAGGATAAATAACATCTACTTCAATTGTTTGGGGAAAAAATGGGGAAAAAATGATCAGGAAAGAAATTCTGATTTTTAAAACTGAGCATACTTGAACATATTGATCTGGTCAGGTGCTCGAAATGGCAGAAAACATATAATCTAGTGAGGTTTAAACGCATCGTCACATTAAATAACTGCCCGGTGCATCAATGCGCCACATAATGAGTTGTTCAGGTGCATAAACAGCCAGGAATTTAATTAAAATGGCCGCAGTAACCAACTGCGGCACATGTGAACTGGTCAGGTGCTCGACATTGCAGTGAATTCAAATTTTAGTGAATTTAAAACGGACAACGGTGTGTCAATGCACCACAGAATTTAAGCAAGCTTGGCTGATGAATAACGTGCATCGAGGGTTCAGTGATTCAGTGATTCAGTGCAAAACTATTCTATCTCCTTCTTTTTTCATATGTAGTTAAAATAGTTTTGCGCTGACCCCTCGGTATGCTACGTGTACCTGTAGTGGGTGGCTGTCGGATGGTTAATTACGTGTACCTGTAGTGGGTGGCGGTCGGATGGTTAATTACAGTGCTCATTAGCCTGACAGCCATGTTTAGACTTAGTCATTGTCAAGTGAGAAAAGATGCACAATTCATCAACAGACATATTCATCACATAATAATAATTAATACTTACAGTTCACAATGTGGGTGGAAGATGTGAGTTTAGTGTCCAATTAATCATAATCTGTGTGCAACTGCACCAGCATTTTTGTAATTAAAGGGGACACAGGGCAATTTTGTTTATTTTAAAAAAATGTGCGGGCGTCCTGTTATTTGCAGATCATTAATAACAATTATTATTAAATTGCTTTTGCCGATTACTTATTGTTAAAGTGACAAACGGCAATCTTGATCTTTTTAAAAACTCGTGGTGTCTCGCAAGTCCGCTAATTTTCTACAGAACTACCATTTGTTCAATCATTAGTATAAATTATAAGAATAGTTTAAAGCAAATTATTTTTGCACCTTATTAACTGTTGATTTTATTGAACCAATAATATTTTCAAACCTTTGTAAGAATAAGAAGACAAAATGGAAACTCTCTAAAAACTTTGTATTTTTTTATTTAATCATATGCAAGAATGTTTAAAATAAATCCAGACCCTAATGTTAAGGCTAAATTTATACACACTTTAAGATTGCTATGTGTCCCTTTAATAATGGACCATTGGTTATTGAATAGTTCAAAGCAAATTGCTTTTGAAGATGATTTATTGTTGATTTAATTTGTACCAATTATATAATTATATCAAAATTAGGTAGACAAAAATGAATACTCCAAACTTTATATGCATGCAGGATTGATGATACTGGATTTATAAATTGAGGTATTGAGGTACTGATGTTGGTACCGATGTTGGTACCGATGTTGGTACTAATGTTGGTACTGATACCAATGTTGGTATCATGTTAATGCTTGATTTATATTTGCAGAGTTTAATAGGAACTTTTGCTCAAGATTATAAACATGGAGTCATTTATGAAAAGAAGACAAAGAAAAATATTTTGTGGTTTAGAGTGTATGCTTTATACACAAACAAAAATATTTTGTGGTCACAGAGTGTATACTTTATACACATGTCAAATGGTTTGACAATGTGGGCACTAATATATAGATCAGATTAATTATTAATTGTAAGACTTAAAACAACCTGCAGGGATACACCGAGACTGGATCACAGAGACTGGATCACGCTCTATAATAGCAGATATATTTTTCACCGTGACATTCAGTAAAAAATTACGTTTCATGGTGACATTCAGTATAAAATTACGTTTCATGGTGACATTCAGTATAAAATTACATTTCAAGGTGACATTCAGCACAAATTAGTATTTTAAATACCCGCGATGACATTCTGTACAAAATTAGGTTTTCACCATAACCGACATTCTGTACAAAATTAGGTTTTCACCATAACCGACATTCTGTACAAAATTAGGTTTTCACCATGACATTCAGTAAACATTCATTACTCCATGACATTTCACTATGGCATTCAGTACAGAATTAGTTTTCACTACGACTTACAGTTATGAGTACAGAATTAATTTTCACCATTACTGACATTCAGTACAGAATTAGGTTTGATAGTGACATTCAGTACGAATAAGGTTTCACCATAACCGACATTCAGTACAGAATTAGGTTTCAACATTACCGACATTCAGTACAGAATTAGGTTTCAACATAACCGACTTTCAGTACAGAATTAGGTTTCACCATAACCGACATTCAGTTCAGAATTATGTTTGATAGTGACATTCAGTACAGAATAAGGTTTCACCATAACCGACATTCAGTTCAGAATTATGTTTCACCATAACCGACAATCAGTACAGAATTATGTTTCAACATAACCGACATTCAGTACAGAATTATTATTCACCATAACCGACAATCAGTACAGAATTATGTTTCAACATAACCGACATTCATTACAGAATTAGGTTTCAACATTACCGACATTCAGTACAGAATTAGGTTTCAACATAACCGACATTCAGTACAGAATTATAGACATATTTCTGATTGATACTCCTAGCTGATTTCCGTTTAAAACAGATTTTAAATCATACCTGTCGTCTGGAGAGGAAGCACCGGCAATAACCTTCAGAAATCACAAATATGGCATGCAAATAAGCATGCGCTATATTTGGAAAGCACTTTATTTTCTGACATTTCTTGTGATTCAACAGATAACAAGAAGCCTGGCAATACCAACACAACAGGGTTTTTGGGTTGACATCAATTGATTACAGAACTTGAGCAATTAAACAACAATAAAGTTGTGCTGCAAATATTTACTAGGTATCAAGGCCCATAACTCTGATTCGACTGAGTACATACAATTTTTTATCACGTATGATATGGCTTCTTGGAGTGTATTAAAGTCACGATTTATTTACAGTTATACACTAGCAAATGAGAACCGAATCACTTTGTTTGGACAGAGTAAAACATTTAGCCTCAACTATTTGCATGGTCAGACAGACCATACTATAAGTGGAATTTGGTTATGGTGTCGCGTTAATAGCTGACAGTAAACAACCAAGCAACGTTATGAATTCTCTTATGACTTGGCGAATTAGATTAAAGTAACAACATTAAAGTGGAAGTTCCACATCGTAGGGGTGTAATGGGATAAATACAATCTTACATTCATGACAGTGTATGTTTGACTTTAATAAACTCATTCTGATAACATGACAGAATACTCGGCAGTGTATGTTTGACTTTAAATAAACTCATTCTGATAACATGACAGAATACTCGGCTTAGCCTCGTATCTTATCCATCTTTTTTTATTATAGTCAATAAGATCAAATAAAAACAAAATAATGTGCGCTTCGGGGTTCCCGACTGAACCCGTTTTTATTGTGTAATAGGAACCACATATACAGTACAGCTCACGCAAACCCCACACTTTACTCTTTCATGCCGAGTGAGGAATTTACAAGCGCACTGTCGGACAAGTTGAAAAGTTGTCGGAAAAATCAGTTTTTTTTTATTCCCAATAATAAATCAACGCAGGTGTGCACTCATGGTTAATTGGATTCCGCGCGGAGTAACTCGGAGTGTTTGATCACTCCGAGTGACTCGACAATCATGAATTTCGTGAAAATATCGAGCCATTTAACAATAGGTGCATGCACAATCAAATTCCGTAAGTTCCCAACCAGTTTTCGGACAAAATCAATAGCAATGTTTAACCAAATTTTAAGCGAAGTCGATTCATATTATCAATTTGCACCTGAACTTACATACATGTTGTCATTTTCACAATGTGCATTTTTCTAAAAAGCAAGATACAAAGGGTCAAAACTCATAAGAAATAATGTTAAGGCCAAATAAAATTTGGCATGTTTAGCGACGGCTTTTAAAAAACAGGGTGGGTCAGGAAACTGGAACAGCACATATATACTTTTATTTGGCCTGATGAAAAAGTGGCATCTGAATGGACCATGTACTCCATACAAAGCTTCCTATACTAAATGTGGTTGAGATCGACTGATAACCAAATACGAAAATGTTTTTTGACACCGTACCGTCTGAAATTAATCCAGTAGTTCTTTGAAAATGCTTGTATTAAGAAGAATGACTGATAAACAGATAAATTACATGATTCAAATATAATGTCCACAATTGCTTTATTTGATATAAATAAATGATACCCCTATCTGTATGCAATTGAAGATGCTTCAAGTTTAAACTTAAGATATGTTGCGATGGCTTAAGTTTTTTTTGGGGGGCCTGTTGTTATAGCCGCAATTCGGTCATATTCCCAATGCCAAAACATATCTTTTTTTCCCAATTAAGAGGAAAAAATTCCCAATTATAGTGTTTCCCCCAGCCTTGAAAAAGGGCAGGGTAAATCCCCCCAAAAAAATAATATATATATATATATTTAAGTGTGCCAATCCAATGATTGAGGTTCAAAAGCTTAAATAAATGCTTCTGTTGATCTTGGTGTACAGAAAACAGTATTAAAGAAATGCTTACGGCCAAAAAAAGAATTGTTCTGTTTCCGGTAACCCGACCGACCCTATTTTTTTGCTTTCGACGATTTTTTTTTTAAGACGACGATGACGATCGTGAATATTCGGCAGTGTTTTATCAGTCCAGTTGCTTAGCGACCAATATTTCCCTTTCGTGATGACAAAATGGCCGAAAGTAGCCCAAGCCGTACGTTTGACAGCAATTACCATTGAAAAATGTAAACACAACATCGGAAAAAGAGAGATTAAAACCATTTTGCACATGAAATTAATTGGGAGACATTTTTTATTTACTCCATCTCGCGCCCACTGCTAGATCTTATAGCTATTTCAACGCATGCGCGGTACCCACTATCTGTCGATACTTGTAAAGTATAAGTCTATTTGCAGTTTGATTTTCGTGATAAAATCAATCACGAGACGTTGAAAATTCTATATTAATCACAAGATAAAAGTTTTAATTTACCAATTATGACTTTTTTTTTTCAAAATCAAGTGAATAATATGGTATTAACGCATAGACCTCGACCCACTTTTGCGGAATTTACAAAAAAAAATGGCCGCCATTTTTGTAATCGACATTATCAACATAACTGTTTTTTCCAAAGTGCATTTCTCCCGGGGGGAAATAAACTTGATTCTTAAAATATTGTTTGAAAGTTCAAAGGTTAAATATTATTCTAATATCAAAATAAATGATGGATGATTCAAAAAAAAAATTAAAAAAAAAAAAAAATGCCTACCTACCCACCCGAATTTTATTGGAGCATGTTACTGGAAACAAAACTTTATTTTTTTGTGGCCTAACTCAGGCCAAATAAAAATATATGTTTGGTTCCGGTTTTCCCCACAACCCTCATTTTAAGGCCCGACACTAAACATTTTATTCCAAATCTACCTGTCCTATTAATATTTGTTTTCAGCATGTAATAAATAGGAAACACACATAGAATTCTATCTGGGCTCATGAAAAGAAGATATGAAACACTTGTGCCGAACTTCAGATCCATTCTCCTGCCAAAACTGTGTGTCTTCCATAAGATCAGAATCATTCGATGCTCGAATATCGACTAATAAACCAAATATATATATATCTAGGATCATATGAGATTCCAATAGCACCAGCAATGGACAAGTGGCAGTGACGCCACGGGTTATGACACTGTCAGGAATACTGTAACTTGTTAACTTCTAATTACCCTCCAGATAATTGTGAGATCAGAGTGCTATTAACAGTACATAATTATATAGGTTTGTCTATAGACTAAGGTGACATTTTTATGTAATTGCTGTTAAACTGAGGATGAAGCTTGTTTACACTGTACAAGGACAACATGAGCAACTGCGCAAGGATGGCTCGACCAACTGTACAAGGACGACATGTGCAACTGTACAAGGACGACACAAGCAACCGTACAAGGACGACATGAGCAACTGTACAAGGATGACACAAGCAAGCGTACAAGGAAGACCTGAGCAACTCTACAAGGATGACACAAGCAAACGTACAAGGACGACATGAGCAACCGTACAAGAACGACATGAGCAACCATACAAGGATGACACAAGCAACCGTACAAGGAAGACCTGAGCAACTGTACAAGGATGACACAAGCAAACGTACAAGGACGACATGAGCAACCGTACAAGAACGACATGAGCAACCATACAAGGATGACACAAGCAACCGTACAAGAACGACATGAGCAACTGTACAAGGATGACACAAGCAACCGTACAAGGACAACATGAGCAACTGTACAAGGACGACACAAGCAACCGTACAAGGACGACATGAGCAACTCTACAAGGATGACACAAGCAACCGTACAAGGACGACATGAGCAACTGTACAAGGATGACACAAGCAACCGTACAAGGAAGACCTGAGCAACTCTACAAGGATGACACAAGCAAACGTACAAGGACGACATGAGCAACCGTACAAGAACGACATGAGCAACCATACAAGGATGACACAAGCAACCGTACAAGGAAGACCTGAGCAACTGTACAAGGATGACACAAGCAAACGTACAAGGACGACATGAGCAACCGTACAAGAACGACATGAGCAACCATACAAGGATGACACAAGCAACCGTACAAGAACGACATGAGCAACTGTACAAGGATGACACAAGCAAACGTACAAGGACGACACAAGCAACCGTACAAGGAAGACATGAGCAACTGTACAAGGATGACACAAGCAACCGTATAAGGACGACACAAGCAACCGTATAAGGACGACACAAGCAACCGTACAAGGACGACATGAGCAACTGTACAAGGATGACACAAGCAACCGTATAAGGACGACACAAGCAACTGTACAAGGATGACACAAGCAACCGTATAAGGACGACACAAGCAACCGTACAAGGACGACATGAGCAACTGTACAAGGATGACACAAGCAACCATACAAGGATGACACAAGCAACCGTACAAGGACGACATGAGCATCTGTACAAGGATGACACAAGCAACTGTACAAGGACGACACAAGCAACCGTACAAGGACGACATGAGCAACTGTACAAGGATGACACAAGCAACTATACAAGGAAGACATGAGCAACTGTACAAGGATGACACAAGCAACTATACAAGGAAGACATGAGCAACCATACAAGGATGACACAAGCAACCGTATAAGGACGACACAAGCAACCGTACAAGGACGACACAAGCAACTATACAAGGAAGACATGAGCAACTGTACAAGGATGACACAAGCAACCTTACAAGGACGACATGAGCAACCGTACAAGGATGACATGAGCAACCATACAAGGATGACACAAGCAACCTTACAAGGACGACACAAGCAACCTTACAAGGACGACATGAGCAACCTTACAAGGACGACATGAGCAACTGTACAAGGACGACACAAGCAACCTTACAAGGACGACACAAGCAACCTTACAAGGACGACATGAGCAACCATACAAGGACGACATGAGCAACTGTACAAGGATGACATGAGCAACCATACAAGGACGACATGAGCAACTGTACAAGGACGACATGAGCAACCATACAAGGACGACATGAGCAACTGTACAAGGACGACATGAGCAACTGTACAAGGACGACATGAGCAACCGTACAAGAACGACATGAGCAACTGTACAAGGACGACATGAGCAACTGTACAAGGATGACATGAGCAACTGTACAAGGATGACATGAGCAACCATACAAGGATGACACAAGCAACCTTACAAGGACGACACAAGCAACCTTACAAGGACGACATGAGCAACTGTACAAGGACGACACAAGCAACCTTACAAGGACGACACAAGCAACCTTACAAGGACGACATGAGCAACCATACAAGGACGACATGAGCAACTGTACAAGGATGACATGAGCAACTGTACAAGGATGACATGAGCAACCATACAAGGATGACACAAGCAACCTTACAAGGACGACACAAGCAACCTTACAAGGATGACACAAGCAACCTTACAAGGACGACATGAGCAACTGTACAAGGATGACATGAGCAACCATACAAGGATGACACAAGCAACCTTACAAGGACGACACAAGCAACCTTACAAGGATGACACAAGCAACCTTACAAGGATGACACAAGCAACCTTACAAGGACGACACAAGCAACCTTACAAGGACGACACAAGCAACCTTACAAGGATGACACAAGCAACCATACAAGGACGACATGAGCAACTGTACAAGGATGACATGAGCAACCGTACAAGGATGACACAAGCAACCTTACAAGGACGACATGAGCAACTGTACAAGGACGACATGACCGACATTCAGTACAGAATTAGGTTTCAACATTACCGACATTCAGTACAGAATTAGGTTTCAACATAACCGACTTTCAGTACAGAATTAGGTTTCACCATAACCGACATTCAGTTCAGAATTATGTTTGATAGTGACATTCAGTACAGAATTAGGTTTCACCATAACCGACATTCAGTTCAGAATTATGTTTCACCATAACCGACAATCAGTACAGAATTATGTTTCAACATAACCGACATTCAGTACAGAATTATTATTCACCATAACCGACAATCAGTACAGAATTATGTTTCAACATAACCGACATTCATTACAGAATTAGGTTTCAACATTACCGACATTCAGTACAGAATTAGGTTTCAACATAACCGACATTCAGTACAGAATTATAGACATATTTCTGATTGATACTCCTAGCTGATTTCCGTTTAAAACAGATTTTAAATCATACCTGTCGTCTGGAGAGGAAGCACCGGCAATAACCTTCAGAAATCACAAATATGGCATGCAAATAAGCATGCGCTATATTTGGAAAGCACTTTATTTTCTGACATTTCTTGTGATTCAACAGATAACAAGAAGCCTGGCAATACCAACACAACAGGGTTTTTGGGTTGACATCAATTGATTACAGAACTTGAGCAATTAAACAACAATAAAGTTGTGCTGCAAATATTTACTAGGTATCAAGGCCCATAACTCTGATTCGACTGAGTACATACAATTTTTTATCACGTATGATATGGCTTCTTGGAGTGTATTAAAGTCACGATTTATTTACAGTTATACACTAGCAAATGAGAACCGAATCACTGTGTTTGGACAGAGTAAAACATTTAGCCTCAACTATTTGCATGGTCAGACAGACCATACTATAAGTGGAATTTGGTTATGGTGTCGCGTTAATAGCTGACAGTAAACAACCAAGCAACGTTATGAATTCTCTTATGACTTGGCGAATTAGATTAAAGTAACAACATTAAAGTGGAAGTTCCACATCGTAGGGGTGTAATGGGATAAATACAATCTTACATTCATGACAGTGTATGTTTGACTTTAATAAACTCATTCTGATAACATGACAGAATACTCGGCAGTGTATGTTTGACTTTAAATAAACTCATTCTGATAACATGACAGAATACTCGGCTTAGCCTCGTATCTTATCCATCTTTTTTTATTATAGTCAATAAGATCAAATAAAAACAAAATAATGTGCGCTTCGGGGTTCCCGACTGAACCCGTTTTTATTGTGTAATAGGAACCACATATACAGTACAGCTCACGCAAACCCCACACTTTACTCTTTCATGCCGAGTGAGGAATTTACAAGCGCACTGTCGGACAAGTTGAAAAGTTGTCGGAAAAATCAGTTTTTTTTTATTCCCAATAATAAATCAACGCAGGTGTGCACTCATGGTTAATTGGATTCCGCGCGGAGTAACTCGGAGTGTTTGATCACTCCGAGTGACTCGACAATCATGAATTTCGTGAAAATATCGAGCCATTTAACAATAGGTGCATGCACAATCAAATTCCGTAAGTTCCCAACCAGTTTTCGGACAAAATCAATAGCAATGTTTAACCAAATTTTAAGCGAAGTCGATTCATATTATCAATTTGCACCTGAACTTACATACATGTTGTCATTTTCACAATGTGCATTTTTCTAAAAAGCAAGATACAAAGGGTCAAAACTCCGATAAGAAATAATGTTAAGGCCAAATAAAATTTGGCATGTTTAGCGACGGCTTTTAAAAAACAGGGTGGGTCAGGAAACTGGAACAGCACATATATACTTTTATTTGGCCTGATGAAAAAGTGGCATCTGAATGGACCATGTACTCCATACAAAGCTTCCTATACTAAATGTGGTTGAGATCGACTGATAACCAAATACGAAAATGTTTTTTGACACCGTACCGTCTGAAATTAATCCAGTAGTTCTTTGAAAATGCTTGTATTAAGAAGAATGACTGATAAACAGATAAATTACATGATTCAAATATAATGTCCACAATTGCTTTATTTGATATAAATAAATGATACCCCTATCTCTATGCAATTGAAGATGCTTCAAGTTTAAACTTAAGATATGTTGCGATGGCTTAAGTTTTTTTTGGGGGGGCTGTTGTTATAGCCGCAATTCGGTCATATTCCCAATGCCAAAACATATCTTTTTTTCCCAATTAAGAGGAAAAAATTCCCAATTATAGTGTTTCCCCCAGCCTTGAAAAAGGGCAGGGTAAATCCCCCCAAAAAAATAATATATATATATATATTTAAGTGTGCCAATCCAATGATTGAGGTTCAAAAGCTTAAATAAATGCTTCTGTTGATCTTGGTGTACAGAAAACAGTATTAAAGAAATGCTTACGGCCAAAAAAAGAATTGTTCTGTTTCCGGTAACCCGACCGACCCTATTTTTTTGCTTTCGACGATTTTTTTTTTAAGACGACGATGACGATCGTGAATATTCGGCAGTGTTTTATCAGTCCAGTTGCTTAGCGACCAATATTTCCCTTTCGTGATGACAAAATGGCCGAAAGTAGCCCAAGCCGTACGTTTGACAGCAATTACCATTGAAAAATGTAAACACAACATCGGAAAAAGAGAGATTAAAACCATTTTGCACATGAAATTAATTGGGAGACATTTTTTATTTACTCCATCTCGCGCCCACTGCTAGATCTTATAGCTATTTCAACGCATGCGCGGTACCCACTATCTGTCGATACTTGTAAAGTATAGGTCTATTTGCAGTTTGATTTTCGTGATAAAATCAATCACGAGACGTTGAAAATTCTATATTAATCACAAGATAAAAGTTTTAATTTACCAATTATGATTTTTTTTTTCAAAATCAAGTGAATAATATGGTATTAACGCATAGACCTCGACCCACTTTTGCGGAATTTACAAAAAAAAATGGCCGCCATTTTTGTAATCGACATTATCAACATAACTGTTTTTTCCAAAGTGCATTTCTCCCGGGGGAAATAAACTTGATTCTTAAAATATTGTTTGAAAGTTCAAAGGTTAAATATTATTCTAATATCAAAATAAATGATGGATGATTAAAAAAAAAAATTTAAAAAAAAAAAAATGCCTACCTACCCACCCGAATTTTATTGGAGCATGTTACTGGAAACAAAACTTTATTTTTTTGTGGCCTAACTCAGGCCAAATAAAAATATATGTTTGGTTCCGGTTTTCCCCACAACCCTCATTTTAAGGCCCGACACTAAACATTTTATTCCAAATCTACCTGTCCTATTAATATTTGTTTTCAGCATGTAATAAATAGGAAACACACATAGAATTCTATCTGGGCTCATGAAAAGAAGATATGAAACACTTGTGCCGAACTTCAGATCCATTCTCCTGCCAAAACTGTGTGTCTTCCATAAGATCAGAATCATTCGATGCTCGAATATCGACTAATAAACCAAATATATATATATCTAGGATCATATGAGATTCCAATAGCACCAGCAATGGACAAGTGGCAGTGACGCCACGGGTTATGACACTGTCAGGAATACTGTAACTTGTTAACTTCTAATTACCCTCCAGATAATTGTGAGATCAGAGTGCTATTAACAGTACATAATTATATAGGTTTGTCTATAGACTAAGGTGACATTTTTATGTAATTGCTGTTAAACTGAGGATGAAGCTTGTTTACACTGTACAAGGACAACATGAGCAACTGCGCAAGGATGGCTCGACCAACTGTACAAGGACGACATGTGCAACTGTACAAGGACGACACAAGCAACCGTACAAGGACGACATGAGCAACTGTACAAGGATGACACAAGCAAGCGTACAAGGAAGACCTGAGCAACTCTACAAGGATGACACAAGCAAACGTACAAGGACGACATGAGCAACCGTACAAGAACGACATGAGCAACCATACAAGGATGACACAAGCAACCGTACAAGGAAGACCTGAGCAACTGTACAAGGATGACACAAGCAAACGTACAAGGACGACATGAGCAACCGTACAAGAACGACATGAGCAACCATACAAGGATGACACAAGCAACCGTACAAGAACGACATGAGCAACTGTACAAGGATGACACAAGCAACCGTACAAGGACAACATGAGCAACTGTACAAGGACGACACAAGCAACCGTACAAGGACGACATGAGCAACTCTACAAGGATGACACAAGCAACCGTACAAGGACGACATGAGCAACTGTACAAGGATGACACAAGCAACCGTACAAGGAAGACCTGAGCAACTCTACAAGGATGACACAAGCAAACGTACAAGGACGACATGAGCAACCGTACAAGAACGACATGAGCAACCATACAAGGATGACACAAGCAACCGTACAAGGAAGACCTGAGCAACTGTACAAGGATGACACAAGCAAACGTACAAGGACGACATGAGCAACCGTACAAGAACGACATGAGCAACCATACAAGGATGACACAAGCAACCGTACAAGAACGACATGAGCAACTGTACAAGGATGACACAAGCAAACGTACAAGGACGACACAAGCAACCGTACAAGGAAGACATGAGCAACTGTACAAGGATGACACAAGCAACCGTATAAGGACGACACAAGCAACCGTATAAGGACGACACAAGCAACCGTACAAGGACGACATGAGCAACTGTACAAGGACGACATGAGCAACTGTACAAGGATGACATGAGCAACTGTACAAGGATGACACAAGCAACCTTACAAGGACGACATGAGCAACTGTACAAGGATGACATGAGCAACCATACAAGGATGACACAAGCAACCTTACAAGGATGACACAAGCAACCTTACAAGGATGACACAAGCAACCTTACAAGGATGACACAAGCAACCTTACAAGGACGACACAAGCAACCTTACAAGGATGACACAAGCAACCTTACAAGGACGACATGAGCAACTGTACAAGGATGACATGAGCAACCATACAAGGATGACACAAGCAACCTTACAAGGACGACACAAGCAACCTTACAAGGATGACACAAGCAACCTTACAAGGATGACACAAGCAACCTTACAAGGACGACACAAGCAACCTTACAAGGACGACACAAGCAACCTTACAAGGATGACACAAGCAACCATACAAGGACGACATGAGCAACTGTACAAGGATGACATGAGCAACCATACAAGGATGACACAAGCAACCTTACAAGGACGACATGAGCAACTGTACAAGGACGACATGAGCAACTGTACAAGGATGACATGAGCAACTGTACAAGGATGACATGAGCAACCATACAAGGATGACACAAGCAACCTTACAAGGACGACACAAGCAACCTTACAAGGACGACATGAGCAACTGTACAAGGACGACACAAGCAACCTTACAAGGACGACACAAGCAACCTTACAAGGATGACATGAGCAACCATACAAGGACGACATGAGCAACTGTACAAGGATGACATGAGCAACTGTACAAGGATGACATGAGCAACCATACAAGGATGACACAAGCAACCTTACAAGGACGACACAAGCAACCTTACAAGGATGACACAAGCAACCTTACAAGGACGACATGAGCAACTGTACAAGGATGACATGAGCAACCATACAAGGATGACACAAGCAACCTTACAAGGACGACACAAGCAACCTTACAAGGATGACACAAGCAACCTTACAAGGATGACACAAGCAACCTTACAAGGACGACACAAGCAACCTTACAAGGACGACACAAGCAACAATACAAGGATGACACAAGCAACCATACAAGGACGACATGAGCAACTGTACAAGGATGACATGAGCAACCATACAAGGATGACACAAGCAACCTTACAAGGACGACACAAGCAACCTTACAAGGATGACACAAGCAACCTTACAAGGACGACATGAGCAACTGTACAAGGATGACATGAGCAACCATACAAGGAAGACATGAGCAACTGTACAAGGATGACATGAGCAACCATACAAGGATGACACAAGCAACCTTACAAGGACGACACAAGCAACCTTACAAGGATGACACAAGCAACCTTACAAGGACGACACAAGCAACCTTACAAGGACGACATGAGCAACTGTACAAGGATGACACAAGCAACTATACAAGGACGACACAAGCAACCGTACAAGGACGACACAAGCAACCTTACAAGGACGACATGAGCAACTGTACAAGGATGACACAAGCAACCATACAAGGACGACACAAGCAACCGTACAAGGAAGACATGAGCAACTGTACAAGGATGACACAAGCAACTGTATACATGGTATTTTACAATTTTGGAATAATCAAAGAATGATTAACATTAGAAAAATTCTGGAAGCCAGAAGTCAATTTTCTGTTTTGATATATGTTTAACTTATAATAGTTTAACTGATATAAGCCTAACTGTATTTTTACAAATCAATAATAACACTTAGCATAACATCAACAAATCTTAAGAGTCATTCATTTGGAACCTGCTTTTAATTCTTCTTATACATGTACGACCAACTATGTACCACTACAGACTGCAGGAAGTATCGTATTGACTGGATCGTTGTGGGGGCCGTTTTATCTACGTTTTTATTAGCATAATTTTATAAGCGTGAGCACTTGTCTATTGATTGTTTGCTCTTCACTGTACGAGTGACGTCAATCCGTAAAACTGTGACACACTTGGAAGACACAGATATTGATAAATCAGTGCAGGTAGAAATCACAAAACTGCCTATTTGGTTAAGTTGTTAAGCTAGGGAAACAGTTATTTAGGCAGAAATTGAAGATTCATGTGTGCAAATATGCAAAAAAAAACTACGATAACATCTTTTCTGTACAAAGTTGGCATGACTGATAGATTACTCAAATTATAACGAAACAGGAAAATAAAATGGGTTAGTTGGTGTCTTTTACAACACAATCAAGTATTATATAGCAAAGGTATGCACAGAAATGTCTTTCACCAAAAGGAGAAAAAAACACCCAAAGAATGCATGAAAATTAAAAATATTTGCACCTACAAAAACAATAGGCCAGTGGGTTAAAAACTTAAAGGGACACATGGCAATCCTGATTTTTTAAAAACACACAGCCAGCATCTCATTAGTTTTTCTACATAACTTGCATAAATGTGTTCAATCATTAATATTAATTATAAGAATAGTATCAAGTAAATTGTTTTTGCATATTATTTATATTAAAACCTATGGTAGAATGAGACTAAAATATGAAAACTCTAAATTTAATTATATGCATGCAGGTGTCAAAATGATAATAGATAAATATATGGAAACGCTATTTCAATGTTTGACAAACACTTCAGATTGTCCCCGTTCTACCTCTGCAATTGAGACATTAAATGTTCGTAAGCGCAAGACAACAAACACAATACAGTTGGCAGACATGAATAACCTCTAATGCAAATGCATATAATAACATCTGGAGCATCAAAGGATTTCTATGCTCTTATTAATTGCCATAAACACATTTATTGCTATTTATTACTCACAAAAAAACAAATGGTTTGGGTCAAAAGTTCATGCAAAACTAGTTAATGCACTCCGAACTGTCTATTAAATCCTTTTAGAATTATTTTATTTTTAGAAATTTGTGATTCTTGGTTTCAAGAAACTCATTACTCAATGTGTGATACAGTCTTAATCTGTTTCTCACAGCAATTAAAAGGCTCATCACACTGAGTTGCATCATAATAGCATGATGTGAAGTTATAATAGCTTGACATGATGTCATAATACCAGGGTGTGATGTCATGATAACAACCAAATAAAAATATGAATAAAGCATTCTGATTGGTTCAGTGATAACAATTGGACCAATGAAACCAGTTAATTTAAAGCTCAATACATTCTCAGACAGGTTTTACTGTTCATTGAGTAATGAGGTTCTTGAAACCCAGAAACACAAAATTCTAATAATAAAATAATTCTAAAATGATTTAATAGACTGTCACATATGATAGTTAACAATTTGTTGTTGTTTTACTTTTTCAACAACAATTACTGCTAATCACTTTTAGTATCTCGCTATAATCTTGATTTTGTAAGCTCTCTTGATTTTTATCACACACGATAACACAAACCTGTTACTAGGCTGTCCTGTTGAAATTTGCATATATATTTTAATAACTTGACTTTAATGTTAACTCAATTGCAAATCATGAAATGTAAAAAGTAAGGTTGAATCATGAATTTAATCTTAATTTTTGTGCGAAAGGGTATATTATTCCTTACGTATTGAAATTCGGTGACGGGTCACTTAACTCAAATGTAGGTCAATGACCTACTTTTAACCATATTTTTCTGAATATAACCTTAAAAGTATACTTGGTAAAGATCACATATTAGTTGAAGAATCATGTCCTAGATCAGAGGTCACAGAAAAAATTGTTTTAGTTTTTTTCATAAGTTAAGTTTTTCTTAACTTAAGTTTTGTAATTGCTTTATATATACCGTATTTTACCTTGTATAGTACGCAGTTTTTTTACCACTTTTACGGTTTCCGAAAGGGGGGTGCGTACAATATAAGGAAACAATAAAAAGAACTTTTTTTTTCTTGCAGGAAATCGATGTCTGGGAAGAAAAACGTTGACGACGAACAGACATTGAGACAGAAAATTGTGAATACCGATAATACACAATTTTTTCGTAAATTACTCGCTTCATATAAGTAATATATTCACTTAATCCGATTTATAAATGAATAAAGTGTATTATGATGCTTCTTTTTGTATAAATGTTTGCATGTTTGTTGTAAAACTTCAATAAAATTGTGTGAAAAATTGTCCCTCGATCTTTTTGTTTATATCGCGTGACGTAATATCACGTGATGATTGATAATTGGGTCAAACAATATCGCACCTCGGCTGCAGTTTTGACACATTATAAACACGGGTAGAATGGGTTATTCTATTTTTATAATCCTTTGAAGTTGCCGCGAGTATCGACTATTTCTGAGGATGCACTTTGACACGCCGTGTGACCTTTACCAGATTTAGCCATGGGGTACAGGTAACTTATCACGCGTTACACATCTGATTCACTTATGATAAACTCTGGTTCCGGTGAATACACAATGTTAGTATAATCGGCGTAATGGATTACGGTAACCAACGACTTTGTTGTGTTTTAGTAGATGTAATTATCGGATTACGGACAATTATCTGCGGCATTATAATTGGCTCTTTGATGAGATGATACAAGATAGGTACTCCCCTGAAGATTGGCAATTAATGATTGAAGTAATTATATTTTCTTTTGTACGCTTATTATCTCCATCGTGATTTTTTTAAAAAAAAAAAAAAAAAATTATTTTCGTTGAATGGTTCATCTAGGAAAACTACTGTCAACACAAATAAATAAACACACCCACACCCCTCCCACTAGTTTATTTTACCACTATTACTACAATACATCACAGTCTGAATATGCGTTATACAAATGAAAATGAAAAGCTTCTTCTGTTCATGTTTCTTAACAAATGACTTCACCTTTATCTGAAAAAGAAAGCATAATATTTTGATGCGTACTATACAAGGAAACAACTTTTTTACCCCAGTTTTGACCTCTGAGAAGGGGGTGCGTACTATACACGGGTGCGTATTATACAAGGTAAAATACGGTAAGGTTTATAATATATACATTTTCGTCCGCCGGATGGGGGCGTAAACCGGGCAGTCCCGTGTATCGGTCTATCCTCCGAGCACGTTAAAGAACCATAGGAATCTATTCGATAATAAGAGTAGGGCACGGTTCCCGGATTCCTATGTATCCTTCCTCTCTCTCTGGAGCGGCTCTAAATAACCTATACTGTGTTGATGAGCCGTTAAACAACATTCAATTAATATATACATTTTAGATGGTATGTTGAGTGTACTGTACTTAATTTAAATATTCTGTCTCGATTATCGGAAAGGACTTCTCATCATGTAGTACATGCATCCTCGTCATTTCCTATCCATGTCAACACGCATGCAGACACTGACCCATGTCAGGCTATTAAACGTATTTAAGACGTAAATGTTAATACATGTACAAGTTTTCAGTTGAGAAATTTATTTTCTTGCGTTATTTGACCGAAACCATGCATCTAATCTGTCAACTGTCAAGTGCAGCACAGCACTTGAAACATGAATTACGTTATATGTACATTAACGAACGATGATGAAAAATATTACGCACTGATGGATAAAAAACATATTTTATGATGTAACATATGACTGAATGATGGGCACAATCCAGCAGTCAAATATAAGTAATGTTATACATGTATATATGTCTTGCAATGAGGCCATTATTAATTAACAAATTATATCAAAATAACATAGTTTACCAATTTACACCTAGACATACATGTACGTTTTTTTTACCAGAATGGTTATCTTTATAGAGATAGGATATAATTTTTTAACCTTATTTACGCCATAGCAGACTGTGACAGTTAAACATGGACATTTCTACGAACTTTGATCTTATTTTCACAGTTAAAACTTTTTTTTTCTCAAAGTGTACTGACCTTTATAGCCAACCCATTATCAAGAAATATCCAGGATGTTTGTATGAGGATAGTAATCTGGTGGCGACTTTTTTTTTATTTACACTGACCCGTTTTATTGGGTAAGAGTGAGGTTTGATGCACCATGAAACCTGGTTTAAAGGGACACAAGGCAATCTTGAAGTATTTGAAATGGGTGTCTCGATTTATATATACAGTATCATTTTTACTTTCACCCTGGTTACATTTAAATAAATCAAAATTTAAGTATTCACTATTTCGTCTTATTATACTATAAGTTTTAATAATATATTATTGGTGCAATAATATCAAAAATAAATAATATGCAAAAATTAATATTAACGATTGAACAAATGCAATTTATGTATGAAGACTAGCTGGAAAGCCACTAGTTTTAAAAAATCAATTGCCATATGTCCCTTTAAACACCAGTGGTGTTTTTCCCCAGAGATTGTTCCAAGACGGTACATGTATCTTGTTTGACAAACCTTTTTGTGTTTGTGTTGTCCCATACTTTGCTTCTATTTTTCATTTTAAGGCCAAAAAAAAACAACCTGTGTTTCCGGTGGCCCGACCGACCCTACTTTAAGGGGCCGACCCTAAAACTTTTTATGAAAAAATAAATAAAAATAAATTGTTTATTTGTTCTGAACAATGATTTATCACAATATATCGAGGTAAACTGACACCACAGAGAAACTTTCAGCTGTATCATAAACTTGTATGGGGTTTATGTGATAAATACATGTAGAATCTCACAATATCTTGCTCCAAAAAAAAAAGAAAAAAAAAAAAGAAGAAAAATGCCTACCTACCGACCCTATTTTTTCAGAGCATGCAATAGGAAACACACCTATTTTTTTTGTTTGGCCTAATTCTTGTTTGTTTTGATAGCGCTTTTTTGGTTGACTGTATTCTGTGAATGTTACATTTTCTATACGATTACCTTCTTGTATATATAACTTGCCGGGTAGCCCAGATTTTTGAGAAAAGTTGAAAAACGAAGCTATTGGAGTACTGTGGCCCAGCATTATCATCAGTTTATTTGAGCAGTCGATTAACAATAGGTGGACCGGTCGTGATCAATGGACGAACAGTTTATACAAACATATGCTGGTATATATATAGAATATAGAACACGGCTAGCTTTGTTTGAATTGCGTGCATGTGTCAAGTATAAAAGCACATTATTTGAAATAATATGTGATGTAGGTGGGAGGATCAATAGGTTCAAAAACAGTTTGTCAACTAGTTCAGGACAATTTAAACAAAATCAATGACCACACCACACCAGGTCAGCAGAAAGCCAGCCTTCCCAGGTGCATATAGGTCTAGCAAAAAGGACAATCTTCGAGTTCAAATCATTTTGACTCTAAGGCTATAGATCAGATCAATCACATACTTGCAACAAAAAAAAACACCTTAAATGTAAGTGCAAAAATTAGGTCAATGTCAGTTATACTTCAGGGTATTTTTTTCAGAAATTGGGGAAGGGATCCCTTAGGCCTCTTTTTTTTAAATAACTTGGTTTACGGATTTTTTCTGGAAAAATTACGTCGGGAGGTCGAAATAAAAATAAAATTGAGAGAAAAAATTACAAGCGAAATGTCAAAAAGGGGGAGAGAATCAAAAATCGAACATCACTTTTCGTAGATCCCTATCGAAATCCATGTTTAATAGCATACTTTAGATAACCGAGCATGTCTAACTTGAATGAATGACAACAAATGCAGGATACAACAAACGAATATAGCGGGAAAAATTCGCACGGAATTCTAGTCCTTGACATGAGTGGGGGAAAAAAAATAAAAAGAAATGAAAAAAAATAATAGTGAAAAGTACAATTATTTTTTTCCAAAACGGGAAAATTAGACTCGGCAGATCCGTAAACTAAGTTATTAAAAAAAAAATAGGCCTTAGCCTTTTCTGTGCGGGAAAAATGTGATTTCCCAAGTTTTGGGGGGAAATAGTCGCAATAAATTGTTGGTATAAAGGTTATATCTACCTATGTATAAATTTTCTTGCACAAACAATTAAAGAAGAGAAAAATTGTAAAGGGAAACAATCATTTTAATCAGGGCCCTATATTTCAATTTTCATACCAGTTTTAATTTACAAAAACTTAACTTTATTTTTTTATGTTGCTTTCAGTCTCACTATCGGGGGTTACATTATTAGTCTTCTTAACAGTGTATTAGGCAGAAATTCAAGAACTGGGTGTGCAAATATGCAAACAGGGTGTGCAAAATAAGTTGCTAACACGCGTTACGCGCCAATTCGCGACAAGTGGGTGTCTCTGGGGTAATTTATGTTTACAGATAAAGATGAAAAAAATACATTTTAGGTCATATTTCTTCTATAAATGTATACAAAACAAAACAATATTGAGAAAGTAAGAGTTTGGAAGTGTTGTTGAGCAAAAAAAAAAAGAAATTTTTTTTTTGTTTTTTTTTTACCCCACCCACACCCTAAAATATTGGCCGCGATTTTTCAAAAACGGCCGTGCAAAAGACGGCTGCACGGTTGGCTGGCTAATACACTGCTTCTTAAATAAATGTGTTATCATTCTGCTGCTTGTAGCATCTTTTTTTTTTCAGTCCGAAACTAGAAATCTGTTTTTGATAACGTACATGTACATGTGTAAGTTGGGGAATTGTTTTGAAAGAGGGGAATTTTTATGGTTATTGTGGGGGTGAAGTTTTTTGCTTGGGGAAGACGCCGTATATCGGCGTCTACAAAGAATGGTAAAAAGGCCCTGTACTGACCTAGTTTTGTAAATAACATACTGTTGTCATATAGCCATAAACAATACGTGAAATTTGAAAGCTCTGCGGCTTTCGATGTCTGAGAAATGGACTTAACGGAAAACTTGAATGTAAACCTTTTTTGTACGAATGTACAGTGGTACAAATGGATAAACTGTAAAGATATAATTATGGCATCACATTTGTGGAGAGGCATAAAAAAAGTTGGCATTACCTGATATATTTTAATGATATGTGCATGGCTTAGCAACTTCATGATTCGTACTTCCCTGTAAACTTTCTCTAGGTTAACCTGGTCCAGGCGGGTCTTGTCTATAATCTTTATGGCAACCTGAAAAATGAAACCATGACCAATTACTCATTAATAGCGTGTCAACAAACAAAACCTGCTGCAAAAATGAACTGAAACTTAATTAGTTCAAGCACTGAAACAAATTACATGTAGCAAGTTCATAAACAAAACCTGTTGTAAACTGTAAATTATTTGGGGCGTTTTAACAGCGGTGAGAGGCAATACAGTCTTTTTTTAATGAACTGGAATGTACATGTATACGAAATATATATAAAAGGTGTTGTTATTAAGAGATGTTATTATTATTCATCCTGGTAATACATTTTAGAATAAAGTACCCATGTATCAACTATTTATGACTAATATTATAGTCACCTTGAAAGGGAGAGACACAATTTGTTTTCTTCATATTCAATCATACGTAGGCTATAAACTATTGTATTGTGGTTTATTGTTGAATAAAGTTATGTTATGATATGATTTAATGTCCTGAAACAATCTGAGGCATCCTGCCCTGCATATATAAATCATAAAAAAAATGTGGTTTAGCTGTTTAATAAAATTATGTTGTGATCTAACGCCACAAATGTTGCCCTGCATATATATATATCATAAAAAAAAATCCAAAAGAAGGAACTACCAAATTCACAAATGACAAAATGACAGATAAGACCAAATAAAAGTGTTGGTTCCATTTTCACCCACAGACCTCATACATTTCATGAAAAAAAAAGCTAATAAAATTGTTTTCTATCTGTTCTGTACCTGATATAAACCAGTGTTTTTTTTTTACTTAATGGGGGATGGGGGTCGGGGCCCTTTAGAGGGGGAAAAATTTGACGTGAATTGGAAAAAGGGGCAATTTTGACAATGTTAAAATAAAGAAGAAAGATAGTATTTTTTCTATGTATTAAGTCTCAGTCTTTCATTTAATATTAATTTCCCATCAAGAACATGTTTGATGGACATGTTATGGATGGTCAACTAAGAAACATTTAAAAGTAAAAAAATATATATTTGAGCGGATTATTTTTTCAAAAAGAGGGAAAAACATACTATTTGAGGAGGGGAAAGGGCCCGAACTTCGGCCCCAAATTACTCTTAAAATCAGCTAACTCGCAGGCCGATTTGTTCAATGCCCAGCTGCTGATCAGTCATTTCCCCAAAACACCCCTATGCCAAGACATGGTCTTAATTCAAAGAAAGAACAGTCATTATACAATTAAGGGTTAATAAAGTGGACAGTAGGACAAGGATGTGAAAGCCTGCGTGGCCGTTAACTGACATGCATGTGTACACGTATTATAGACAATTAAGGGTTAATAAAGTGGACAGTAGGACAAGGATGTGAAAGCCTGCGTGGCCGTTAACTGACATGCATGTGTACACGTATTATAGACAAATAAGGGTTAATAAAGTGGACAGTAGGACAAGGATGTGAAAGCCTGCGTGGCCGTTAACTGACATGCATGTGTACACGTATTATAGACAAATAAGGGTTAATAAAGTGGACAGCAGGACAAGGATGTGAAAGCCTGCGTGGCCGTTAACTGACATGCATGTGTACACGTATTATAGACAAATAAGGGTTAATAAAGTGGACAGTAGGACAAGGATGTGAAAGCCTGAGTGGCCGTTAACTGACATGCATGTGTACACGTATTATAGACAAATAAGGGTTAATAAAGTGGACAGCAGGACAAGGATGTGAAAGCCTGCGTGGCCGTTAACTGACATGCATGTGTACACGTATTATAGACAAATAAGGGTTAATAAAGTGGACAGTAGGACAAGGATGTGAAAGCCTGAGTGGCCGTTAACTGACATGCATGTGTACACGTATTATAGACAAATAAGGGTTAATAAAGTGGACAGTAGGACAAGGATGTGAAAGCCTGCGTGGGCGTTAACTGACATGCATGTGTACAACTGACATGCACGTGTACATACGTATTATAGACAAATAAGTATGACATGTTTATTGTATAATTATTTTCATTCCTGGTGAACGTATATAAATGATGTCATTCATTTGCTAAACTGACAATATTAGGATCAGTACACAAGCTGTCCTTTCTTTATAATTATGTCATATCGTGGACATTCTAAAACAGAGTGGTCTAAACTTGAATACTGTTTGCTTGATAACTGTGTGAAATTTATGTATAACTTGACATTGATGTATGTCATTAATAATATTATTTGTTATAAACGTTTCATCAATGTATTGTTTAATATAATAATACATACATGTAGATAAGTAATTATAATAAAATGTTTCTATATAGAAATATAAAATTATGCGAAAAAATAAAAGGAACTAAGGCCTGAACAAAAATGTTTCCTGTTACCCTGAAGTTTAGCCTGACATCATTACAGTTTCAGAGCCTCTCCCAACACCAAAAGTGTTTGATTTTTCAATAGCCGATCGAATATATCTCACTAAGGTTGCCCGGCTAATAATTAATTATTAATCTGCAATAAACATATGCCATAATGCAGGTCAGAATGCTTTGACAGAGGGTGACTTAAATCCAATTTACAGATACATGTAGAGTATGGTCTCAAAGAACTAGTTGATTTAAACATCAAGATGGATATAGCTCATTGAGTTGTTTAAATCAACCAATGACCTGATACCATACTTTGTTTGTTTTGTAGCATGTTCATTTCATCTGTCTGCCATACTCTAACTTCCAATTATGACACATGTTATTTCACTAAATTGAATTACAACTGAGCAAATACAAAGGAAATGTCAGGCAATCATAATCTCACTTCCTTAGGAAGATGAATTTATAAATAAAAAAAAATAAAAATTAGGTAATGTGCTATAGGACATAATTATATTGTATGGTTCTTTCCTTGAATAATAACTATATTGTTTAAACCAATGGTGTTCTTTTTACAAAGTCCTGTTATTTCCCATTTAATGCAGTGAAGCAAATAAATTAATAGATTTCCTTATGTATCATCAATTTCAACCACTGTGAGTGTCCAATACATTAACTTGGAGTAATGTATAAGTGATATTTGACATATATACAGCTTTGGTGAGTCCTAACTTTCAAAGCAGAACCTAAACTCCTGCTTTATATGTTGTCCATATTTAAGAATATATGTCACCATTTACTGATTTAAGCAAGAAAGGTTCTGTATCCATGAAAAGGTGCAAATTACTTGTCCAAAAAAACTTGAAGTTGGTAACTTAAAAGAACCTGAAAGTATCTGTATAATGATTTGAATATGTCATGGAAAAGGAGAGCCTTAACAAATTGTTTGTATTTTCCTTCATACAATAAACATGCCCTGCCTTAAAACTTCGACATAAACTTGTTAAAGTATACATTTAAAAGTATAAAGTGTTGCGACCTGCTTGACTCTGTCACAAATCTAATGATAAATTTGTCATTCTGTCACTGTGACTGTCATTCCGCTATTAAACTGATATTAGGTCTGTGATTCAGATTTAAAAAGCTTTATTTGTTTTATAAAGGAAACAGATATGTGGGAGTATGGAATGTCAGTGTTAACTCATAGTATATTCCTTTCCTGAAGTAGGAATGCAAGTGGATGAGGACATCTGTTTGACAATGCAGACGTCTTTTTGACAAGGTTGTGAAATTCCTATAAAGTTGTCTGATCTTGACCATCACTGCCAATGTTTGTGCATCAATTCAAGTTAGTGTTCTCTTTGTGTAAGCTTTTTTATGTGGAAAACAAAGGTCACCTAGTTTGCATGTAGTTGCATGTAGTATACAAACAAATTGTGAAAGTTAAGGTTTCAAAATGAAATGTATACACATCTAATTAAGAGGCAGTCGTCGAAAGCATTTAACTCCTGTGTCTTAACTCTAAAATAAGAGTTTGTATACAAAATACACCTGAGCACTTCCGGTTTGGTTTTATACCCCAACCTTATTTTTAAAAGGAACAATACAATTTTCCGGGAACTTTATGCAACTCCCAAAAACTGCTCGTATAAATTGGTGACTGTTACCTGTATCACACATGTGAGTAAACATAAATGTGCACATGAAATGTAACTTTAAGGATGCCTACCTCTGTTTTTGTGATTCGATGTTTCGCTAACTTTACGACGGCAAAATTTCCTTTCCCTATTGTCCGTTCTATATCGTAGAATCCGACCCGTACTTGTCCTTTTGACCTCTCTGCCATGACCATTGTTTATGCCGGAGGTCTACTCCAAAAACTCCAACAGAATACACAGAATATTAAAACTTTCCTTCTTTTTCTCTCTCTCTCCGACATTCTGTTTTCATTACATGCCTGCAACAGTGCTTGTGACGTCAACAACTACGCCAGTGCTGAAGTAAAGCTAGATGTGTAAATCTTGGTTTAGTTTCGCATCATATGGTTGCTAGGGCTATGACGTAATTTGACGCACAAGGAGCGATATATAAAATAATCACTTCAATTCAGTCTAATTCAGTCTACATCGGCAATCTAGCGTATCTAATATAGAAATATACCACAACGAATGTCATTTTCGGCCAGCTCACGCGAGTTTATTCTTAGGAAATTGGAATACGTGTATCACGAAAATCTACGTAAAGGTCGGAAGTACCAGGGGTCCGTGTTATAAAACGCCTTACGATAACAGGAACACGCGGAAATTTGATGTTTTTTAAACTCATGGCTGCCCGTTACTTTTCAACACAACTTGTATATTTGCAATAATTAATATTCGAATAGATCTAGTTCAAAGCAAATTGTTTTTACACAGACGCTAGATTACTAACTTTTGATAATAATGCACCAATAATATATTTAACATGTTGGTAGAATATTAAAGATAATTGAAATCTCAATCCTTTATTTAAATCTGTGCAAGCAAATGAGGCAGGATTATTAAACCGATGTGCTAATGCTTGTCTAAAACTCAAGATTTCCGTGTGTCTCTTTAAACTTCAACTTTCGTCTACCGTACCAATGTAAAACATGTGTTGAAATAGCAGACCTTCCAGAAACATACACCAAAAATATATTCATAGTTCCCTTTTATTGCAAAGCAAGTAATTTTAACTTGAAAATAAACGATCAAAATGATCGTAAGATGTTTAAATAAACAAACAAACAAACGAACAAACGAATTAATTAATTAATTAATTAAATTATTAATTAAACAACTAATAAATAAATATAAAATAATAATAATAATTGCGAAAATAATTTGCGCACAAGAATCAAAATCTTATTTTTTCAATGACACAAGCGTTATCGGTCGAGATAAATATAGGTTCTACCCAGGAAGACATCGCGCGTGATTAAAACAATAAATGTGTCCATGGGACACGAATGCCCCCTCTGCCATAAACTATCTGCCTAACTGTGACCTTGACCTTTGAGGCACTCACATGATTCTTGCACAAGACACACCTTCTCATTGTGATGAACATTTGTGTGAAGTTTGACATAATAAGTTCATCGAGCGTTTGTTACAATCGATGTAAAACTTTCAACTAAACTCACATAATCTCGTATGACACAACGTAAAACTGCAACCTCTCGTTCTTTATTTTCATACAATTCTTTTTAATAACAGGTGGTGAAAAAAATCGTTTTTGCTTACCGGTAGGCCTAACTATTATCAGGGTTGTTATATATATATAACGACCATGCTATCATGAACAGAAAATTATAAATAACATCAATAATTATAAATCACAAAGTCTCTTTTTCTTTTTTCTAAACACGCATAAACTATATATTACGTGACGGTTGCATGAACAGTGAAAGTAAGTTGCATTAAAACAAACCGCCCCTCCAAATCCTACCGCGTAGTTACACAGGTGGCTGTATCGGTCTTGGGAACCAAAAAAAATCATTAAAAAATGTTCCGGAGTATCGTAGTTATAGACATTTTTTTCAGGAAAACTTAAAATATGTTCGTTTTCAACAAATAACACGAAAACCGATACAGCAGCCTGTGCGTAGTTAAGCTTTGTAAACTCACATAATCTAGTATGACACAACGTAAAACTGAAAAATCTCGTTCTTTTTCCCCCCACTTCTTATATTTAATGCATCTTTGGTATAAATAATCTAAGATAATGGTGGAGAAGCCGTAAAATAAACAATAATTCTTTCTTATAACAGGTAGTGAAAACATCGAACCCATGCATTCTTGCTTACCAGTAGGGCGGCAGGCATAAACTATTATAAACATAAAATTAGAAATAACATCATTAATTACAAATAACAAAGTCGTTAGTTTTTCTTTCTAAACACGTATAAACTATATATTACGTGGCAGTTGAGCAGTGAAAGTATTAAAACACACGCCCTCCAAATCCTAGCGCGTACTAAGCTGTGGTCGTCGGCGATCGTCACCAATATCGCAAACGGAATGGGCTCATCGTGTCTCCGTCATAGTGTTTATTTAATTACAGAATTATTATCCTCGAAATTGTTAATGACTAATGATCTAAATATAATTAGGTACACCGAAGAACGAGAACCTTATAAGAGTGGAAAGTAGATATATTCTCATACATTTACAAACATTTACATTTAAAAACGCACTATTTTTTATTTTCGATTTTTTTAGTCCGCTGGCTTTTTGTTCAAATCATGTTAGTACACACGTCTCTTTGTCCCCAAGGCTAATATATGGCGATAAACAGTTACACGGGATTGGCTCCAATTCGGATTTATAACAACTCTAGAAATTAAAAAAAAAACACACACCAAGTGTTGCGTTTTTTCAAATTAGTGAACTGTAGTAATAATACTACTACTACTACTAATAATAATGATAACAACAACAACAACAACAACAACAACAACAACAACAACAACAACAACAACAACAACAACAACAACAACAACAACAACAACAACAACAACAACAACAACAACAACAACAACAACAACAACAACAACAACAACAACAACAACAACAACAACAACAACAACAACAACAACAACAACAACAACAACAACATAATAATAATAATAATAATATAATAAAAATAATAATAATAAAATAATAATAATAATAAAAATAATAATAATAATAATAAAAATAATAATAATAATAATAATAATAATAATAACAATAATAATAATAAATATATATATTATTTTTATTATTATTATTATTATTATTATTATAATATAATAATACAAATAAATAATAAAAATAGTAATAATAAAATAATAAAAAAATAAAAATAATAATAATAATAATAATAATAATAACAATAATAATAATAAAAACATATATATATTATTTTTATTATTATTATTAATTATATATAATAATAATAATAAATACGCGCATAGAAAGAAACAAAGTAACTCGTAAACACGTGTGAACACGTGTCAACAAACTATTAGAAATTGCGTCATGATCGAAACATTCGCGAAATAAGGACAATCTACAAAATCATCAAATCTCCTTACTGTTATTTGCTCTGTCTAACTCTGACATTAACAAGCCAATGGAACCGGCTATAAAAGTATACAAACATCATAAATTTGGAGCCGACCCAGAGAGAGGGGTGAGGTGGTGGGCGAGGGGATGCCTACACTTACTAATAGATAGATGGATGACGTTGAAGGAAAGTGTCTTGTCATACCCATAGCCAGAGGGGTGCGATGGGTGTGCGATGATGGCAAGTTGTGGTGTGTTTTTTTGTATGCCCACAATTTGAAAAATAATGGGGAAATGGGTTCAAGAATAATTGAAAAAGGAAATGTTAGAAAAAAAAATACACTAAAAACTCGTCCGATTGCAGCAGTTCATGTCTATTTTTAAAAAAATAAAATAATAATAAAAACCTCCCGCACCTACCCATGTTTGTTTTTCTCATCAGTCGTATCACAGATGAAAGTAAATAGATATCCTCAATAACAGATAACAAAGAATACAATTTACCAATATCATATATCATTAAATAACCAAGAACAGATGCAAACAAAACGACTTGAACAGATCATTTATATACGAGGGTGCTTCAAAAAGTTCTGTCACTAGGCATATATCCTTTGAACTGGATATTACACTGAGATAAAGTAGTGTATTTATAGTACTACTGGGTTCGCTCTCTTCAATTGCACAACAAAAATGAAAATGTTCCGGTTATTTATACCCCTGAATTACCTCCCCCTACCACACCTTTTGGATACTGGCATCTCTGAAAATGTCCTTGTTACAAAACGTTGTAAACATTATTTGAATAATTCTATGCTTTTAAATTTTCTTGTACGCCATCTGTTGTTATTCACCTATAATCCATGAAAATGATTGTCGAGAATTCGGAAAGGTCTTGCTGTAAACCAGATATGAGTGAATGCATATCCCTTAATTTTAGCGGAAATAACACTGATTTTCTTCATTTTGTTTACGGAAATGTTATAAAAACTTTTAAATGTCGTAATTATTCTCATAGTATTAATATGTTTTCATATTTTTTTATAAATCCTATTCCTTCAGTGTTTAAATTTCATATTCAACACATTATTGTAGAATTTTGCTCAATGTTTAGTGAAAATAATGATCATCCAAAAACGCTATTTCAGAAGACTGCCCTTCCATTTAATGTCCATTTATCATTAAATTAATTTTACATGTTAGCTTAAAATGTTAATTTCTAAAACAATGCCTTTTCATCTACCATGCTTAAATTCTGAATCTCGTAATGCACAGATATAACTGGTAATGTATGAGAAATTCCAAAGGTCTTCGACAAGTACTTAAAGAGAAACAGGCATTTAAAAAAGTAACAGTTAACATACCTGAAAAAAACCCAGGACGAAAATGCCTCAGTATGTATTAGTGATGTATATTAAATGTTCCATAACTTTCGTCACACAAAAGATACAGCATTCATTTTACCATCAATGGAATGGTATTGAAACTCTCTTTCATTTGATTTCAAACATAAACACTCACAACGAGCACATAATTGTTAAAACGCGTTAGTGACAGAACTTATTGAATGACCCTCGTAATGGCTGCTGTTAATCTCGGCCAGCTAGACCGTATCATGCATATGTATCATGCATATGTCTATCTTGCATATATCGGTCTGGGCAGATTAGGCCAATTAAAGCGCCCACTAGCGATTAGTCCAATTTATTCGCGCGTTCTTTTCACGTGCATAAAGTTGACGTTTGCGGGACGTCATGTTGTAAATAAACGTACAACGTCAATTGTTGATGCACCTGTTACCATTTTTGACGTCAAATGCTGCTTCTCAAAAGTTGAAAGGAGGAAATTATTATGAAATTAATTTAGAAATAAGTGTTTTGAAAGTCTCGTTGAATCTCTCAAAATCTCGCCAAAATCGCCCAAAACGAGAGGGCTATTTTAAACGTCGTAGTTTCCCCCAGGCCCTAGTTCTGGATCCGTGTAGCATAGCGTAACGAAGAAAGCAGAAGCGGGCCGGGTGACCGAGGCTAAGTTTCCCCAGGCCCTGGTTATGGATACGTGTAGCATAGCGGGTTATGGATACGTGTAGCATAGCGTAACGAAAAATCAGAAGCGGGCTGGGTGAGCGAGGCTAAAATATGCTTACCCTGGGCTATTAATTAGGCCTTGCCGCTGTCCTGGTATAACGAAATGCTAGCAAAGTTACGCTATTCCAGCAAAGAAACAAACCCATGGACATTGCAGACGATTAAATAAAAGGTCAAATCATTAATGAAGCGATGTGATTTATTTTCATCAGACAACAATTCAAGTGTTTTTCTTTCCATTTAATTAAATCTTCTCATTTCATTCCAGCATCGTCTATCGCAATCCACTGCTCGGGTAATCAAATAATAGAAAGTGTACGTATAATGCAGTACGAATAATTGGTTGTGTTTTCCAATAGGTGCAAGTACGTCACTGGCAATCGATTATCTACCAAGAACGTGTCTTTATTTTTGAGTTTCATGCGATTACAGCTATTGGACACGAATTGACTGGAAAGAGCGCGTGCTTAAGTAATTACGACTGACGTCATTGGTGCTTTTGAAAGAAAGGTCATAGTTGAATTATTGTTCGCCTAAGTGAGTTTCTATTACAAACACGCCGGTATATGTATCTGAGTAGATTTATTGCTGGCATTATTTTGGCATGAAATTTGTTACGATGTTATTTACGCACGTTTATTTAAAACTCAGGCTTGGAGCGCAACTTATGAACAGGCTAATTGGAGAAAGTGTCGATTAAAATATTACGGAAGGGTGGAGGCATATAGTAAATCTACTGGTTCTACCCAGGAACAATGGGGTGGTCTTCCTCTACCACAAAACAAATCGACCGTCATAAATTATATGGCCTCAAATGTGCTAAAATGACCTAAAACACCATTCAAACAAACAAATCAACTCTACAGTGTGTCTGTACAGACATATTAGAAAAGAAAGAAAAGCGAGCACTGCAGCTTTGGGACACATGGGGTGTGGGGTGCTTGTGGTAGTGACGGTTTGTTTGTTTGTTTGTATGGCGTGTTAGGCACATGTAAGGTTGTATATGACGGCCTATTTTTTGTTGTGGCGGCAGACCATCCGCTTTTCCTGGGTAGAACCAATACTGATTGACACGCCCTTACTTACAAGTTGAGCTCCCAGTGGGATTCGAACCCGCAGCAGTGAGAGACGAGAAGGTTTACAACGCAACGTCGTTAACCATTCGGCCACGGAGACGCTGCTGGTAGTGACGGGGATATTATTTCAGCTTTTTTAAGTTTTTTAGAGCCCTTTTAAATTTTGTTTTTTGTTTTTCATAAATCTTTATTTATTTACAATTAAGAACCAGATGGTGTAAACAGTCATCTGGACGGCACTCGTAAACAGAAGAAATTACTGGAATAATATTGCAATTAGTAAAATTCTCACTAAGAAAACACTATCACTGTTCATGTCCAATATATATCATACTCACAGTACTGTTCATGTCCGTTGAAAAAAGGATTTAACACTGGTGATTTGTAATGTCCAGGGGAGATATATAAAAAATCAGTGAGCATAAAACTTATTATTATACCTCACTCAAAATTCTCTATGTAATTTCCCCATTCCCGATCAGTCAACAATTGGTAATGTTTCATGGTAATGTTTCATGGCATGAAACATTATCTCGTGCTTCTAAAAAAAGATTGCTGATTAAATGAATTTTGATGTTTGGTATAATAAAATAAATATCACATCCCATGGAGGGTGATAGAACATATTGTCAACCCTCGATGTGGTAATGTCCACCTCGGCTAAAGCCTCGGTGGACATTACCAATCTCGGGTTGACAATATGTTCTATCACCCTCCATGGGATGTGATATTTATATAGAGTAACACTTAACAAATGCAATTGAAAAAACCGCGAGTGCCGAGACGAGTGCCGTTTACTATATATGGAAGTACAAGTTGCTGAGAAACTATATTTTACGAAAGACTTGTCCCATATGCATGCAACTTACAATTTAATAAAAAATATCACTGGCAACTATAGGCCTACACCTCAGTGCGTTACCCTGCGAGGAAAAGACGGGAACCACTTGACATCCCGGGAAAAGGCACCAACGTGAAAGATACAAGTGTTGCGAACTGAATGTTGTAAAGCTAAATAAAACGTATGTAAGTGACAAAATGAATTCAAACACATTTTTTGAAAAACTAGTTCTCACCATAAACATGGTTACATTTATTTCATTCTCCATCAAAGTACTTGAGCAACAAAATATATCTGAAACGAGGAGAATACTTTAATATTGCGTTTAAAAAAAAAATATCTTAAAATACATGAGTAATAATGGTTTATGAAACAATGTAATGAAAAAGACTTCGATAACACAATTGGTCAGCGAATTATACTTCAAAAGGCCAAATTCATGTAAGAGTTTCGAGCAATACTGCCCCTTCATATATTTCCGATATGTTTACTACACGTAATTCAACTGACAGTACTGGTTCTACCCAGGAAAGTGGGTTGTCTGCCTCCACCACAGAAAATCGACCGTCATATATAACCTTGCATGTGCTGAAAATGACGTAAAACACCATACAAACAAACAAACATCAACTGACAGAAGTCTTCGATCACTAACTGATACTAATTTTAGTATTCCTAAGCCTAATCGGGAACTTTTCAAGGGCAGCATGTTTTACTCCGGGACCATTTTATGGAATAATGTTCCAGAGCACATTCAGAAGTGTGCAACAATGAAAAGTTTTACAAATAACTTCATAAAATGGATAAAGGAAAAACAACATTAAACTCGATATAGATATCATCTCTTCTCATTATTGTGTAAATATCGTTCAAACTACCACCACCAACAATGTTATTATGTTTATATATATCTTATGTATCTTGCCTTTCTTATATTTTGTATCTTGTATTTGTTATAGAGGGCACCAAGGAAGATTAGTATAAACTAATTGGGTCACCCTCGATAAATATTGACTTTCAATTCAATTCAGTAAAAGAGTATGAATGAATGAATGAATGAATGAATGAATGAATGGTGTTTTACGGCACGTCGACACATAAATCGGTCATATTGTGCGCAAAAACTGATGAAAGATGAAGAAATGAAGGATTAATTAAAAATTAATGTAAATATATAAGGGATGATAATTATGGTAGTAATATAAACTATATATGTAAATCAACAAATGCCCGAAAACGGGTATATAAAGATGCATGACTGTAATGACAAATTGTGTATGTAAATTACGAAACGATAGGAACTGGTGAGAAGTTTGTATTAATGTCAAGACGAGGGTTGAAAATAGTGCCCTTTAACATTATCGTCTCGATTTAGGCATCCAGTATCTTTCTTTTTTTTTACTTTAAAACTGATTGCATAAATTTAAATAACATGTCGAGTTTTCATTTTTCTTCTTCTTATTCTTCCAACGTTTTAAATAAATTACTGGTGCAATATAATCAACAGTTAATAATATGCAAAAACAATTTGCAATTAATAATTGAACAAATGCAAGTGATGTAGAAAAAAATTCAAGATTGCCGTGTGTACCTTTACATTCTTTTGAAACTCCCGATCACCATAAATCCTATGAAAACATGTTTCGTCGATTTATTTTTGGCATGTTATACAATCAGGTCCTTATAAAACGAGTCTGTATACAATGAATAGCATGCAACTGAACATAATGACTGTCGTTAAATATGCCAATTATGTCGTCGCCTTATCTATTGTCTCCTTAGAAGACACTAGTTCAAATCGTGATGGAAGCATTATATTTTTTTAAACAGTGCTACACAATAACATGAGCCAAATTTGCAAATTTGACTTTCTGCCACCCTTAATGGTTTATTCTCTTGTTTCTCTGGCTTCTGCCAAGTCATTGAGTTCCTTCATTGTGGCTTTCTAGGCTATTGTTTTTTTGTATTATATTTACACGAGCATATTTGCGTTTTACTTATATTGCCTATTGATGCTGCCTTGATGGTTAGAGATTAGATCATGGCGGAGATTTCTTTATTTACACTGTCCTGTTTTAATGGGGTGACAGTAGGGTAAGTGTGAGGTTTGGTGCACCCTAGAACCGGTTTAAACCCCCAGTATCCTACTTTGCCACTGACCGTTCCAAGGCGGTAGCCCTATTGTCAACCCTTTTGTGTTTGTGATGTCGTTTGCATTTATTAATCCTTTTGCCTTCTTGTTTGTTTGTTTGCGTGTTTGTTTATGTGTTTTGTGGTTGACTGTCCTCCTTGAATGCTACTTTCCCTGTCCGGATCTGTCCGATCTTTTTATATTTCCTTTCTGCCACTAGACAAGGCTATTATATTGCTGTGCATAATAAATGACCAAACTAGAAAAATCTTTAAAAAATAAAATAACCGATGAAAAAAGGACAAAATTAAACAAATCCATAAAACAAAACCACGATGACAATAGGGGTTTTCCTGCTGCCTTCGCAAAAGAAAACAACGATGTCGGGAAAAGCAGCGGTAGGAGCAAATGAAGCAAAAAAGGGCGGTTGCAGCTTTGCAAAAAAAGACAGTACAGTGAGAAAATGGACAAAACAAACGCAAACTGCTCAAACATTTCGATTGAATATACATTTAGCAATATAATTCACAGCGTCGATTTTAACGTAATAACGTCATGTTACACAAATAGGTAAGACGATCGCGCGTCACTAAATTAGAATCAGATCGCTATCATACACAGGGGCGTTCCTGGGACTAATTTAGGTATACGCACCATCGAGTTTTGGATTCACAAATGTGCCTAAGCCCCTATACCTTCAGTTTTTATTGCATTTTCCGCATTTTTCGCCTTTTTTATTTGTTTGCTTCTTTAATAGCCTGTACGCACGTGCGTCAGTGCGTATGCCCAGGTACGCCCCTGATACAAGATAAAATTGAAGATACATGTAGTTTCCAAGTACTTTCACATTACCCATACAGCTTTGATAATTGTTTTTCACAAATTTGATACTTTTTTTTTTAAATTTCGATCACCAAATTAATGGTAATCCATTTATTCACCCCGTAATAGGTACAGATTTGAGATAATTGTTTTTCACAAATTTGATACTTTTTTTTTTAAATTTCGATCACCAAATTAATGGTAATCAATTTATTCACCCCGTAAGGTTTGTGAGGGTCGGGGTGGGCCACCCCTCAACAAACCATACAGATATAGATGTAATATGCATACTATTTATTATATATAAACAGTCTACAAAATATTTAGAAGAAAAAAAATGCATATCATGATTAGAAACTATATAAATGGTGATTTTTTTTTAAAATTTCTTTACAATATTCAAAAGAAGATTTAAAATAAAATGTTGATGAAAGGGGCTCTCTGTAATCTGAGGGTCTTTCAAAAGAATTTTATTTGCAAAAACACCGGATTGCTGTGTGTCCCTTTAAATCTTTTGGTGTTATCCACAATTAAATATATAAAGAAAATACAAGATATTTCTATGGAGGTGTCAATATTCAGTGGGAACAGTGGGGAGCATAATTTAACAGATATAATTACATATTTCTTGGGGTTTTCCCCTTGAGTTTCCTTTTGTCAAAAAATAAAAAGACAAAAAACAAGAAGAAGAAGAAGGAACAAGATGGATGTGTTGCACAGTATAACTCTTAAAATTTAAGACAAAAACTAATTATTAAGTAGGGATTTATAAGTCATCCAAGGTTTTTCAAATTTATCAAATGTAAAACTTTCAATTGCGTTTATTTTTTTTGTTTGATATATGTAGTTAATTTGTGGTTTAACATTTTCGAGCAATGGTAATCTTCCAGCTAACTTGCATTTATATATAAAGTATTTTGCATGCAAAATTAGTTTATTTAAAACATTGTCATATTCACTAGACCCAAATATTATACTTCGATGATTTCATAATTTCTACAAATTATGACAATGAAATGGAATAACTAGATACAAATAACGCAATTTACGAAAATGAAAAGATAAGAATGAATACGGGCATTACTTTAATAATTCCAAGTTGTCTTTGAAATTGTCCGAGTTTCATGCTACGCCAAGCACCGCCAAAGTTTGTTTATAAAGGACAAGGTATGATAAGGGTGTATTTTGGCCCCCAATATGTTCAAAATGCAAAATAATAGTATTTACATATAATCTGTTGTGCCTGTTAAAGTAAATTGATCATATTCTTTATTCAAAATACATTTTTATTTATTCTGTTTATGTAGAAGAATCAACATGGTCTCAAAAAATGGCATTTTTGGTAATTTTGTTATATTTTGTAGAGTTTGGACCTTTCTAGGCAATATTTTGATCCTAAAAATATAGAGCGCACCTCCAAGCACACACAGTTTTTTGGCTGATGATCCCTATCAAGTACTTGTTTCAACAAAAAATCAGCTGTGCGGGAGGGTGCGCTCTGTATTTCCAAGACCAAAAACTGATCGAAAACTGCGGAAAATGATCAAAAATGTTATTTTTTGAAAGAAAAGGCTTTGTTTGTGAGGCTCTTAAACTCATTTAGAGCCTTCAAACGTACTTGTAATGAGTTTTAGTATTGATTCAGTTCATTTGTAGCTAAACTAGATATTCAAAACTTGTGCATAAAAACTTTCAATATTGGGGTCAATTTTGTCCCTTATCATACTTTCATTGATCCAAGGATTTGTAAAAAAACATTGCTTTATAAATCCTTGATTGATCAAAGCTTTCGTACTATGCACGAACCTGTTGGCACAATTACCCGGGAGTGTTCAAAGCGTCGCGGATACTTCATATAACATAGTATATATCATGCATATGTGCATGGATGACCATATACTGTTATGGTATAAAAAGTGTATGAATAGGTGGTATATCAAAAGTGTCTATTAAACAACCAAATATATCCCATCTCCACCCCTACCATCCTCCCTCCCACCCTCCCACTACCACTCTCGTACCTCACCACCCATTACTTTGGGAAAATACCTTAACATTGGTACACATTTTGGAAGTCTGAACAATTTATATTAATGTGTTATATGTAGGCAGGGACCCAACTTCTCGAATCGTGCAAAAAAAACAACACTTTTGGTTTACCCCGAAAGATATACTCGTGATTTTTTGCATATCAATAGCAGAAACTACTCTATACGAAACCACTGTATGGATTAATGGTATTCTTTGCATTTCGTAACACCAACGCATTTTCTACGGAAGCCCATAAGTGATAAGAAAATATTGACACCTATTTGGTGTATTAAGTGGTTGTGTTACTCTGATATTTGATCACGAATATGTGACGAAGAACGATTTTGAGGGTAACTGTCGGGATCTTCTCCCATTCACCCTCTCCCCGTTTAGTTGATCCCCGCAACCCCACCAACACAAACCACGTTGGGTTGGTCCCGACACCCAACCGACACACACCACGTTGGGTTGGTCCCCGTCATCACCACAGTCACACACCTCGTTGGGTTGGTCCCGACACCCACCACGTTGAGTTGGTCCCCGTCATCGTCACCGCCACATACCTCTTGGGTTGGTCCCCACTACCCCCACCTCTACACATCTCGTTGGGTTGGTCCCCGCTGCCAAACAGACGCACGCCTCCACCACCGGGCAACAACGTTAGGTGGTCCCCGCTAAAATACGCTCTCGCGCTTATTTATCCGTATCTATGTAGGGGAGATAATTTAGATCATACTATGTGAAATAGCTCGGAGAGATGGTCGTTTCCATCGTATATGCATGGCGGGTAGATATGTTGTATCGGTTATAACAGAGATTTTGGAGAGGTATTCTACAGCATCGTTTTAGATCATACTATGTGGACAGCACTCGTAGAGGAGATAGTTTGCGTTTGTTCTACAACGCCGATTTAGACTATACTATGTTGGCAGGAGAGGAAATAGTTTGCGTTGGTTCTACAACATCGTTTTAGGTCATACTTTGCGGTCAGCGCTAGGACAACTTCGATTTAGAGCATACAACGCGGACAGTGCTAGGAGAGGAGATAGTTTGCGTTGGTTCTACAACATCGTTTTAGATCATACTTTGTGGACAGCGCTCGTAGAGGAGATATTTTGCTTTGGTTCTAAAACATCGTTTTAGACCATACTATGTGGATAGTGCTAGGAGAGTATATAGTTTGCGTGCGTTCTACAACATCGTTTTAGATCATACTTTGTGGACAGCGCTTGGAGAGGAGATAGTTTGCGTTGGTTCTACAACATCGTTTTAGATGATACTTTCTGGACTGCGTTAGGAGAGGAAATAGTTTGCGTTGGTTTTACAACATCAATTTAGACCATACTACGTGGACAGTGCTAGGAGAGGAGATAGTTTGCGTTGGTTCTACAACATCGTTTTAGATCATACTTTGTGGACAGCGCTCGTAGAGGAGATAGTTTGCTTTGGTTCTAAAGCATCGATTTAGACCATACTATGTGGACAGTGCTAGGAGAGTATATAGTTTGCGTTGTTTCTACAACATCGTTTTAGATCATTCTTTGTGGACAGCGTTAGGAGAGTAGATAGTTTGCGTTGGTTTTACAACATTGTTTATACCATACTTTGTGGACAGTGCTAGGAGAGGAGATAGTTTGCGTTGGTTCTACAACATCGTTTTAGATGATACTTTCTGGACAGCGTTAGGAGAGTAGATAGTTTGCGTTGGTTTTACAACATTGTTTATACCATACTTTGCGGACAGCGCTAGGAGGGGAGCTAGTTTGCGTTGGTTCCACAACATCGTTTTAGATCATACTTTGTGGACAGCGTTAGGAGAGTAGATAGTTTACGTTGGTTCTACAACATCGTTTATACCATACTTTGTGGACAGTGCCAGGAGCGGAGACTGTTTGCTTTGGTTCTACAACATCGTTTTAGATCATACTTGGTGGACAGCGTTAGGAGAGTAGATAGTTTGCGTTGGTTCTACAACATCGTTTTAGACCATATAATGTGGACAGTGCTTGGAGAGGAGATAGTTTACCTTGGTTTTACGACATCGTTTTGCACCATATATTGCGGACAGTGCTTTGAGAGGAGATAGTTTGCGTTGGTTCTACAACATCGTTTTAGACCATATAATGTGGACAGTGCTTGGAGAGGAGATAGTTTACCTTGGTTTTACGACATCGTTTTGCACCATATATTGCGGACAGTGCTTTGAGAGGAGATAGTTTGCGTTGGTTCTACAACATCGTTTTACACCATACCTTGTGAACAGCGCTTGAAGGGGAGATAGTTTGCGATGGTTCTACATCATCGCTTTACGCCATATATTCTGGACAGTGCTTGGAGAGGAGATAGTTTGCGTCGGTTCTGCAACATAAATTTAGACCATACTATCTGGGCAGTGCTATGAGAGAATATAATTTGGGTTGATTCTACAACATCATTTTAGGTCATACTTTGTGGACAGCATTTTGACGGGAGAGAGTTTGCACTGGTTCTACAACATCATGTTAGATCATACCTTGTGAACAACGCTTGAAGGGGAGATAGTTTGCGTTGGCTCTACAACATCGTTTTACACCATATATTGTAGACATTGCCAGGAGAAGTGAGAGTTTGCTTGGAGAGGAGATAGTTTGCGTTGGTTCTACAACATCGTTTTAGACCAAACTGTGTGGACAGTGCTTGGAGAGGAGATAGTTTGCGTTGGTCCTACAACACCGTTTTTGTTCATACCTTGTGGACAGTGCTAGGAGAGGAAAATGCGTTAAATATTCAGAAGCAAACCTTACATTCCTGAATCGAGGGCTATGTTGATCCTTTTTTTTTTTGCATGAATCCGATCAAAAAGTCACGTGGTCTCTCCGCCGTGACCGAGTACGTTTTGTATCCTTATGAGCCTTATGATCGTTTGCAATATAACGAAACACGTTACCAATATCATGTTTATTTTACGCAGAGACGTTATATTACTTATTTGGTTCAAGCTACTTTAAGGTTGGCAGAACTAGTTGAATGCACAGCCAATTTCGGGGAAATAAACCAACAGTGACCTGGAATTTTAACCTGCAACTTGCAACATAGTCTCGTCCCATTATTATTTTGCATGTTTTAACCTCAAAACTGAAACATATATACTTGCGTATAGAAACATGATCAAACATATTGTTATACAAACTGTTTTATAAAATAATTTAGTCTGGAATTAGTAAGATGCTGTCAATATAGGTACATGTAGTACACGTATTGACATGTTCGTAAATGTAAATGAAATAAAATGGTGTTGACACTGATTCTCATATAAATTGGGATTCCAGCAAGTACCATGTGTGACACATTACACCATCAGTTAATCAATCCTTTATATATTATTTCTTGAGTACAACACATATATAGCTTGTTTCTCAAAGGGTTTCATCATCAACCTTATTGGCGGCGCGCTCAGGCAGCCTATATTTGTAGCTGCATAATGGCGGAGCACGTGACATATGGAGGAGCACGTGATTAAAAATGTTGTGGGTAAAAGACTGGCCAAAATGTTGGGGGTAAAAGACTGGTCATAAGATTGAACGTGTTGCTGTATTGAAATTGACGCTTTGTCATTGGTCCATATATTTGGTAAATATTACAGCTACAACATTGAAACTGTATACGGTTGTTCTACATCATAACATGACTCAGCATATCAGGTTTCATAACTCTGTGCTGCTTTCTGCAAAAGTTATGCCCCTTTTTGAACTTAGTATATTGGTTAAGTTTTCCGTTAAGGTCCACTTTTTAGCCAGTATGTTTTTGGAAAAAAAAATACGACTTATTGTCATCCCTTGATCGGCGTCTGCCTATTTGCTTAAGTTTTATGTTAAGGTGCACTTTTTTCAGTAACTATAACAGATACAGCTTTGAAACTTTTCTTGCGCATGCTATTTCCTGACACAGGCCATGCAATACTGGTTTCCACCCAGGACAATCTCATGATCAGCCCTACGTGGCACACACCTATGACAAAAATCAGTGTCAAACATTCAAAAAACCAAACTGTATGATATCTTACCACTACAAACCATTTCTTCCGATTACATGTCCACCTACCCCAGCCATTTGCCATAGAACACATTTCACTGATCATATTTTTGATATTTTTTTTACTTAATTCAAACTACCTCAACATTCTAACAAGAGATAGGAAGGATGCTTTAACATTGAACCTAGTTTTCATTTTACGCGCATAATCTTTGGTACATGTCAGCAACCGACTGTCCACGTTTTATACTAATTGCACATGGCAATGCTGAGATATAAAAAAATGTTGATGCCCGTATAACAAAGTCAAAAAGGCTAATATAACATATATTTTGGAGAAAGTAGGTGACAGTGACCTAGTTTTCAGGGTATGGTCAGTGGTTAACGGGAGTAAGATGCTGTTAAAATTTGATGAAGATCAGACGTGGTAATGCTGAGATATAACAAAAACTTAATTTCCCAGGCCCAAACTTAAACAAAAAAATTAACGTAATGCATATTTTGGAGAAGGTAGGTGACAGTGACCTAGTTTTCAGGGTATGGTCAGTGCTTGATGGGAGGAAGGTGTTGTTAAAGTTTGATGAAGATAGGACATGGTATTGGGGAGATATAACAAAAACTTTATTCCCCCCTCCGAAACTTAAACAAAAACGTATAGTTTGGAGAAAGTAGGTCACAGTGAACTTGTTTTCAGGGTATAATCAGTGGTTAATGGGAACAAGGTGCTGTTAAAGTTTGATGAAGGTCGGAAATGGTAATGCGGAGATATAACTAAAACTTTATTTCCTCACCCACCCCCCACCCGCCGAAACTTAAACTAAAATGTATATTTCGGAGAAAGTAGGTCACAGTGACTTAGTTTTCAGGTATGGTCATTGGTTAATGGGAGCAAGGTGCTGTTAAAATTTGATGAAGATCGGACATGATGTTGCGGTGATATAGTAAAAACTGTATTCACTCCCCCTCCCCCCTCCCCCCACCACGCCCTCTGAAACTTAAACAAAAAGGTATATTTTAGAGAAAGTAGGTCATAGTGACCCAGTTTCCGGTTATGGTCAGTGGTTACTGGGAGTAAGATGCTGTTAAAGTTTGATGAAGATCGGACATGGTAATGCGGGGAAATATAGAAAAAACAAAATGTGAACGCCCGCCGCCCGCCCGGTTTACGTCAATCTATAAGCCGATTTTTTCTCCAAAAATCTCCATAACATTCTAGAAATATATCATCAGTAATTAATGCAAACATTTAAATATGTTTTGATATCTTAAGTATGTGCCTTTGTTCTCAAGTTACTATTGCTTACTGTTGCCATATAACTTTTTATACTTTTTAAAATATTTCTACATTTTTGTTGTTATATAATAAACATTTGCAAATAAATACACATGTTTGTTTCCCCCTTTTGAAAACTTTCTGCGCCGCCCTGATGCTTTGCATCAGTTTCTTCTTGTAGATTTTTACCAACATATTACTGAGTTTATAGTGGTATTTACTGTTTTCTTCTAACATGAAATGTACGATACCACAACATACCTGCACACATGTATATGTTTAATGTTTATTTATTAAAATAATAGCAACATTAAATATGTTTTCAATTAAAAGGAATGCTAACGTATGCAATACACTAACGTAGCAAGATGAAACTTGGGCTATTGTTGAAGTGTGTGTATGCAAAACGTTGGTTAATTTTGTGCGAGGAGCGTTAGGCGTCTAACTTCATGAACTGGTTTACACTGTAGTTGTTTCCTAGTAAATGACAAGTTGATTTGAAAGACACTGTATCAAATTTGAAATATGTTATAAATAGTGAGATACCTTTTAAACAATATAGTTTTAAAGTTTGAGCTGCAACTGATCAAAATAACGGTATCTCTCAATGTATCGAACATTTCAATATGTATGTGGATTGTACAGATCATAAAATGTTCTAAGTAAACGAAAAAAACAAAACACTATTTGAAACGAGTTAAAATAAAACCAACTACCAAAAGACCACAGGCAATACGATCAATTGCCTCAAATTCTGTAAAAATTCACCCACACACACCTTAAAGTAGACCCAGTGTGCTGTTTTATTTAAATTTGCGAATAATTTATTTGTTGCTGATTAATGATTAACCATACATTAATAATGTCATTGTTGGTGCTGTGGATGTCTAGTGAGGATGGATAATGTCATTGTTGGTGCTGTGGATGTCTAGTGAGGATGGATAATGTCATTGTTGGTGCTGTGGATGTCTAGTGAGGATGGATAATGTCATTGTTGGTGCTGTGGATGTCTAGTGAGGATGGATAATGTCATTGTTGGTGCTGTGGATGTCTAGTGAGGATGGATAATGTCATTGTTGGTGCTGTGGATGTCTAGTGAGGATGGATAATGTCATTGTTGGTACTGTGGATGTCTAGTGAGGATGGATAATGTCATTGTTGGTGCTGTGGATGTCTAGTGAGGATGGATAATGTCATTGTTGGTGCTGTGGATGTCTAGTGAGGATGGATAATGTCATTGTTGGTGCTGTGGATGTCTAGTGAGGATGGATAATGTCATTGTTGGTACTGTGGATGTCTAGTGAGGATGGATAATGTCATTGTTGGTGCTGTGGATGTCTAGTGAGGATGGATAATGTCATTGTCGGTGATGTGAATGTCTAGTGAGGATGGATAATGTCATTGTTGGTGCTGTGGATGTCTAGTGAGGATGGATAATGTCATTGTTGGTGCTGTGAATGTCTAGTGAGGATGGATAATGTCATTGTTGGTGCTGTGAATGTCTAGTGAGGATGGATAATGTCATTGTTGGTGCTGTGGATGTCTAGAGAGGATGGATAATGTCATTGTTGGTACTGTGGATGTCTAGTGAGGATGGATAATGTCATTGTTGGTGCTGTGAATGTCTAGTGAGGATGGATAATGTCATTGTTGGTACTGTGGATGTCTAGTGAGGATGGATAATGTCATTGTTGGTGCTGTGGATGTCTAGTGAGGATGGATAATGTCATTGTTGGTACTGTGGATGTCTAGTGAGGATGGATAATGTCATTGTTGGTGCTGTGAATGTCTAGTGAGGATGGATAATGTCATTGTTGGTACTGTGGATGTCTAGTGAGGATGGATAATGTCATTGTTGGTGCTGTGGATGTCTAGTGAGGATGTATAGTGTCATTGTTGGTGCAGTGGATGTCTAGTGAGGATGGATAATGTCATTGTTGGTACTGTGGATGTCTAGTGAGGATGGATAATGTCATTGTTGGTACTGTGAATGTCTAGTGAGGATGGATAATGTCATTGTTGGTGCTGTGGATGTCTAGTGAGGATGGATAATGTCATTGTTGGTGCTGTGAATGTCTAGTGAGGATGGATAATGTCATTGTTGGTACTGTGGATGTCTAGTGAGGATGGATAATGTCATTGTTGGTGCTGTGGATGTCTAGTGAGGATGTATAATGTCATTGTTGGTGCTGTGGATGTCTAGTGAGGATGGATAATGTCATTGTTGATGCTGTGAATGTCTAGTGAGGATGGATAATGTCATTGTTGATGCTGTGAATGTCTAGTGCTGTGAATGTCTAGTGAGGATGGATAATGTCATTGTTGGTGCTGTGGATGTCTAGTGAGGATGGATAATGTCATTGTTGGTACTGTGAATGTCTAGTGAGGATGGATAATGTCATTGTTGGTACTGTGGATGTCTAGTGAGGATGGATAATGTCATTGTTGGTGCTGTGGATGTCTAGTGAGGATGGATAATGTCATTGTTGGTGCTGTGGATGTCTAGTGAGGATGGATAATGTCATTGTTGGTACTGTGGATGTCTAGTGAGGATGGATAATGTCATTGTTGATACTGTGGATGTCTAGTGAGGATGGATAATGTCATTGTTGGTACTGTGGATGTCTAGTGAGGATGGATAATGTCATTGTTGGTACTGTGAATGTCTAGTGAGGATGGATAATGTCATTGTTGGTGCTGTGGATGTCTAGTGAGGATGGATAATGTCATTGTTGATACTGTGGATGTCTAGTGAGGATGGATAATGTCATTGTTGGTGCTGTGGATGTCTAGTGAGGATGGATAATGTCATTGTTGGTACTGTGGATGTCTAGTGAGGATGGATAATGTCATTGTTGGTGCTGTGGATGTCTAGTGAGGATGGATAATGTCATTGTTGGTGCTGTGGATGTCTAGTGAGGATGGATAATGTCATTGTTGGTACTGTGGATGTCTAGTGAGGATGGATAATGTCATTGTTGGTGCTGTGGATGTCTAGTGAGGATGGATAATGTCATTGTTGGTACTGTGGATGTCTAGTGAGGATGGATAATGTCATTGTTGGTGCTGTGGATGTCTAGTGAGGATGGATAATGTCATTGTTGGTACTGTGGATGTCTAGTGAGGATGGATAATGTCATTGTTGGTGCTGTGGATGTCTATTGAGGATGGATAATGTCATTGTTGGTGCTGTGGATGTCTAGTGAGGATGGATAATGTCATTGTTGGTGCTGTGGATGTCTAGTGAGGATGGATAATGTCATTGTTGGTGCTGTGGATGTCTAGTGAGGTTTCGTTATTAACCAAACATTAATAATTGCATTGTTGGTGCTGTGAATTTCTAGTAAGGTTTCGTTATAATTATTTGTTCAATACATCCCCTAATTCTGAGTCGAATTGGCCACTTTTATTGTTAAAGGGTTATATAATAATAAGTATCGGACATTTCAAATTTATTTTTAAACAGATAATAATCAAAAAAGTTCAACATAATAACTGCCTAGAAATAACAATGGAACTTCATGATACATGTGTGTGCGTCACAGGACTAGAATATAAATATATATGACGGCCTGCAGTGGTTTGAACCCTGGACCTTCGGACTACCGTTCCGTTGCCCTTCCAACTGAGCTAATCGGTCGGACAATGCTACATCAATATGTCTATGAACCGACAAACTAACCCTAACAATAGGAATTCGTCCTAGAATTAACATGGCTACAGAAAATCATTTGCATGTTTGTCGAAGTCTACTCAGTCAAGGGTCATGCCGGTATCGACACATTTCACAGGTTATAAAAGTGTGCAACCGGGCAGGGCTCGAACCCAGCTCCTTCAGGCCTTCCTCCTTCTACTGTTCCGTTGCTTTGCGCACCGAGGTAATCGTTTGCTGCCGACCGAGGTAAGTCGCTCCGACCGAGGTAATCGGTCGGACAATGCTACATTAACCTACACTGTAAGATATGTATAAACCGTCACATATAATAGTTTATATAAAGAATATAAGTAAGTAAGTAAGTAAGTAAGTAAATATTTTATTAAAGTGACATGTGTACATGTAACATAATATACAATAATAGAAATTTAAACACAACACCCAGCCCAATGGACCTATAAGTCACCTATACAATACAAGTAATATAATTTTCACGTGAAATTATGTTGGCATTTTAAACATTATCAATTAATAAATAAAACATGTTAAACTTTTGCATAATATTATATTGATTGGAATGATATCAGTTATATAATGCATTTATTCTTCTCATATAAGCTTAAACAATGTATTTAGCTACTTTTCTTGGAACGTTTCTGACAAGATATATAAGTTTATCCACATCATTTAATATATTAAACTGTCTATTTGAAAACTGATCTTTAAAAACGTCTGCTCTTACATCATTGTAAAATGTACACTGAAGTAAAAAATGTCTTTCATCTTCAATCTGTATTAGATTGCAAAATGAACAAAGTCTTTGCTCCGGAGGCTCGCCAACGTATCGTCCTGTTTCTACTCTTAACGGTAAAATACCACATCTAAATTGTGCTAACAGTGAACGTTCTCGTTTGTTTAAATTTAACAATACATATTGTTCAGTTTCAAAATTGTCTTTAAAAGTTGTATACGTCCTTAATTTAGATACCTTTGTTATATCTGCCTTCCATATACTTGAGTAGTACTCATTTATCTTATCCTTAACAGTGTCAATATGTATAACAGTTTTGTTTTCAAAATGATTATTCAGATTTAAATTAGACATAACTGTTTTTAAATCACTACACCAATTATTTCGACATTTATTATAGTCCATATTAAAGATGCGTTTAGTAAGCCTATTGTCGTCGAACAATATCAGTCTATTCCAGTAACGGATCATCGATACCCAGCGTCGATAATTACTAGGTAGCCATCCTGTATCAGCAGTAATCGCGAGTTTCGGCGCAAATCTATGCACGCCCAGGAAGTACCGTATAGCTCGATTCTGCACATTGTCAATTGTCTGGTAATGTTTGTACCCCCATACAGACGAATAATAGTCTAAGATTGGTACAACACAATATTCAAATAGTTTTTGATATGATTTATATCCAAAGTCTTTATAGTTGTGTATCTTTGATATGATTTTACCTAATGCACGACCTGCACCCTTGGCTAGAGCATCACAATGAAATGAAAAATTATTTTTATCATGAAAGATAACACCCAGATACTTGTATCTATCAACTGTTTCCAGAATATTATCACCAATCTTAAATCTATGGTTTGATTGAGCAAACTCGATGTTTCCTGAAGTGCATACACTTACTTTTGTCTGTGTTTATAAGTACTCGCCATTTCTTACACCAATTGTGGAGCGTATCTAACATAGTTTGTAATTTTTCCTCAGAATCGGCTACTAGACATATGTCGTCCGCATATAGGAGCAGAGATAATTTACTATTGTCAATATCTATGCCAAGGTCAAGGTCATTAATTTCCTGGACAAGGTCATTCGCAAAGATGGAGAACAACGTTGGTGACAAGTTATCTCCCTGCTTCACACCGGTATTGCAAGAGAACCACTCAGTCAGTTTATTATTAATGCGAATACACGACGAAGATTGAGCGTAAATACTTCGTATCGAGTTGTACATTTTTCCATCTATATTATTTAATAATAACTTGTAAAGCATCATATCTCTGTCGATAAAGTCAAAACATTTGCGCAGGTCAATAAATGCTGTGAAAACGGAGTCATTATTTCGTATTAAACTATTAAGAGTAAACACGTGGTCCTCACATGATCTATTTGCCCTAAAGCCATTCTGTTCATCCGCGAGAATATTGTTTCGCTCTAAGTACTTGGTGATCCGTTTGTTCATAAATGAACTATAAAGTTTACTTACACACGATAATAGACTTATGCCTCTGTAGTTCATTGGTATGCGTTTATCCGTGGTGCAATCCTTTAATATGGGGCAAATTATAGATTTTCGCCATAACGACGGAATTATACTCGTGTCGAATACTAGCTGAAATAATTGCTGTAACACTGCAATCACCGGAGGGTTTTTCAATACACAATAAGGGATTTCGTCGTAACCGCTAGCCGATCGAGATTTCGCGTGCATAACAATTTGTGTGACCTCATCCATGTCAATATTGCGATTAAGAGATTCATTCGGAACATATAAAGGGTCATTCATATATGTGTTGCTTCTTCTTTCTTTATTTTTACCCATTAGTCTTTTTTCTGTAGTCTCTGTATATTTCAGCTGTGGACTTGACCATTGTTACATGGAATGAAAAATACAATTAATTATGGATATGTTCGAAGGTTTAAGCTTTTTTGATTACACATCTAATGTCAGTGTTAGAAACTTTAGCTGTAATATTTTTGAAATGTCCGCTAATTTTATTGAAATGTTGAATTAGCTTATAACATTTCAGTTATTTTAAATAATAAACATACTATTGCATGTATTAACAAATATAACTAATCAACTAATCAATTGCACAATTTAGAATACGCATATGTAAGCTTTAAATTGGTAAGGTCAGTGTAATAATAATGTCGTAAAACTGGTACACCATAGATTGAAACAAATGTAGATTACTATTGTTTTTGTTTTCAATAAACAACAAAGCTACAAGTATACTTCGTGTCTAACTGTATTACAATAACGAGTATGAGTGTTTTAAATTCGACAGAGAAACATTCCTTCAAAAAACATTTATCTGTAATAAACTATAACACTAATTTTAAAACCTTTGTCAATGTTGAAATGTTCGATACCAAATGTAGCGAACATTAGCGCATATTAAAGGGACACACGGCAATCTTGATGTTTTTATCAAGCATCAATAGATGATGATTTCGAAGGTTTAAAGTCCCTCTACCATATGAGCCCCCGGGAAGAATCCCCCGTTGACTCGGCATTATGTCTGGACTATTGTGTGAGTGATTGTGTGTAGTGCTATGTATCTATCTACAGTCTACTTGAAGCAGATATAGTGCTGCCACACTAAAATATCACGCCGTAGTACATGATACCCCACCCTGACACATTATTCTGACACCGGGTTGACCAGACGTAGTACTACCCATTATTTGCTTGTTAGGCATGGGTTACAAGTAACTACTCGGTTTTTTAAAGTCTTTGGTATGACGCGGTCAGGGGACTCCAACCCACGACCTCCCGAATGCAAGGCAGACACTCTAACCACTACACCACAATGCTTCGGTTTCAAGCATCAATATTGTGTGTGTGTGTAGTTCTAAGGTTTATAGACCGTCCGCCAACTAACACGACAAGGTATCCCTGCCGCGATGGGCACAATAGAGTCTGGTCTTTTCTAGATGAGTGTGTAGGTTGATCTGGTGCTGCTGTGTAGTGTAGTCGTTTCTCTTGTAGATGTGTAGAGTTGTGTCGCTGCTGCTCTGTGTAGTTTCGCTGTGGCGGTGAAGTGGTCTGGCGAGGTGGTCTACATCCGCTAAGGTGGTGATCCAACATCCGCTACAGGTCGGGTTCTCTGTTTGTGGCCACACACATCACAGTATGACCCCTGCGCCGCACACACCGCCCGACGTCCTTCCCCCTTGGTTGTCGAATGTAGGCCGAACGGGTCACTACTCCTTCCGGCCCGCGGACAAGACTTCCGGGATCTATGGACGTCAGATGATGTGTGCTGTGATGGGACGCAGAAGACATCTTCACTCTCAGTCAATCAGTAAACATTCCGTTAATGCTGCAGACAAAGTCAGCCCTATGCCTATTCAGTCTATTTGCAAGTAAAAACGGTTCCGGCCCCTCCGGCAAGGATCGACCCAATAGGTCAATCCTACATGTTTGCTGACAGTGCCCACTCTGCGACGTGCACGCGGTGAAAATCTAGGTGGTCAAGCATCAATATTAGCGCCTCTACTTATTTATCAAGGAACATTTTGACTTTAAACCGGCTTGCATATCATTAAATAAAAATGCTGTGTTTTCAATTTTCTATGTTATTTTACCAAATGCTGAAATATATTATTGGTGCAGTATTATCAAAAGTCAGTAATCTACAAAAACAATTTGGTTTATACTCAGTAATCTACAAAAACAATTTGGTTTATACTCAGTAATCTACAAAAACAATTTGGTTTATACTATTGTTGTAAAGTATCTGTACATACTTACCAAGTATTGGTTCCGGAACGGAGTACTTTGGCAAGTAGTGTTTACAGATGTCTTTACAGGTTGGTGTGTGAGCTCGAACTGGCTTCTAGCGGGTGAATGGTGACGTCACCCGCTTCGGCGCAGGCGCAATGGATTAGACTGGATCGCAGGTGTCGATCCACCAGTGGTAGAATTACAACACTCCTGTCACTTTTAAAAAGGGCAAAGCCCCCTATGCCTGCTAGTCCCCCGACACCGTCAGCAATGGCTCACTCTTACCAAGAGTGTACACTCCGTGTACCAGTGGCGGTACAATCCAGACTTCATATAAATCATTAGCCTGAAGATTGTAATAAGGAAGATTTACAATACCCACTATAGTATGGGTTTAGAGTAAGGTCGCGAGTTACCAACAGACGTTGAATTATAAAGTATTATTATAAAAGTTAAAGTTATGTTAAAATATTCACACCTCACCGATGGAGTTGTGAAAGTAAAAGTTACTTATATACAAAAAACTTTCACACATCTCAATAGAGTCCTGTGATTATTTACATTACAAGTGATGAAGTTGCAAAGGTGCAAGTTATATATAAAAGAGGTTCACACATCTCAACAGAGTACTGTGACTAGTTTACCTTAAACGTGCAAGAATCACAAGTCTCTAGTAATAGTATTGATGGCTCTATAATGACGGTTATAGAGACAGTATGGCGTATGCGTGTATCGTCCCAGTGGGTGCACTGCGGATATCCGAATTGCCTCTTAGAACCCATACAGAACTTTCGCATTCTCAAGAGATGCACCTATTAGGCCGGCCAGATCCCCACCACGCCTCTCAGCCACCAAGCGGCCAACATCCCCTATGAATAGAGGGTTGTTTGGTTTTTGATGCGGGGCCGGTTCTCCGGGACTGCCGCCAAGCCCAGCAGCTGAACCTCCGAGAAGTGCTTAACATTGGCTGTGAATCCGAAGAAGCAATTCCTGTAGTAACTGAGCCACCCGTTCACATCGTCCGCACCACCCCCAAAACAATGCAAGTGTATAGGTTGGGACCAGCCACAGTACTCTTGGACTATATGGAATGCTTTTAGGTACAGGTCTGATCCCTCCCTACTTTTGTTCCCTCTTATATGGAGGACAAGTGGTAAACTTACACGACTCTGGGGTAGGATACGCCTTAAGGTATCCTCTTGATGCTGCCAGGTGTGACAGGGTTCAGTCATGTCCAGACCCACCTCTCCCAGGGCAGTAACATTGGGGTTCCCCAAGAGAGCTATAAATTCTCTCTCTCTGTCCTCTGAAAAGAGGTGTACCTTACGGGGGTGAACCCCTATTGCTACCTTTACGCCGGGCACCTCTGAGAGAGACTTAGGATAATCCTCAGGATCACAATAAACAGTCACAACACCCTTGATATTGACTTGGACAGAAGGCTGTACGACCAATTGTGCGGACAAAAGGTCACTTACCGAGGCGTTTGACTCTTTCCCCCACAATGCCCGTCTAGATCTGTTCAGATGCATATGACTGTCAATGGCATCGAATACACCCATCGGGTTGGGGACCCTGTTCTGTATCCCAAGTGGTTCACACTCTGAGGTTTGGGGTAAATCCCCCACTCCATACTGAGTTGTGATAGGGTTTATACTGAGGTTAGTCTCCGATAACCCCTCCGCCACTGTTTCCGTCAGATTTAAGGAAGTTGATTCCTCCCTATAGGTCTTCAGGAACTCCTTGTATTGGCTCACCGAGACCAGATTGAGTAAGCTGGCCAGGGGACGCCAATGAATTAAAGTGGCGGGGGAATTTAAAGGAGCCAAGGTGAACCCCTCGACTGGCACTCTCCACCCATTAAATCTACAGAGCTCATGCATGGCCACTGCAGATCTGTTGGTAATGGTAGACAAAGATGGGACCAAACCCCGATCATTTATTACGTGCACCAGCTGATCTATGGGTTCACCAGTTCCCAGTAACCACGAGCTCAGGAGCCCCAGGGCCGCCATTCTTTTAGCCTGGAACTCTTGGGCTGCCACTGTTTCTGTCGACCAAGTCTCCCAAAACAGCTCCGGCATATGTCTGGAAGTTACATGCTGCTTCATGGATTTGGTTTTCCTGTTGCAACCAGTTATTGGGCATGCAGAGTACTTCGCAAATTTAAACCAGGCTGCCCTGGGAGGCCTTTCCGGGACTTCCGCAATAACGTCCTGAGCTCGATCCTCCACTTCAACGTCATTACTAGGACGAGAAGGCAAGGTCGAGGCAGTCGGACAAGGGACATCTGACACATTCTGAATAGTGACCTTCATCAAGGGCAAAGGCTTGGTCTGTTTCCCTTCTCCGATACCCCTACCCTTCCTCTTTGCCCCCCGATTCCTACGCTTACGCTGACTACTTATCCCATCGCTTGGTATAGCATTGGGAACAGCGCCAGTATCCATGACAATTGGATGTTCGCCTTTGACACATTCTTCACTTCTCTCAGGTGAGATAGGAGTATTGTGAATATTAAGGCAAACATCCACAACAGGTCCTGATGCTGCATGAATTTCACATCCCATAACGGTATTGTGATCTTCCATATGCACATCCGGTGGACCCACATACACTTCAGGATCTGATGGTAACTCCTCCTCATGCCCAGTTCCACCTGTGAGAACAATCGCTCCCCCAACCAGAGATGTAGTCTGCTTGGGGAGTGATGGATTATCCACCAAGCGAATGTCCTTACAGATGGATGAGGCTCATAAACCTGTTCCTTGATCTTGGGTATAGATACTCGGTTCCTGTTTTTGGATTTGTGCGGAAGATTTTGTAAAATCCATGATTCCGAGAGGAAAGTTACGGATTCCAATTGAGCTTTTTCTACCCAAGACCAGTTATTTTGTTTTACGGCCAGCTGGTACATAGAGATTAGCAATCTCTGGAACTCCACACCGGGTAGTCCATGAGCCATGCCTAAAGTGTCGCGGATAAGACACCGGGGATTCTTTAATTTCCCTAGCATCAGGTGGCCCTCCACATAGCTGTCCGGATCAGAATCCCTTACGTTATCATGACTTTTTGGGTACATAAGATCCGGGGGTTGATTTACCTCTCTACCTAACATTAATTTATTAGGTGTGAAGCCCGTTTGCCTGTTGACGCAAGATCGCATGGCACTCGAAATTTGTGCTAGAAATATGTCCCAGTCTTTGGGGGATTTCTGAACATAACAGCGCACGGCGTCCATAAGAGTCCTATTATACCGTTCCACTTGTCCATTCCCAGAAGGTCTGAAGGGTGTAGTTCTGGCTTTGTGAATTCTGGTCATTTCACAGATTTTAGTGAATAGGTCGCTTTCGAAGTTCCGACCCTGATCACTAAATATCTCTAACGCATAGCCAAAACGAGAGAAGAACTCGTTTATTAACGCGTGAGCTGTAACATCTGCCGTTTGTGATGGAAGTGGTACGCACTCTATCCATTTAGTGAATTGGTCCACTATCATCAATATGTATTTGTTACCCCGATCAGTTGGGGTTAGTGGACCTAGGAAGTCGATGTGTACCCTTTCCATTGGAGACCCAGCATGGAATTGTATCATTGGACTTCGACTTTTACGCGTGACAGATTTGCTTTGGTTACAGACCGCACATGAACTTATGAATTTTTTTATATCTTGTGACATTTTACTAAAAATATTTTTCTTTTAATTTACTTTTTGTGCGGTCTATACCTTGATGGCCTGCGGACGGAATGTCATGGTGCATTTCAAGGATTTCATTTTTTAGGTCTGATGGAATGACTAAGACCATATCTTTGTTTTCCTCCCTTTGCTTCCATAGAACTCCACCCACTAGGAAGAATAAGTCCTTATTAATCCAATAATATTTTACCGCTTGATTGGCTGCAAACAGTACTCCCTCTTCGGGTTCCTGTTTGTCTTTTAGCCAATCCAACAGAAATGTTAAATCTGGGTCTTGATTTTGCAGAGTTACTAGCTCCGTTCTTTTCTGACCCCAGTACACACCTTGGTGGTCCCTGACTATGTTCACCCTACTCCCATCACAATGGTTGGGCAAAAGTCCATCGCAAAGGTTGGGCAAATGTCCATCACAAATGTTGGGTTGTGGGTCATAGGCTATAACTCCACCAGGGTCCCAGGGCCAACTCATGTCATCTAGCTCTTGGTCCTGGGGTGATATAAGGCCCTCAACCGGTTGGGTTGATTTGCATGACTCGCGACACATGCAAGTGTTTGCTTGTGATACGCTTTTGTGCAAGGCGCCTTTTGATAGAGGAAGTACATCATCAACTTCTGAGGTGAAATTGAACCAATTTTTGTGCAGTCTTTGACAATATGTACATCCTCCACATGGCAAGAGCTTTGGGTCTTGACCCAACGTGTAATGTCTACAAGTTCCCGATATTGGTACACACCTTGACAGGGCATCTGCATTACCATGTTTTGCACCGGGACGATGTTGCACAACCATATCATACTGACTTAACTCCTCTAACCAACGGGCAATTTGACCCTGAGGGTTCTTAAAGTTCAATAACCAGGTCAGGCTGCTGTGGTCCGTTCTAAAAACCAATTTTCGTCCCAACAAATAGTGTCGGAATTGTCGAGTGAATCGTACCACAGCTAGTAATTCCTGTCTGGTCGTGCAATATCTCTGTTGCTCCGGTGATAAGGCATAACTACCATAGATGATCACCTTTTCTTCACCGTTTTGTACTTGGGAAAGCTCTGCTCCTATTGCATATTTAGATGCCTCCGTGTCTAGGATAAACAGGTCTGTACTATTCGGCAGGGCAAGAACAGGAGCATGAGTTAAGGCATGTTTTATGTTCTGAAATGCCTGCTCCTGGTCCTTACCCCACACAAATGCATTTTTCCCAGTTACCCCTTACAAAGGTGCAGCTAACTTTGCATAGTCTTTGATAAATATTCTGTGGTAGTTGGCCAATCCCACGAAATGTTCTACGTCTTTCGTAGAGTTGGGAATAGGCCATTCCCGAACCACAGAAATGTCTTTATCGGACAGTTCCATACCCTCGCCTGTGACCATTCGTCCCAGAAACTCTACCTTTCTCCGAAAAAACTCACATTTCTTTGGTTTTAGCTTTAATTTGTATTGCCTCAGACGTTCGAACACTTGTTTCAAGTTGTTTAAGTGATTGTTAAAGGTTTTTCCTAAGACCATTATGTCGTCTAAGAATGCCAAGACTATATTCCATGTGAGCCCTCTCAGAACCAGGTTCATTACTCGGGCGAAGGTCGCTGGGGCGTTGCACAGACCAAAGGCCATTTTTATGAATTCGAAAAGGCCAAATTTGGTGGTAAAAGCTGTTTTCTTTTTATCTTCCTCAGCTATAGGTATTTACCAATAAGCTGAGTTTGCATCCAATTTGGAAAACCACTTGTTACCAGCCAAAGTGTCTATGCAATCTTCTATTAAGGGTAACGGGAAACTGTCTTTAATAGTGACATTGTTGAGAGCCCGATAATCCAAACACCATGTGACCGTTCCATCCCTTTTCCTTATTAACACTGGAGGGGCCGCCCAGTCAGAATTTGATGGTTCTATAACCCCTGCATTCAACATTTTTTCTAAATGATTTTCTTCCTCCGAAACAAAACAGGCAGGGGTTCTACGCATTTTAAGTTTGACCGGCCTGGCATCTCCAGTATCAATATGGTGCTGAATTTCAGTAAAGTTACCCAAGTCAAATTCATCCTTGGCAAACACATCCTGAAACTCAGTTATCAATTCTGCAAAGGCTTCGACTTCTTCTGCCTTTAGATTGACACTGGACTGATGGAACATTACAGATAAATGGTCTGGAATGTTGTTTTTAGCTTCAACATTGCTCATGCTGACCTTCTGCACCTGTACGTTATTTGTTCCACTTAAAAGTTCATCTGGAACAGGCATTACAGTGTGTGCTAAGTGTGCCTCAGCAATGTTGAGCGTTTTCTTTACGGTAATAAACTTGTCGGTAATGTTAATCATACACACTTTAAGGTCTTTATTGCCCGTATGTATGGTGCGAGGTACCAACAGTTTATTACTCTTTACTTTTATGGGCTCCACAACATATTGTGGTAGTACATGGTCTACCGAACAGTCAACTAGAACTACTGAATTAGGTGGAATTACCGTTCGCCGGTCTACACACACCCTAGCTACAGTAGGTTGGGAGTCATTCCCACCCTCTAATTCCATTTTAATGATCTCTTCTCCCACCGTTAGTTGGGAATTTAAAAGATCAATTTTGGTGCCATGCGCTTTCAAGAAGTCCAGACCTAACAGCATGGTATCTTGTATTGGAGCCACATAGACTCGCTCGTGGTACACTTTGTTCCCCAATGTGAGGGCCACGGGTCCCACGACAAAGCCTATCATGCTCAACTTCTTACCAGCTGTGTGTAGTTTGATGTTCTTGAGCACTGGTGGTCTAGGTTCTAGTTGTCTGTATAAGGAATCCGAAATTATAGTGACTTCAGCTGCAGTATCAACAACTGCTTGTGTAGGCTGTCTATTGACCACAGCCGCTACTCGGAACATAGACCCAGACCTTAATTGACAGACAGTTATGTCGTCAGGGCTTTGGGACCAAGTGTTCTGAGAATCTTTAGCTGATAATTTCTCTTCCTTTAACATGTTTTCACACCCCTGGTTATTAATCTCTGGCTGGTTTTCACTCTTTAAGATTGTGATTATGCCTGTTAATAGGGTTGTGAGGCGACCCCTCTGACTGCTTTTCACACTCTGTATGATTGTGATTAAGCATGTCAATAGGGTTGAGAGGCGATCCCTCGTGACTGCTTTTCACACTCTTTACGAGTGTGATTAAGCATGTCAATAGGGTTGAGAGGCGACCCCTCTGGCTGTTTTTCACACTCTTTAAGATTGTGAATAGGCCCGTTATAAAGTTCCATATTATCACACCTCTTGTCCTGGGAAATGTGAGAACTATTACTATTCACACACTGCCCTAGGCCTGATTTGTGAATGCTTGGAGCTTTGGTTATGTGGCCTTTGATGTCAGGGGTCGGATTTAGGCCTCTCGGTCCGACCCGGACTCGTTTAAAGAATCGTCGGATTTTTCCTGAGTATGTTCATCATCTTTGACGAACGAAACTGATTTCCGGTTATGAGCTGCACCCCTCCGGTTTTTTGGACATTCCTTAGCGAAATGTCCTGCTTCATTCCATATGAAGCACCTGGTTCGGGTGGGGGAGGGTGACCTGGGTCGGAACCTGGACTGTTCAGTTAGGCCTTTGAGCGTTATACTGACGTCCGATAGTATTGTCAGGACTTTGTCCATCTTGGTCTCTAACATAGAGACTCTGTCCTCCAACCTCGGTCTGGGTTTTGGGGAGGAATCTCTACGGGACAGAGCTGGACTCGTGACTGCCTGTACTTTGGGTTGTTCGCATATTGTGTCCACAGGCTTCACGGGTTCCGGCTCCGTCTTAGAGCCATAGATGGCAGTTTGGTTTAGTTGATACCACCGTATTGCGTCTACGGCGGCTTCAACAGTCTCAGGCCTCGAGTTTATAACCTGGTGGCCCGCTGCTTTGTTTTCTAAGCCCTGACAGAGGCGCACTACTGCCAATTTGGCAATGTGTACGTCTGGCAGGCCTTTGTAAGCGCGGCACGCCAAGTCATAAATGCGGTCTGCCCAGTCCTCGAGGTCCTCTTTTGGTTTCTGGACCTCGGACATAAATTTGGCCATCAGTGCCTGAACCAAGTCCTTATTTTCGAATCTTTTAGTTAGTCGCTGAATGACTTCGGCGTAACTAATTGATTCGTTCCGGTTTAGAAGGTTGGTCAAGTACTTGCTTGCCTTCCCTTCCAAACTCCAAGTCAGTGCCTCCCGTTTCATAACCGGTGTCCATCCCATCGCATCAGTGTAGCTTGTAAACTTCCGCAAGAAGATTTCCCATTCCGAGGTTCCGTCAAACCTCAGTGTTTTGGGAATTTCGTAATTCCGCGGGAGTTTAATACCCTGTGCGTCTTTAGTGCCCTTGGTGCTCTTAAGATTTTGAGCTGACAGAATCTCTACTGTGTTAGCTAATAGCTTAATCAGTACAGTTTCCGTATTCTCAATTCGGGCATGATTCTCTTTATTTAATGCATTTCAAACGTGGTCGTACCCGGGGATGGTTTATACTCCGTGAACTTAGGCATGGCCATTTTGGGCATCTCACCTTTTTCTAGTTCACGTTTGAACTTAGGTCCCGTTTTTGGTTTAGCCCCTCCCGCCTCGAAATGTTTAATTTGTTCGGTGACCTGGTCAATGATAACCTGCTGCTGACCTTTTGGGTTTGACTTTATGGGGCTTAATGCTTTTGCCCCTTCGTCCACTGGGTTGGTGATTTCAATGTCCAGTTTATCTGAGACATTGCCCATCTCCATCGTACCCACATGTGGATTACTTGCTGGTGCAGCTAAGTCATCCTCATTCCCGCTTTCCTCTTTAAAATTTTGCATGGAGGATAGGGCCTCCATTGTGTCGGCTGGCACATTGACGGACAGGTTGCCATTTTTGGAAAAGTCAACTCTGTCCAGCAACTCGTCAGTCACCCTTAAATATGGGATGGAGCTGATGTTTTGTCTACTAATGTTACCCATTGTAGACCTGAATTCTAGGATTCTTTCAGCCATCTTGTCTCTGACACCCGGCAGTTCATTCAACTCTGCCTCCATGCAAAAAGTAATCTGAATTTTTTGTGTCATTTTTCTTATATTGAGTACACAGTACGAATTTGTGATTATTCAATATTGCGTATTGTATCAATTTCACACCGTAGTTGTGAATAATTAATACAATCGACAAATGACTACAAATAATAAATGTATTGTAACAAATTCACACCGTAAATGTGAATAATTGATACCACAAAGGAATTAATACAAATAATATATTGTACAGCTTCACACTATAGTGTTGTGAATCTCTGTACAATATGGACTTGTTGGATATTTGAACAATTGCATAAATAAATAGGTTAGTAAATAAACATTCAACACAGATAACTGATATTTTATTCAAAATTAAAATTCAATATATGTGAAATAGAATGAATTATTTAAAAAAATGTAACTCTCCCTAGTCTGGAATTGTGATTTCACATTACACACTATAAAGTGTGAAAGGTTGTGAATTTCACATGCCACCTGGGAATGATAGATAGAATTGTAAAAGTTGATGGAAAAAAAAAATATAATTAAATAACTATTAGATTTATCATTTTGGTACTTTTTGGTTCATTCCGCCAGTTACCTGGTCATGTGGCCAGGCAAGCCGGCGGTGAACGGGAAAATTCAAAAATAAAAACTATTCCAATTTAGTTTTTTCAATTCCTATTAATAACAAAATGAGTGTGGAAAGAATCCACACTAAAAAATAATATTGTAAGCGCTGTAAACTGCCGACGTGGCGTGATATTTCGCGCCCAAATGTGGCGCAAAACACGCAAATTACCCCACCCACTCAGAAGTGTGTGGGGTGCAACAAGTCGCTTTCACAGCGGCAAAAAGCATAAATACCTTCCTCCGCTGGGAGTTCAATTGCTCGCAGTGCCATTGTTGTAAAGTATCTGTACATACTTACCAAGTATTGGTTCCGGAACGGAGTACTTTGGCAAGTAGTGTTTACAGATGTCTTTACAGGTTGGTGTGTGAGCTCGAACTGGCTTCTAGCGGGTGAATGGTGACGTCACCCGCTTCGGCGCAGGCGCAATGGATTAGACTGGATCGCAGGTGTCGATCCACCAGTGGTAGAATTACAACACTATTCTTATAATTATTATTAATTCATAATTTTCTATTGCAGAGATGTTGAGATTTTATCTTATTTTCAGTAGGTGATAAAATTTGTCTTACTCGGTTTTTATCCTTGGGTTCTATAGTAAAATAAAAATCTTTGGCAGAGTAAAAATACGATAATTTTCAAGATTTTGATTTTGAAAGATACATATATTAAACCAATTAGCACAAATGTGCATGAAATATGCAGGGTTTCAAAAGAATCACACTGTAGATACCTTAATTTTAACAGTAAACTTGGTTGAACAACAAGGATAAAGACCGAGTTTATCACCTACCAGAATGTATTGGTATGTTTTATTTCTGGTCACTGATTGGTCCGATTTTTTTGATGATGCTCTATCAAAATTATGAATGATTGAAATAATACATGTTATTTAGAAAAACTAACGGGACGCCGCGAGTTTTCAAAAAATCAAGATTGCCACGTGTCCCTTTAAGCGTTTTACAGTGTAGTATAAATAAAATATATATGTAAGTTAATAAATATAATGTCTTGACAAAGCAATAAACGCAACATTTATAAAATATTTTATCAAACAAAAAATCGACAGAATAGTAAATATAATGACTCACCAATTTTCAAAACCCCGACATGTGGCTGTATGTCCTAGATTTTAACCTCAAGTCTCACAACTTCTCATCTTGTGATGTCTACGGTGTCCAGTTGGGCCAGATACAACGTCGCATTATCGTGGGCGACAAGGCGATGCTCGACAATGCGACATCGCGACATCTCGATACGACAATGCGACATTGCGATACGACAACGTATCGCAACGTCAAGTTGTCGCATTGTCGCCCACGACAACGCGACAATTGTCGTAATGTCGCCAATGACATCGCGACATTAAGACAGTTGAAAGAATGTTGCGTTGTCATTGGCGACATTACGACAATTAAAAGAATGTCGCGTTGTTGTGGTCAACATTACGACAATGCAACATAATAGAAATTGACATCATTGCGTCGCAATGTCGTATCGCAATGTCGCGATGTCGTATCACAATGTCGAGTAGTCGCATTGTCGGGTGTCACATTGTCGTGCATGTCAACTTGACATTATGTCCCATTGTCGTAATGTCTCCCATGAAAATGCAACATTCTTTCAATTGTCGTAATGTCGTCAATGACAACGCGACATCACGACATTACGACAATTGAAAAAATGTCGCGTTGTCATTGGCGACATTACGACAAATGAAAGAATTTTGCGTTTCAATTGTCGTAATGTCGTATCACAATGTTGAGTTGTCGCATTGTCGGGTGTCGTCAACGCAACATTGCGATATGACATCGCGACATAATACTGGTGTTGTATCGCAATGTCACGATGTCGTATCGCAGCGTACAGTTGTAGCATTGTTGGGTGTCACATTGTTGCCCACAAAAAAAAATGCGACAATTGCCGTAATGTCGCCAATGACATCACGACATTACGACAGTTGAAAGAATGTTGCGTTGTCATTGGCGACATTACGACAATTGAAAGAATGTTGCGTTGTCGTAATGCAATGCGACATTACGATACGACATTGTGACATTGCGATACGACATCAAACATAATTGTTGCGATGTCATATGGCAATGTCGAGTTGTCGTATCGCAATGATGAGTTGTCGCATTGCAATGTCACATTGTCATATCGCAATGTCGCGATGTCGCATTTCTTTCAATTTAATTCTGTTAATTAGTTTGACTTTCACTCAATCTGCTTTGAAAAGCTTTCCCGCTTTGACATCTGGAACTGAAACATGGATAATATAATTTGAGATAGCTGTACGGAAATGGAGAAATTGATTTTTTTTGTGATTTTAAACTATCTAAAACTGTAATTGTTTCTGACTCTTTTTTTTTTGTACGACAAAATCCAATGTGGCATTCCATTATGATGAGCTTGTGCTGATTTGTTTATTTTTTCTCTTTGTAATACAAAATGATGGAGTTACAATTAGGCTAAATACAATGAAGTTGGAGTTTTTCATGTTTCTTTTCACTTTTAATTAGGTACCGACCATTTTGATTTCTGGGGTAGGGGCTTGGGATTATTTCTGAAAAAATATTCTGGCCCTTGAATTGTTGAAAAAAAATATCCTGGCTCTGACTTCGAGGGGGAAAAAAACAACAGTCCCTCAAATTGTTGAAAAATAATAATCCAGCCTTCTCTCACATTCTTCGAAAAAAAGCGATATGAGATATTACAAAAATGGGAAAATAACAGTATTTAACATTGGTGTTTGACATTCGTTATTAATAAATATTAAATGTGATATCAGTTGTCATGGTAATAATAAATGTAGTATGCATAGCTCATGGTAGTAATACATGTAGTATGCATAGCTCATGGTAGTAATACATGGGGTATTTAGTGGTCATGGTAGTAATGAATGGGGTATTTAGTGGTCATGGTAGCAATTTAGAAGAGCAAAAGGGGCTCACATAGAAAGCAGACAAGGATAAGCATAACTAAAGATTAAAACTAACACATGGAGTTCCATCCACCATATATGGAAACTAACACATGGAGTTCCATCCACCACATATGGAAACTAACACATGGAGTTCCATCCACCATATATGGAAACTAACACATGGAGTTCCATCCACCATATATGGAAACTAGCACATGGAGTTCCATCCACCATATATGGAAAGATCCATATTAAACAAGAGTTGTCAAAAGGACAGCATGCTCCACTATCCAAAGTCAATTTTAAACAAGGCCACTGACACTTCTGTCTCACCAACCATGGTGCCAGTTCATTCACAAGGTCAAGTCTTAATTGTGAAGTTTAGGTGGTGGCGAGGTGAGTGTGTAGGGGGTGCGCGGAGGTGTTGGTCAGTAGTGTTGGGAATCGGCTGAAAATTCATGATCGATTATCGGATTATTTAACCGACCGATGATCGATCATTAATCGATTAAACATGGCGCTATAAAAGACAAGTGGAAGCCTTTTTCAGACTAAAATGAAGAAAAGACTCACATTTCAAGTATGTTCTGGTTATAATGGAACAGAATAAAACTGACCAACATATATATTTAAAAAAATAAGTTGTGATAACCGCTATAAATATGATTACTTGTTGCACAATTATAACTAATTTTATTTCTTGTATACTTTAGTACAAGAGAATAAAATAAGCCATAATTTTCAACAACAGAGTAAAGTCGATCATGAAATTTTTTAATCGAATAATCAGATCAAAGGCATAACTGATTGATGATCGATTAAATCGATTAATCGGAACAACACTATTGGTTTAAACATATTTTATTTCAAAGATAACGCATTATACAATTGTTACATACAATAGGTAAATGGATTGGAACGAAAGCAAAATGCTTATAGAGATCCTCTCCAATTGACATACAAGGACTTGCCTAAAAAAAACTTTAACCAGAATTTTGAAGTTGAAAAAGGAACATAACTGTGCTTAAATGCAATACAGAGTTGATATGAACATGTGTCTACTAGCGCCCGTGTCATTCCTAGCTTTACTAAAGTTTTGTTGATAAAAGACTTTCAGTTGTTATAATATATGGACTTGTCAAAAAGAACATTTAAACCAGAAATTCAAAGTAAGAAAAGGGTCATGCTAATACAGAGTTATGGAACATGTGTCTACCAGTGTCATTGATGGTACTGATGACATATTTCAAGTTTCACTGTCCAGTGATTGCTGAAATAATTGGACAATTTTTTTTAGTTATACTACAACTACGTTGAGTAGATCTACAACAGCTCTTCTTATTCTACGAATAGTAAAACTTAAAAAAAATAAAAAATTCTGGCTTTCAAGTTGACGAAAAAAAAAATTGAAAAAAATCCCCCCCCCCCCCCCCGTTAAAATCAAAATGATCGGTCCCTTATTGAAACTGGGGCAGCAATTACTTCAAAATCGGATGTTTTTGGTTTTTTTGCCCAGTTTTATTAGATGCTCGAGGTTTGTTGTTTTCCATTTAATTGAATTTATTATTTATATTCTCTTATTTCCATTTATCAGACGGATTACGGCGGTCTGTTATCAGTGACAATGATATCGTACTTTAATTACATATTAGTATATTGTAATATTCTCTAGTTAAATAAAGTCTTCATTAGTATTACTAATTTAGTATTAGTATTAAGAACAGCTGGTCATTTATATTTAAATTAGATCCTTATTATAACTATCCCAATTTCACTGTCACATTGCGGTATGTATTTTCATAATATTTTAAGCAAAAGATTACGAAGGAAATTTTACTTTATCAATTCCTTGTCTCGGAGTTTTACGGGAAAATCCAAAACTGGTGATAATATGTTGTATTTAAACAGCTTTTTATATATTATATATATATTTTAAGCAATTAAATATGGCGGACAGTGTAGTCGAACAGTTTTACGCGCTCTGAAATTTTTGTTTTAATTAATGTTAAAGAAGTCAAAACCGAAAAACGTTAAGTGATTTGGACATATATAAGGTTTTGTGAGGGTATAACTGAACATTTAGAGCTAATTTCTGTGTAGGATGGCTTCAAATTACGATATGGAATGTCCTATTGAAAATCGATTCGCGCCTTTGTGTGACGGTTTGGCGGGAAACGATGATTAGCAAATTGTAAACAGAAAGGGACAATCAAATGTTGGACGGAGTGTCAATGTAAATGCACAGCAACAACAGCAACAACAGCAGACGTTTGTAAATAGTTCTATGGACGACAAGTTTCTGAATATGTTTATGGAGCTGCAAATAATTCGAGCCGGTCAGGATAAGAGTAACCGAGGTATGTTGATATTTCAATCATCACTGCAACATGACAATCAGATCATCCTCAAAAACAATGAAAACTTATTTATTTCTTATTTCTCACCAAAATATTGTAGTTGATAAATTAAATAATTTCTATGTTAATTTAGCCAAGAACATAGGTATTGATAACAATACAATGTCTGATGAAAACCACCCCAGCGTGAAAGCAATAAACTCCAACAATAATATCAAAACATTTGATTTCAACCCCGTCTCTGAGACTGATATTTTTTTAATGTATAAGAAAACTCGACAGCAAAAAGGCAACCGGGGTGGACACTATACCCCCCAAAATCATAAAGGCCGGATGTAAATCACTGTGTACCCATATGGGACATAGCAAACTCTTTAATAGAACTCTTTAAATATAATACAAAAAAACAATAGCCTAGAAAGCCACAATGAAGGCAATCAATGACTTGGCAGAAGCCAGAGCAACAAGAGAATAAACCATTAAGGGCACGACAAGAAAGATCGTAGACAAACATCAAACGTCACCGTCCCAATGGGCTTTAGGTAGGCGTCATCATAGGGTCCACATCCGGTCATCGTACAATTAAAGAGGAAAGCATAGTGGCGAACTGTAAAAGGGTCCACCACCAGGCATGCAGTACGTTGCAAAATGATAGGGTCATAACCTCTTTTGATAAACTTCTTAACAAGTTTAACAAAGATAGTATGAAAGTGATCATGACCAAGAATCTTACGAAGTTTATAAATCACATCACCATAGAAGTCAGGTTGTGATAGTCCTTGTCACCTCACAATGGTGAATTCCACATTAGAGCGCGAAAGCAACATCCTTATAAACTGGTTCGCTATAAACCACGTGCAGGCAAACCCTGATAAATTTCAGGCAATCTCTGTTGGAGTCAAATCTCACAATGAAATAAAAATCATTTAAAATCGACGATCAGGAAATAAAATGTGAAGATGAAGTAAAACTCCTTGGTGTTGAACTTGACTATCTACTTAATTTTGACAAAAAAAATTCCAATATGTGTAAAAAAAAGCAGCTAAACAACTAAATGTTTTACAAAGACTTAGTAAATTCTTAACAATAAACACTAAGCTAATTATTTTTAAATCACTTATAAGATCCAATTTTAACTTCTGCCCATTGGTTTGGCATCTTTGTAGTAAAAACAACTCTGATAAACTTGAAAAACTTCAACTAAGGGCGCTGAGAATAGTTTTCAGTGATTACAATGCGACATATGAGAATTTGCTGGGGCGAGTTAAAATGACCACTCTGAGTAGATTAAAATGCATTGCCACAGAAACTTATAAATGCATACATATAAACTCTCCCCACAATATATTCAAAATCTTGTTACTTTAAAAAATTCAAACTATAATTTCAGATATGAAAACATTCTTGAGATACCGCAAGTAAGGACAACCAAATACGGTAACACATCATTTCGTTTTGAGGCGAGCCGGGTGTGGAACGGACTACCAAACGATATCCGATCCGCCAAGGATTACGAAGAGTTTGCTAGGCTGATCCGCACCTGGACCGGACCTAAATGTAAGTGTGCCATGTGCGCCTTATGTTGCTCTGTCTTGCTCTTAAAACCCATATGTCGTCTCAAGGTGGTCTAGCTTTTATGTTGGCTTACCATGAGATAATATGTAAGTGTACCTAATGTTGCTTTGGTTATTCTTTAAAAACGCATGATTTTGTCTCATGGTGGTCTAGCTTGTATGTTGGCCAACCGTGGGATAAATTATGTGCTTGTTTGCTTGCTCTCTTTGTGTTTTTGTGAAAATATTTATTTAATTTTTGCTTATGTGTCTGCACGATTATGCCTTAATATATCTTGTTTAGTTTTATTTAGTGTCTCATTAAGCTTATACGTATGTATTGCTTACGTGGTTGCATGCTTATTTTTTCATATTCTTAATACCTAACATATTGTTAACATACTTTATAAAAGTAGTACGAGTGTTTTAAACGTGCTTTTGTTATGGTTGTAAATCGTTTTAAAGGGTTATTTTTAGTAATTGTTTTAGTTTAATTAAGATGCAGTTGTGTGCTAGATGTAAAATTGTATATGTACTTATGCTCTATTCGTTGATATTTTCTATGTATTATGCATGTGTGCTTAGAATAATTATTTTAATGTGTGTATGCTTAAATGTGCTTAAATGTAAATCCTGTCCTTGAATGTGTTTATCTCTGTCTAATCATGTTTTTATCTGGGCTATTGTGATACTGATAATATTATGAGAGCCCAAATTGTATGTTTTAAATATCATAGAATATATATATATAATTTTAACCCCATGCTCTTTCTGTTTTAGCTGCTATATTATATGTTTTTATGTTTACAAATGTTTTGTCGGAAAATAGCTCATTGAGCTAATGTTATAATTTGTTTGTGAAAACCGACTTAAAATAAATATTCTTGTATCTTGTATCTTGTACATGTGCACGAGCAAATGGTTGACATTGTAAAGGTCACAAATAGAAATGCAGATTTGCTTAAAACTTTGGCCTACAAATCTATTGACTTAGAAGCTCGCTCCAGACGGAACAGTCTTATTTTCTGGGGTATTGCCGAAAACTCTGATGAAATATGTCAATGCTCATAAGTGAAGTGCTCGAAAACCGAACGAGTGATATACATTTCGCGAGCACACAGGTTGGGTCACCTTAGACGTGACCACCAGCATCCACGCAGGCCCATTATTGTCAATTTCCGGGACTTTGGTGACACCGAAAAGATTATGAGCAGAGCCTACATGCTTAAAAACCCACCAGTTTCAATCGATTTCGATATTCCGAACGAACTACAGGATGCACGTAAGAGATTATGGTCAAAATATAAAGAATTAAAATAACAGGTCAAAGGTGCACATTGTGTATCCGGCTAGGCTTGTAGGAGATGGCAAAGTTGTATGTGACGAGTTTCCCGACTGGTTCAGTATTATCAGAAATAACCGTGTTATAGATTTTACACATATTGATAACGGTCAGAATGGGATAAATAAGCCGTAGAAATCCAATGCCAGTGGCCGGGAGGCATATCCCAATTACAAAACTCCTAGTGTTAATACACAAGACAATGTACTTGTGACCCATATACATACTGTAACAAAATGAGTGCATATTTACTAAGAGTTGTAACTGTGTTTGTCGGGGCCTCATTTCCCTTGATTTTTCATAGGAATTTTGGTAGATTTTTGCCAAGCGCATCACTTTTAATCGATGCCTATATCTAATAAATGATCTTTTACTAGATTCATTCTATTGATAAAGAATAAGTTGTTTTGTTTATTTCATCAAAATCCATCAACTATTAAGAAAGTTATGATTTTACAAGCTGTATTATGAGTAAATTTGCCAGTATTTACCAGTGCGGGCCTAATAAATGTATAGAATTCTTATATAAGATATAGAACAAAATTACGACACTACGTGCAGTCCGAGCAGTCCGAATAACATGACATTTGCCAATCTCCACGCAGAGTTATCGTTCCTTGCACTCACATATATGAGGAACGAGTGTACTCTGGGTAGAGATTGGATATTTGCATGGATGGCGTGTTCCACCAGGTATCCGTGTATGGGTGTCGAAATCATAAGAACTTATCACAGGATCGCAAGACATTATCCAGGGTAGTTAGTGACCAATACCATAACGGCAAGGGGTAAGTCAAATCTATTTCATTTGTTGTAAATTATTGTCATATTTAAATTGTTGTTCTGAAGTAAATATCTGCCGGTAAAAGCCATAGATAGTTAGCAGGATATTGTCTTTAATTCTTGTACGTTTTCAAACGTCAGAATATTTTAGCAAATTATTGTCTGATAAGATTATTGGGGCATATACAGTTACATTATTGATAATGCCAGTTGTTCTGTAGATAGTGATTCAGATTGTATGTACTTTTTCTACGGAGGTTTCTATATGGCATAAACGGTTATTGTTTAGTGTGCAGTATAAATCTCTCTGAGGTAGGTTTTTATATTGTCATTATTATTCAATCACTCTGAGGTCACTATTATAGCCATTATAGCCTATAATGTGTTAACGGGATGTAAAACCAATTATTCATTCAGTCTATTGTTGAATTATGTTGTAAGTTTTGCGTTACATCTAGACATGTGAGATTTCATTGTCGATAAATTACATCTGTAATTGTTTTACACGTTTTGTTAAAGTTTAGCATAATGTCTATTCGAAGAAGGTTTAGAATTCGGGTTTATTCATTCTGAATAAAGATTGCTTTAATAGTTATTAGGTATGGTGATACCTTAGTGCTATTATAAAATACATGTTGTGATAACATTGTAAGACTGGGTATATATTTTGTAGCCGTATACGCTAGGAGCCTAGATAGAGCATGTAGAGCGTATTGTCGGGAGCGTGGTCTACGGGGTCGTAGGTTGGGAACGCGTCATAGGACACGGGAACGACAGCATTCGCTATTTGGGCGACAGACCGGACGGTAGCTACGGAGACGCTAGGCAAGAGGGCCTGTTACACAGATAACGTCACCGGATGTGTAATACCGGGACTTGGGCCATCGCCGGAAAATATCGTGCGAGTGGGCGTCGCGTGTGAATTACGTCACCGGAAGTATGTGTGGTACCGGGACGAATGAGGGGTTTGCAATATAACGCGGAAGTGAAGTATTAGTGCCGGGAACTGTACCGGAAGGACTCCGCTAGATATAGCTTTGAGAGATAAAATAGCGTGTGATATAGCATACATATATCATACATACAGATATCAGATATTCATTCGGATTAAAACGAACAGTTTAATCTAACGTGTAGTGAATTTCATTTTAAAACATGATTTAAAACAGTGATATTTCTACTTTGTCATTTGTATTCATTTATATATACACTCAAGTGATATGAAAACGCAACACGGGAATTTCCGCTATATATTGTATGTACAATATGCTGCCTTTAATCGAATGGTACATGGCTACGTAAGACCTTTCCTTTTGGAAAAAATACTAAAACAACAAATAATACAGCAAATAGTATTCCTTCAATGTTTCATTATTCACAGAGTACGCGTTTGGCTCAATCATGTGAGCAAACTTAGGATGCAACATTTTGCAAACTATTTACGTTAAATACAGTACTGAACTAGCTCAATTTTTCAAAGAGCTACTTCAACATTTATGAAGTTCTTGTTACAAAGTGTACTGTAGTGGGATTAAAATGTCTACAACATCACAGTTGTGTCCTTTCTCTAGTTAACTGCAACTTTCTTTTTAAAAAACATCTTGGGATTTCTTTGGAATATTATGTGCAATTAAGTGTGCAGTATATACAATATATAGCGGAAATTCCCGCGTTGCGTTTTCATATCACTTGAGGTACTTGAGTGTATATTCATCTTGTAAATTTATTTATTCTTGATTCTCCCTTGTTGAGTTGTCTCCACTTGATCCATCTTGTTAAGCCTGGTACACACGGTAAGATTATCTCATAGGACAAATCTTATAAGACAAATCCGATACAATATATCTTATGAGATTGCCTGTACACACGCTGAGATTAATTTTATGGAATTTTCTGGTGACCTTCAAATAAGTGCATACTGGATCTTTCCAGAATGTAAACGAATGAAAGCGCCTTGTCATACATCTTTCTTGTGGTAGTCTTTGTGCGCGACTGTCCACAAAACTTCCTCTTCCTCATAATATCCCAGCAATTCATCAATGTTATCATTCGTCCAGTTTCTTGCCATGTTGCTATGTATGAACTAAAATACCCGCGTGTACAAATCTACAATGCATGTAGCCCCTATTCTGAGAAATTTATGTCAAATCTGGAACGCAGTGCACTTTGGCCACAGTTTCACCATGTGTGGTTGGATGGCGGTGCTTTTGATCTTGTCTTATGGAAATAGAGCACGTTCTATTTCTGGAAGACATCTTTCAGGTCATAAATTGTGTCTTAAGCCCCTGTACACACGATGCAATTTGTCTCACAAGACATATTTTATAAGATAAATCTTACCGTGTGTACCGGGCTTTACACATACAAACAATTCAGCATTGCATAGCAATCACAGCACGGACACACTTCTGTCAGGTGTTGAGCGAGTAAAATCATATCAATATAACCCCAGGACGTCGTATAAGCACATACGCCCATCAGTAATCCACGCGTGTCAGTCCAAGCTGTGCCATTAGCTCACACAACACAGTCATCTATTATCACGCCAAGCGTCAACGTTCCCATAAATATAGACAATACGACAAATACTAGTTCCGGAGCAGTGGATCTGGTAGTCTGGTACCCTTCCCCTACTGCGCTCGCTACTCTCTCTCCACGAAGAGAGAGTAGCGAGCGCAGTAGGGGAAGGGTACCAGACTATGGATCTGGGGGTGTAGGCAGTTCGCGTGTTTCTCGTGGAAGAGTTCGCGGAGAAAGTCGGTATCATGTATGTCCACCGTTCACAGTCAACCGCGGTTTATAAAAGAAATGAGGTCAACGAATCACAAAGCCGTGAACGTGCTTCACGCCTCTCTAAAAATAGACACATTGACGATATTCAGGGTCATGACACACTTGGCACAAATGAACAAAACACATAGGTAAACAATGAGAAGGTAAAGTTGCGTTTCTCGCTTATGAATATTCAAGGACTAGTTACAAAGAGAACTAATAAACTGAAGAATGCTGAGCTAAATGATGTTTTTAAATCAAGTGATACTGGGTTGCTTACAGAAACATGGACGGACGAATATTCGGATATTAATGTTGACGATTTTGATTGTTATATACGTGTTACATAGGACTGGAAATAAGAAATCTTGCAAGAGTAACTCAGGCGGTATAGCGGTATATATTAGACATGAATATGTCTCGAAGGACACATTGGTTCCCCTTAGTGATGATGATATTATTTGGGTAAAAATTGAGGGTCAAAGATTATCATTAAGTAGTGATTTATATGTTTGTTTAACCTATGTATTACCCGATGACAGTAGCCGACAGGCAATGGTTGAAACCAATATGTTTGATCGTTTATTAGAATCTATTGCATGTATAGAAAATAAAAACATAAATGAGTGCAGAATGTTAATTCTGGGGGATTTTAACAGTCGTACATCCACTCATTGTGATTATGTCGTAAACGATAACACTGTTCACATGCATATGTTACCTGATGATTATATTTCTGATCACAGACATACTAATAAACAGATAGGAAACTTCCTATCTTAACCAATGAAGTAACCAACATATCACGTGGCACCTTAACTTTTCCTTCTATCTCCTCTCTCAATTATTCTCTGATTTTGATGAGAATACATTCAACCGATTCATAGTGAATAGCAAAATGGTATTATACGAATTTATGTTTATTTTGAAGAAAGAAATTGTATAAAAAGATGTTGAAAGTTAAAAATGTCATCATTTTTCGCTTTTCTTTTTCGCTTTTCTCTTACAAATCAAGGTTTTGACATAGTCAAAGTTTCCGTGAAACTCCTTTTTTGCTCTAAATGTAAGAGAAAGAAAAATACTATCATTGGAAAGAAAATTAAATTTGTGATGGTATTTGGCATGAATGAAACTTGTATCTATAAAACTCTTCATAATATGTGTGTTTAAAGTTGGGAAATAATTTGTGAAATTTTCGCACTGTGCCACGTGAAATTTAGATAATTTTCGTAGTGTCCAATCTATTTGTTATTCGGTCTGTGTTCTGATGTTGAATTTCCGCGTTTTTCTGGGGATAAAGGTCATGGCAATAGTAGACCTGTACAACGATTACGGTACGGATTACGATAAGGAATACCGACTAAAACAGAAGGGTTTTCTCAACAGGCAATACGCCTTGAATGCTCGACCAAGCGTTTGCGCATCACTATGTATTGGCCAATGAAATTTATTATTGACACTAGTGGGTGGTCTGCCACTACTACAAAAAAACGACCGTCATCTATAGCCTAAAATGTGCTGAAAATAACGTACACCACCATTCAACCATTATTTTAGAACTTATTGAACTAGTTGGCATTCTAGTACATTATACGATGAGATGGTTTACAGAGCAATATATCATTTTTACAAACGACCAGTTATTCGCCATGCTTCCTTTCTAAGCCTCACCTAATAAAGTTGATATTCGCTTCATACCATCTTTGCAAACTGGTTTAATAAATTTAATATTTTTCGTATTTTCTTGATACTTTCCTTTGAAACAATATAGCGCTTAATCTCGAATATACTTCATTTTTCAATGTTTTAGAAAGTGGCTATTCCGCTTCAAGGAGGTGAACGAACAATCTCTCCAAGAGACCATTACAAGGGGTGAACAAACAATCTCTCGTAGAGGCCATTACAATGACCTCTGTCAACTTCGAAGAAAGTAGCATTTTAGGTTAGCAATTTAAATTGAGGTAGGTTTAAGAGCTATGTAATACTGGAAAGTGTTGGTAAGCAAAACGATTTACTGTAAACCTATATGCACTATTTGGTGTTGCCTATTTTGATGTTTTGACGGCGAAGTGATATGCCAAAGTACAAACTTTTATTCTACCACAATATACGTTACACAAACATACTATACGGTATATTTAAAACATTCAAGCCGACATTTTTTTCTTTTGTAATTTAAGCATTTCATGTAAAGTTAATTCAGAAAAATATTAGTGCCATCAAGAAATTTCCATCGTTTTTCATCGTTTGCCAAGATTTTTGGTATTTGCTGAGACGTTGACAGTGTGTACGCAATGAAAGACAACTCTGGGTAGAAATTGGTGAACGAATTGTACGCACTGCAAGCAGACACTGCGCTTGTATCCGGTGTGTCTTAACAGAAAATGGATATTCCATTGCGTGAAAAGACACTGACAGTAGTGGTTTCTCTTTTACGTTTTGTTATCATTAGAATTTATGCTGATACTATTATAGCGACGGGAAAATTATGTAAATACAAGAATTAATTCGCATTTTTTTCGCTGTTTATTCAGTTTTGCCGGTATTAAATGGAAAAATCCACGAAGCGCGTGTTTCTTTCGGCGTTTATGCGGTTTTAAACGACGGTAATCAAATGGCAAATTTACCATAAAGCACTAGTTAACGCGATTCATGGATGACGCCATTTACTACCGACATTTAAAACCGCATAAACGCCGAAAGAAATGCGAAACAATTCTTTAATAAATGAGCACTCGTGTATAACATACATGTAAAAGAAAAAACTAACCTTCAATAGTGGCGACCTCATCCAACTGATAAATTCGATTGTTCTAGTGTTCATTCAATACGATAAGCGCACGGACTGCACGATCTTTCAGTTTTTCAAAACCCCACAGGGTTTTGTATTTAAAGTCAGATATGGAAATAAAAGGTAATACAATTTGTTAGGAATACGTAAAGCAATTTATTTTCATTATTCAAATGTGTAATTTTTTTTAACAGAATGCCCCCGACTTAAAACAAGAGCAAAATTGCCGTTTGTTCCTTTAAATGTATCCTGGTGCGTAACCTAGGATAGCACACATTGCTGTCCCGCAATGAATATTCTTGTAAATAAGGGGTAATTTTAGTTTCATTCATTATGTTTAGATCATCTAAAATAGCAAAATCAATATTTGTCCACACCACAAAGAAAAACATTAAGAATTGACACTTTCTCATTTGACAATTTGAGCTCCCAGTGGGATTCGAATCCGCAGGAGTGAGAGGCGAGACCGTTTTGGACGCAGCATCTTCACTATCCCGGCTACGGCGGCAATTTTAGGGTAAGACATACGGGATAAAAGTGTGTATTTATCATGTACTAAGGCGGATTCAGGGATAGGGCGGACCGGCACCCTCACCCTCTAAAATCCCACAAGTATAACCTATGCATGCTGGATTAAATGGGGCGCGCGCCATTTCTACTGTTAGTCATTATTGCATTTAACATAAAATTATTCTGGAAAAATACAACAGAATTCACTAAACGTCATGTAGAAAAACATTTTACTTCGAAGGATCCTCCGGTCCCCACGCCTCCACTCCTCCCACACACAAATACTCAAACCAAAATCTTGGATCTGCATCTGACGTGTACCCTCCTCTCATACGTTTTTAGTGAGCAAGTATTCAGGCAAGCTCCTTTAAAACTCCAGCCGAATCTGGGTGGTTGCATCGAAGACTGTTTTAAGAAAAAATAGTCTGAAAGATCGATGCATATGACAATAAATATATATTGACAGAAATATGTGTATTTTTTAATTTGATTTTTTATTGGCTTTTTTCTACACAAACCCCTGTGAGCCTACTAAAACCCAGGTTGTTATACAACTTTGAGATCAGCCCCTAACATTTTCTCGTGCTTAGTATTTAGTCTGAAGTCATAGTCGTTATCGTAGTTAGTTGTGGGCTTATGCAAACAGAGTTCCTTGCGTATTTTAAACGGTAGATTTGGCAACGATAAAGGTGTTGGTCGCTTTACTTTTGTAGTTCAGTAGTGGATTATGTGTTGTCATCACAGAAACTATTAACACATGTTAGTGAGTTCGAAGTTGGTGAGCCAAATATTTTGTCGGACCATTGTTTAGTAACATGTTCTTTAGATTTTTGTAAACCAATCGATGGGTCGTCGATCATAAATAACAAGTATGAGCGATTATAGGTATGGAACAATGATAAGAAAAGTAATTTTATTGAGAGTTTCAATACAGGAGGGTACCAACCCCACCCCCCCCTGGCATCTGGAGTACTGGCTTTTTTTGGGCATGGCATCTGGAATACTCCCTAACAGAGGGTTGGCATCTGGAATACTATTTAAACCATGCGAGGCCGCGCAGCGGCCGAGCCCGAGGGCCCGCAGAGCCCGAGCTCTCTAGGGGGGTCCGGGGGCATGCTCCCCCTGAAAATTTTGAAACCTAGGTGCTCTGAAATGGCATTTCCAGCAATCTGAGACATAAATTAGCATTTTTTTTAATTTTTTGGATGGAAAAAAATATTTTTTGAGAAAAATACGGCGTACGCGTATGAAAAACTGCGACGTCGGCGTACGGCGTACCACAACCCGGCGTACGGAATACTGGCTAATATGGGTCGGAATCCGGCGTACGAAAAGGGGGTCGGTACCCTCATACAGCAGAAATAAGTTGTAATTTGAATGCGTTAAATGAAAAAATAGAACAGTGTGCGAATAGTGGAGATATAAACTCATGTATATATGATTTTATTGAAGATGTGTCTTCACCATTTTTTAAACACAAACTTAATTGTTATAGCGATGTTAACGCAGATATTCCTGTATTTAGCAATGCAAAAGAAAATCCATGGTATAATGATGAATGTCATGAAAGTAAGTTTATTTTTTACAAAAGTTAAACAAATATAGAGAAAGTAAAAGCAGGGAGTACGTACTCCCTGGTAAAAGTGACACAAATAGAATTGATATGGTTAAAGCTCGGTCACATTATAAATCTATTGTTAGAAATTGTAGGATGGATTATGATCGAGTGAAAACAGCAGCATTTGTAAACGCAAGATATAAAAATGCAAAATTGTATTGGAATATGCTAAAAGAAGCATCGGGACTTAAGCCAACAAATATACCATTGTCTTCTTTTGAACAATATTTTATTAATAGTCCAAATAACGAGTTCTTTGTTTCCAGATGAAGATATGTTGTATATTTTAATGAACGTTACGAAAATAATGAATTTAACATAATGTTTGAAGAGTTGAATGTGTATTTTACTGAGGATGAGATTATAAAATTAATTAAGCAGCTGAATTCAAATCGATCGGCTGGACCTGATATGCTATTAAATGAAATGTTCATTCATGGTAAAACTATTTTATCACCAGTGAGTTATCTGTAAAATGTTTAATAAAGTGTTTGAGGTTGGGTATTTCCCAGAAGTCTGGTCAGAAGGGTATATTATTCCTCTTCACAAAAAGGGCAATATTAATGATGTAGAAAATCACCGAGGTATTACTTTATTAAGTTGTTTGGGTAAATTATTTGCACGTGTATTAAACAATAGATTCTCGGAGTGGGCAGAAACATACAGCGTTCTAATTGAAGCACAGGCTGGATTTAGATTGCACATGAGTACTGTTGATAATTTATTTGTTTTAAATGGATTAATTACACATATTTTAAATCAGGGAAAGAAACTGTATTGTGCATTTGTTGATTTTACTAAAGCCTTTGACTATGTTGTGCGTGGTAATTTATGGTATAAATTAACAAAGTTCGGTATACGGGGAAAGATTCTTGATATTATTAAATCAATGTACTCATGTGTTAAGTCTAAAGTTAAATACTGTAACCAATTGAGTGATGAATTTTATTGTGTACTTAACGTTAGGCAATGGGAGTGCTTATCTCCATTGTTGTTCTCTATGTATTTAAATGATATAGAAAATGCAGTCATACATAGTGGCTTTGAAGGTTTAGATATTAGTATGTTTAAGATGTTTATTCTTTTGTATGCAGATGATATAGTTCTGTTTCTAACACTGCGAAAGAGTTACAAGATGGCCTTATTATACTATCTAACTATTGCAAAGAATGGAGATTGAAAGTAAATTGTACTAAAACGAAAGTTATGGTAGTTAGAAAGAGCGCAATGTTACCACGAAATTTAGTTTTTATTTATGATGACGCCCCATTATTTAAAATGAATAGGTATGTGTATAAATTTACATTTATATCACCAAAGCATAAGTTAGATCTGTTTGATAAATTGATAACTCCAATCTGAAGTGTGGGGATTCATACAAGCTATATCAATTGAACGAGTGCATTTACAGTTTTGTAAACATATTTTGAGTGTTAAGAAAACAACTCAGAACAATTTCATATATATGGTGAACTTGGCAGAACATCATTCATTACACAAAGATATTTTATAATTATTAAATATTGGTTAAAAATCATGAGAGTACATGATCGTAAATATGTGAAAATAGTTTACAACATGATGATTAATGACTGTGAAGTACATCCTCTAAAAATAAACTGGGTTTCCTCAGTTAAAACACTTACTGTGTTCTCTTGGTTTTTATGATGCATGGTTACAACAAGGTGTTGGTAACTGTAATATATTTCTTGCAATAGTAAAGCAACGGTTAAATGACAAGTTTGTTCAAAATTGGCACATTCGATTAGAAAACTCCACTAGGGCAGTTTTTTATATACATATTGCACAATTTCAGTTTTAACCACATCTAGGTAATATAAATGTTTTCAAACTGTGTCAAGCACTATATAAATTACGGGTGTCATCTCATTGGATGCAAATTGAAGTGGGTAGATGGGTTAAACCCAGTATAATTCTTTTAACAATATACTATGTTTATTTTGCAATAAACTTGAAGATAAGTTCCATTTTGTGTTTGGAATGCCAAACATACATAATGCTAAGGAAGCAATATATTCCTAAATATTTTTTATAAGTGGCCGAATATGATCAATTTCTGGAATTATTAAATTCACAAAATAAGATATATATTCGAAAACTTTGTACCTTTGTTTTAAGAGCATTTAAGTTACGAAACGAAACACTATACAGAAATTAGATATTAGATATTTCTAAATATAATGTATGTAATGTATGTAATATGTCATGGTTGTAAACTTATATGTCATGTTTGTATACTTATGTATGCATTAATCATTATGATAAAGAGCTTATTGACCATTTTACTTAGAAACGTTTTTTGGTGAAGAATGCAAGCACTTTGGTAATACGGACCGTCTGTAAAATGTTTTCATTTACTGGGACTGCGTGTCTTGTAGTTTGACTGTCAGTGAAGTGTTTTCATTTACTGGGACTGCGTGTCTTGCAGTTTGACTGTCAGTGAAGTGTTTTCATTTACTGGGACTGCGTGTCTTGCAGTTTGACTGTCAGTGAAGTGTTTTCATTTACTGGGACTGCGTGTCTTGCAGTTTGACTGTCAGTGAAGTGTTTTCATTTACTGGGACTGCGTGTCTTGCAGTTTGACTGTCAGTGAAGTGTTTTCATTTACTGGGTTAAAACTTATCTTCGCTCAAGAACGGGTATCTATGATGATACGCCTTCTCATTGTATCAGTTTAGTTAAGATAAACTGCATATTTATAGTTGGACATTAATTTTTTGTAACACCTACACTGTTGCCATGCTTTGTGAAATTGTATGTTGTATCCTCACGGGCTTTTAAGCCTATTTGGAAATTGGAAATAAATATATATCTATTATGCAATTTCTATTTTGGAAAATTGATGAATCTTTTGAAATGAATCTTTTGAATGTAGTTTTATCAGCTCTATAAGCTTCCGTATTATGGACACCTGTGTAAGTTCATTGTCATGGGTAATACGTTAATCAGTAAAACATGAGTCTTAAACATACAACAGGCGGTTTGCGTTTAATGTTATCAATTAAATATCACTAGCACAATCAACGCGTGTCTATAATTCAATCAACATACTAATAGTGTAATGTTTTTACAACTCATTAAATAACAATTAACTTTATGACACGTTTGAAAATACTACTACTTCGTAATGTAAATACGTCAATAATCTTGCTCCAGACTATCTTACATCTTTGTTTCAAAGGTTCATTCCTCTTATAAATTAAGGACTTGTTCAAATGGTGATCTTATCGTCCCGAAACATAGGCTAAGTATATACAAACAAAGTATTCGTTATTCTGGTGCTGTCATATGGAACTCGATCGCACTTCCAATGCGACAAGCCAAACATATCAAAGAATTTAAAAACAAATATCATTCCTATCTTTTAGGTAATACTAGTTAATTTCAATTTGCTTGCATTTGGTTAAGTACTTTAAAATAACTTTAAAAGATTTATATATAGGGACTTTTGATTTTACAACAGGAAACTGTTCAGAATTGTATAAAATTGTATGTATATAACCATGTGTGTGTGTTAAATGTTTCTTGATGTGATGGCTTCAAGGGAGAACAATTGTTGTAAATTGATTGAGTTACCATCATTAAATAAAGCATTTATTATTATTATTATTATAATGTAAAGCCGCGACGCGTAATTTTGATAGAGCATCATCAAACACAACTGACCAATCAGTGACCAGAAATAAAACATACAACTACATTCTGGTAGGTGATAAACTCGGTCTTTATCCTTGTTGTTCAACCAAGTTTAGTGCTAAAATTAAGGTATCTACAGTGGGATTCTTTTAAAACCCTTCATAGTTCATGCACATTCATGCAAATTGATTCAATATATGTATTTTTCAAAATTAAAATCTTAAAAATTGTCATCTTTTTACTCTGCTAAAGATTTTTATTTTACTATAGAACCTAAGGATAAAAACCGAGTAACACACATTTTATCACCTACTGAAAATAAGATAAAATCTCAACATCTCTGCAATGGAAAATTATGAATTCCTGGTTATTAAAGATAAGGCTGAGATAAATTATACATTTGAAATTATTACACAGTCATTCTTAAAACAGGTTTAGAATACTATTATATCTTAAAATTTCGGGAAAAAACCCATTATTTTTATTATGATTTTTTCACAAAATATTATTAACAATCATGTAAAATCCAATACATTTATTTAACTGTCTTTACGGACCTGTCTTCCCTAACATCTTCTTTGAATTAAACCTAAATGTAGATAGACATACGTAAATAATGTAATAAAGGATAATATTTACAACCATCTGTGAACCATAGGTTTCTTTTAAAATTGCAGCCCTTACTTTTCAAACGACTACAAAGTAATGTGTAACTAATCTGATATCCTGGGAAACACAAGTTTGCAATTTTATCAATTTATTCTATACAATTTGAATTAATTAGATTTAAACATGTGTACTGTACACCTCCCGCCATCCTTCTGACATCATGAGTTGAATATTAGCCCATAATAATCTTTAATTTTTATTATGACAGAGATTACATATCATAGGGCGAAAAACATCACACCACGTCGAATTCTGTAATTGCCTTTCATGTTATCATTAATTAATTAAACGTAACATTAACTGGTAGTAAACCTATGAGTTACATTTTCATCAAAAACTATATTTAGACACAGACATATTAATAAACAGATAGGAAACTTCCTATCTTAACCAATGAAGTAACCAAAATATCACGTGGCACCGTAACCTTTCCTTCTATCTCCTCTCTCAGTTGTTCACTGATTTTGATGAGAATACATTCAAAAGATTCATAGTGAATAGCAAAATGGGATTATAATAACTGATGTTTATTTTCAAAATGAAAAATTGCATAAAAAGATATTTAAAGTTAAAAATGTCATCATTTTTCGCTTTTCTCTTAAAAATCAAAGTTTTAACATAGTCAAAGTTTCCGTCAAACTCCTTTTTTGCTCTAAATGTAATAGAAAGCAAATTACTATCATTGGAAAGAAAATGAAATTTGTGATGGGATTTGGCATGAATGAAACTTGCATCTATAAAACCCTTCATGGTATCTGTGTTTAAAGTTAAGAAATATTTTGTGAAATGTTCGCACTGTGCCACGTGAAATTTAGATAATTTTCATAGTGTCCAATCTATTTGTTATTAGGTCTGTGATTCAGATGACCATTACTTGTGATTATGACATGGAAAGAGAAGTCTGTAGTTGGTTGATTTCACAAGCATGGTACCGTGCTCATTGTTTCTGAAAGTGTAAGAACGATAACTGCAACTAAAACTGATACGCTAACTGAACGGCGGTTACCTTTCCTGTCACTAGCTGCAGTTGAAAATGTCTGGAAGGCGGCTGCTCTGTATCTGTCTATGGGTAACAGACTGTGACTCATGTAGTTGGCGATAAGCATGCTTTACAACTTGAATTCCTAGAGAATTCGTCTAAAACAACTTGAATGGTATAAACACATATTTTGGAACGTTCAAAGGTTACCGTTTTGCCTGTGGATTTGACGTTTGCAAATTTCAATCAATTTATTATCATTTTGCATTTCAATGATTATATCAGAAAATTAAATTCTGATGAAAGCTGTCAAGCCGAAACGTTAAAAAGTCTGTGTTGTTAATTTGTTTAACTGCCTTTAAGGATTATATCAATAAGACCTTGTTCACAGTGAACACTATTGACCCATCCATTGCATGGTTATTGCTTTTGATAAAAACAGCAACACTAATTTTGGCTTGATAACTCTCAGATTTTCATTAATTATACAAATAATTGTTTGCATTTTTATCAGTTCAGAGGCCCACAGTCATGTTTATTTACTTATCGGCAGCTTTTTTACGCTTGCGTAAACCTTGCTTGTACTCGCATTGCGATGATATTGAAGGAGAGTTATACTTGCCTACAAGAAGATCAAGGGCGGATCCAGGTGGGTGGTGGGATTATGGGAGATTTGAGTAAGTTCCCAATCTATTATTACATCCCTGCCTACATACACAAATTCCAGTCGTAAGGAACATAATTCATGTGTTATGGATTGATCATTTGCTGGCAAGTATGGCACCTCATCGAATCGTTCAGAAACGGAAAAAAATAAACAATAAAGTTTTGTATTGTGTTATTTCTCTTTCAACAACAAGAAAACCCCAAGTTTTAAGCAGATGCTTTTCGAACTCTTCTGCGACAAGGGTTATCACACACTGACTTCTGTAGTGAATCACAAACTGACTTCTATTGTTATATGATTTACAACCTTCGTACGATCCTTTTCATACTAACTTTATAAACGTGTTTGAATGTTATTTTAAAGAGGTTATGATCCAGTCATTAACACACTGCTTGTTCAGTGGTTGGCCCATTTACAGTTCGGCACTATGCTTTCCTTTTTGGGCGATGACCAAACAGATTGTTGACACACTGATAACATCTCCATACATTCTTAAACGGATATTTGTCTTCGCTCATGTCTTGACGTGAACTTAAAAGTTTTATTCTCCTGTTGCTCTGGCCTCTGCCAAGTCACTGAGTATTTGCTTTGTGGCTTTATATGCATTTTTTATATTCATATATACATGATCATCTTTGTCTTATACTTATATTGCCTATTAATGATGCCTTTGTTAGAGAATATAACCCAGCAGAGAGTTCTTTATTTACACTGTCCGGTTTTATTTGGGATGACAATAGGGTAAGAGTGAGGTTAGCACCTGATTTAAACCTGGTAGCACTGTTGTCAACCTGGTAGCACTGTTGTCTGGTAGCACTGTTGTCTGGTAGCACTGTTGTCAACCCGTTCTTTGTCACATGCCTTGCTTCTTCTTAACAATGTTCTTATGGTTTCGTTCGACGTTGGTCTGTGAAAGCTACATTTCCTTTCTGACTTGTATACCTGCTTGCATGTGGTAACATTACACGTTTGTTTATTTCTGAAAAAATTGACACTGTGTAGGATTTAATTCAGAAAACAGTTTTCCTCAGGAAAACGTAAATATGTAAACTAGCTTTACACTTGCACTATCAGTATCACAAACATCAAACTGTCCGACACATCGCAAGCATCAAACTGGTCTGGCACATCCCAAGCATCAAACTGGTCCAACATATCACAAACATCAAACTGGTCTGACATATCACAAACATCAAACTGGTCTGACACATCACAACCATCAAACTGGTCTGGCATATCACAAACATCAAACTGGTCGGACATATCACATATATCAAACTGGTCTGAAACATCACAATCATCAAACTGGTCTGACACTTCACACACATCAAACTGGTCTGACACATCACAAGCATCACACTGGTTTGACACATAACAAACATCAATCTGGTCTGACACATCACAATCATCAAATTGGTCGGACACATCACAAATATCAAACTGGTCTGACACATCACAAACATCAAACTGGTCTCACACATCACAATCATCAAACTGGTCTGACACATCACATACATCAAACTGGTCCGACACATCACATACATCAAATTGGTCTCACACATCACCCGCATCAAACTGGTCCGACACATCACAAGCATCAAACTGGTCTGACACATCACAAACATCAAACGGGTCCGACACTTCACAAACATCAAACTGATCTGACACATCACAAACATCAAATTGATCTGACACATCACATGCATCAAACTGGTCCGACACATCACAAGCATCAAACTGGTCCGACACTTCACAACCATCAAACTGGTCCGACACATCACAAACATCAAACTGGTCCGACACATCACAAACATCAAACTGGTCCGACACTTCACACACATCAAACTGGTCCGACACATCACAAACATCAAACTGGTCCGACACTTCACACACATCAAACTCTGGTCCGACATATCACAAACATCAAACTGGTCCGACACTTCACACACATCAAACTGGTCCGACACATCACAAACATCAAACTGGTCCGACACTTCACACACATCAAACTGGTCCAACACATCACACACATCAAACTGGTCCGACACATCACACACATCAAACTGGTCCGACACATCACACGCATCAAACTGGTCTGACACATCACACACATCAAACTGGTCTGACACTTCACACACATCAAACTGGTCTGACACATTACATGCATCAAACTGGTCTGACACATCACAAGCATCAACTGGTCTGACATATCACACTCATCAAACTGGTCTGACATATTACAACAACCAAACTGATCTGACACATCACACATCACACACACCAAACTGGTCTGACACATCACAACCATCAAACTACTCTTGACACATCACAAACATCAAACTGGTCTGACACTTCACACACATCAAACTGGTCTGACACTTCACACACATCAAACTGGTCTGACACATCACAAACATCAAACTGGTCTGACACATCAAACTGGTCTGACACATCACACGCATCAATCTGGTCTGACACTTCACACACATCAAACTGGTCTGACACATCACACACATCAAACTGGTCTGACATATTACAACCATCAAACTGGTCCGACACATCACACGCATCAAACTAATCTGACACATTAATCTGGTATGACACTTCACACGCATCTAACTGGTCTGACATATCACAAGCATCAAACTGGTCTGACACTTCACAAGCATCAAACTGGTCTGACACTTCACAAACATCAAACTGATCCGACACATCACAATCATCAAACTGGTCGGACACATCACAAATATCAAACTGGTCTGACACATCACAAACATCAAACTGGTCTCACACATCAGAATCATCAAACTGGTCCGACACATCACATACATCAAACTGGTCCGACACATCACATACATCAAACTGGTCTCACACATCACTCGCATCAAACTGGTCTGACACATCACAAGCATCAAACTGGTCTGACACATCACAAGCATCAAACGGGTCGACACTTCACAAGCATCAAACTGATCCGACACATCACACGCATCAAACTGGTCCTACACATCACAAGCATCAAACTGGTCCGACACTTCACAACCATCAAACTGGTCCGACACATCACAAACATCAAACTGGTCCGACACATCACAAACATCAAACTGGTCCGACACATCACACACATCAAACTGGTCTGACACTTCACACACATCAAACTGGTCCGACACTTCACACACATGAAACTGGTCCGACACTTCACAAACATGAAACTGGTCCGACACATCACACATATCAAACTGGTTCGACACATCACACTGGTCTGACACATCACACGCATCAAACTGGTCTGACACATTACATGCATCAAACTGGTCTGACACATCACAAGCATCAACTGGTCTGACATATCACACTCATCAAACTGGTCTGACAAATAACAACCACCAAACTGATATGACACATCACACACATCAAACTGATCTGACACTTCACAAACATCAAACTGGTCTGACACATCACAAACATCAAACTGGTCTGACACATCACTCATCAAACTGGTCTGGCATATAACAACCACCAAACTGATCTGACACATCACACACATCAAACTGATCTGACACATCACACACAACAAACTGGTCTGACACATCACATGCATCAAACTGGTCTGACACATCACAAGCATCAAACTGGTCTGACATCAAACACATCAATCTGGTCTGACAAAATACAACCATCAAACTGGTCTGACATATTACAACCATCAAACTGGTCTGACATATCACACATCAAACTGGTCTGACATATCAAAACATCAAACCACACATCAAACTGGTCTGACATATCACAAACATCAAACTGGTCTGACACATCACACGCATCAAACTAATCTGACACATCAAACTGGTCTGACACTTCACACGCATCAAACTGGTCTGACACATCACACACATCAAACTGGTCTGACACATCACAAACATCAAACTGGTCTGACACTTCACAAACATCAAACTGGTCTGACACTTCACACACATCAAACTGGTCTGACACATCACAAACATCAAACTGGTCTGACACATCACACACATCAAACTGGTCTGACACATCACATGTATCATACTGGTCTGACACTTCACACACATCAAACTGGTCTGACACATCACAAGCATCAAACTGGTCTGACATCAAACACATCAAACTAGTCTGACATATTACAACCATCAAACTGGTCTGACATATTACAACCATCAAACTGGTCTGACATATAAAAACATCAAACCACACATCAAACTGGTCTGACATATCACAAACATCAAACTGGTCTGACACATTACACGCATCAAACTAATCTGACACATCAAACTGGTCAACACTTCACACGCATCAAACTGGTCTGACACAACACAAGCCTCAAACTGGTCTGACATATCACAAGCATCAAACTGGTCTGACACTTCACAAGCATCAAACTGGTCTGACACTTCACAAACATCAAACTGGTCTGACATATCACAAACATCAAACTGGTCAGACATATCACACACATCAAACTGGTCTGACACTTCACAAACATCAAACTGGTCTGACACTTCACACATATCAAACTGGTCTGACACTTCACAAACATCAAACTGGTCTGACACACAATACACATCAAACTGGTCAGACACATCACATACATCAAACTCGTCTAATCTGGAGTGGAAAATAATTGAACAACAACACAACATTCTACATAAACTGAATGGATCATTTATTTGGATTAATAAAAAATAAATATTAGCATTTTCTTCTAGGAGGATAAAATAAAATGATAGCGATTAAAAATAAAACAAAGTAAAATGGACGGAATAGGCAAAATGTCATATTTAATGAGCAAAATGAGGCGAAAATATATTTATAACAAATGAGCACAAATATTCAACACCATAATGTTCATATTTTACGTAATTTTACGTAATATTTGAGGGCCTCAGAGAAGATTTGTTTTAATAACTGATCTTCAATTCAATTCAGTTTTGTGTTCTGTTAAATTCAATTGAATTATTCAGATGTAAAGCAAGCAAAATATAATGTATATTAAACATTGTTTATTTATTCGACAATTAAAGCCATTTTTAAATACAACGAATATATACTTTAAAGGGAGACATGGCAATCTTGATTTTTTTAAAAACTTCTGGGGTCCGTTAATTTTCTACTAATTTGCATATTAGAAAATCAATCTTAATAGTTATTTGAATAGTTTGAAGCAAATAATGTTACTAAATTACCGCTTATAACAACGAACAGTTGGAAACTACAAATTTCATTTAAAGGGAATGTAGCGACACAGCCAAACCATCTTTATTATTGAGAGTTTTGAAATACTTGAATAAGGGTCAAAGAATTATCAAAATCCGATGATAAACAAAGAAGCTATGATCATTTGAAGTTTCTGTTGAAACGCATATGGAAGTGGCCATTTTGAGAGCTATGACATCATGGTTCTAAATGACCATATATGGAATATTTATAAATATGAAAATTTACTGATTTATAGAGAAAAAATATTTAATACTTAATGGCAATAATGCTTTACATGACCAGTAAAAAAATCATTCATTTGCAATGATTTTCTTCTTTTCAAATGATATTTATTAAAATTCTATATATGGTAATATGGAACTATGACGTCATAGTTCTAAAAACGGCGGCTCTCATATTCGTTTTATAACAACGTTCAAATGGTCATATCTTTTTTGTTTACCATCCGATTTTGATAATTCTTCCATCTTTTCCCAAGTTTTTCAGAACTCTCAATAACAGAGCTTGTTTGGCTGTGTCGCTACATTCCCTTTAATCATATGCAAGCTGGTTCAAAGTAAAAAAGAAACTGGATTTACAATAAACCTATATGCTTATTTTGATGCCTGAAAAATACATCAACATTGCCACGTGTCCCTTTCAGACCTTTAAAACACAAATTGTTATCCTTTCCAAAATATCTCATTGAGAACAGAAAACAGTTTGCCCCCCCACCCACCCCCAAAAAAATATTTGACTGTAAGATATGGCCTAACATGTGCTAAAAAGCCCATAAAAACACACCTTTCAAACATGAATTGATATGCAAGAGGAGTAACTCCGGATACGTTTAAGTATTACATATTACAGAATATGTTGCCTCCCTTGCATGCATTGCAAAAAAAAATAAAATAATAATAATAAAGAATTCTAGGCAATAAGTTTCTGGATTAATAAAAACGTCTTATACAATTATAACACAATATAATGATATTCTACTTTACAGATGAATTCACCTCTACATATTGTTATTCAGAATACAGACAGGTTAAAAATGTTGAATTGGGGTTTACCAACACAAAAAAAGGTTACATGGCGCCAAAAGGAATATATCCAGACCCATAATCCATTTACATCTAAATAAAAGGTTAAAATGTAATAAACTATATTAAACTAATATAAACCAACAACAACAACAATGTAAATTTACACGAGTATCACAGACAACTTATGACCAAAATACACACAATATCTCGTAATACTATACATGCATATATACAATAATTTACGGTGAAAAATAATGAAATTCTCTGGTGTTATTTGGAACCTTCATAAGGAATCCTTAAATATATATAATAGAGACAATGTAACTATCTTGGAAATGGAACATATCCCTTTAAAGGGGTGCATCAGGTTTTTCATAAGATTCGAAATTGGTTCAAGAGGGCCTACGACCTGAAATTCGTTCATGAGGGCCTAAGACTTGAAATTGGGAGATAATAATAGGTTCCATTCTCAATTGCCTAATATAATTAATGAGCCAACAAGAAAATAGACTTTGCACAGAAATATATGCTGTACTAGAATACCCACCAAGATTAAAGGGACACACAGCAATCTGGATTTTGTTTAAAACTAGCGGCATACTATTATTTTTATATATATATATATATATTATTTTTTTTTAACATAACTTGCATATTTGTAATCATTAATATTAACTTTAAGAATATTTCAAAGCAAGTTGTGTTAACATATTACTAACTGTTAATTATATTGTACCAATAATATATCTAAACATTTAGTTTAATAGCAGAATAATGATGAAAATTGAAATCTCAAAAAATTATTTATTATATGCAAGCAAGTTTAAAGTCAATATGATATTGGAATTATAAATCTGTGTTAATTTTAACGGTTTATACAAACTTCAAGACTGCCACGTGTCCCTTTAAAATTGGGAGATAATGTGTTCCATTTTCAAGTGCCTAAACATAATGAAAGATCCGTATTTACAAGGAAATTCCTTCTACCAAGAAATATGTGCTATCCCAGGTTACCCACCAAGGTTAATATAAGCAATTTAGGAACGATTCCATACAAAACATACGGTAAAATCTAAATTTAAAGGGACACATGGCAATCTTGAAGATTTTATCGAGCATACAAGTTTAAGCATCTTGGTTTATTTATCCAATATCATTTTGACTTTAAACCTTCTTGCATATAATTAGATAAAATGAAGTTTTCAAAAAAATATCATTTTTCTACCATAGGCCTAAATATATTCTTGGTGTAATATAATCAACAGTTAGAAATATGAAAAAAAACAATTTGTTTGATGCTATTCTTATAATTAATGTTAATGATTAAACAAGTTATATAGAAAAACTAATGATTTAAACAAATCAAGATCGTCATGTGTACCTTTAACCCTGAACAAATCAAAATTGTCATGTGTACCTTTAACCCTGAACAATATGGGGCAAACATAACTTTTTTATTGATATGACATTTTTATCATGAACTGGAACATTTTAAATTGTTAGATTACTTTTAAAACAAGCCTGATGTACTCCTTTTAAAGGGCAGGGCATCAAGGCCCTCATTAGGGCACCAAGGCCCTTATCATTAATAAGCATATATATAACTACTTGCTGTACATATTTGAAACACATTAACAAATTTGGCACAAAATATCATAAGGTGTTTCAGTTTGAATATTCAAATTGGGGTTTTAGGGCGCACTACACAAAAAGGTTATATGGCGCCAACATGAATCAACATTCCAGGCTCACTCTCCATTTACAGTTTGAATGGTCTGTATATACAGGTACCATACTTCTACCATGCTTTGATGAATGTTTTAAAAAACACGCACTAAAAAATGATTCATAAATCCAGGTTTTAAAAAGGAAACATGTTTCATTGTAATCATAAACAACACACATAGTATTTAAATAATGTCATTAAATCATTAAAATGCTTAATGATCCAAACATCATATTATTAACACATGCAAGGTTTTTATTTACAATACTGAATGATGTTCAAAAGGATATGACAGCATTAATATACCATATACTTAATAATATTTAATTTTCTTTAAAATATTTAACAAAGCATATACAATTGAAATCAATTATATGGGACCCACCGTAATTCACCAATAATATATGGAATGTTTGCAAATTTATTGATAAAATGGTTAATGATTGATGTTTTTTTACAATGTTGAGAAATAAAAGCATGAAAATAAACATTACAGAGACCTGCAAACTATAACCTAATTAATGTGTTAGATATTCAGTACTTAAAATCTGTCATCGAAACCTTGCAGAAAAATTTAAAATATGATCTGCATTCTGGACTTGAACCATCGCTGTGCAGTTGCTACGCGTCCCAACACATTTACAGTACAGTTCACCATACATAATGTATGTCATTTTAAAAAAGTGCATACCAAATTTCAAACAACTTTATAATACCTATCACCAGTCAAACTTCAAACAAAAACCTCGGAAATCTACTCTGCAACACCATTTTCTGTTTTGTCTGTTCTCACTTGGATAAAACAGTTCAATATTGGGGCGTCTCCAGCTATGTTTGAATCTGTGATAAGACCGCTGGTTCTCTCCGTTTAATACTGGGGTCCAGATATATTGAATCTGCTAAAGACTGCTGGTTTCCTCCCTTCAATACTGGGGTCCAGCTAGGTTCAACCTGCTAGACTGCTGGTTCCTTCCATTTAATACTGGGGTCCAGCCAAGTTGAATCTGCTATAGACTACTGGTTTCCTCCCTTTAATACTGGGGTCCAGATATATTAAACCTGTTAAAGACTGCCGGTTTCCTCCCTCCAATATTGGGGTCCAGCAATGTTCAACCTGCTAGACTGCTGGTTCCCTTCATTTAATACTGGGGTCCAGCAATGTTCAATCTGCTATAGTCTACTGGTTTCCTCCCTTTAATACTGTGGTTCAGATATATTGAATCTGCTAAGGACTGCCGGTTTCCTCCCTCCAATATTGGGGTCCAGCTATGTTCAACCTGCTAGACTGCTGGTTCCCTTCATTTAATACTGGGGTCCAGCAATGTTCAATCTGCTATAGACTACTGGTTTCCTCCCTTTAATACTGGGGTCCAGATATATTGAATCTGCTAAAGACTGCTGGTTTCCTCCCTTCAGTATTGGGGTCCAGCTATGTTCAACCCGCTAGACTGCTGGTTCCCTTCCTTTAATACTGAGGTCCAGCAATGTTGAATCTGATATAAACTGCTGGTTCCCTCTATTTTTATATTGGGGTCCAGCTATGTTGAATCTGCTATAGACTACTGGTTCCATCCCTTCAGTGGGTTCCAGCTTTGTTGAATTTGCCAAACTGCTGACTCCCTATCATTTTTTATAGTTAAAACAAACCAGCTTGAGATGTTCAATATCTTACAAAATTTACACCGTCCAAATTACGAAAAAATGTATATGTCTAGATGAATAACCTGATTCCATGGCAATTTTATGCCATGGTAACATGATGCCATGGCAACTTGATGCCATAACCTGATGCCATGTCAACCTGATGTCATGGAAACATGGTGCCATGGTAATCCGATTCTATAGTAACCCGATTCCATGGCAACCTGATGACATGGTAACATGACGTTTAAACATAGCTCAAAACAATGTGCAAGTGTCAGGTAAAACATATCAAATGCACAGTTTAATATCTGCATGTTAGGTAGAAAACTTACGGGATGCCGTGAAATCACAAGAAATCGTCCTTCGAAATCATTCTTAACAAATTCCTTTCATTAAGTTACTTATTACTTATTCACTCACTATGACAGCGACATGTCCAAATTCGGACATATTTTCAAAATGGAGGAATATGTAAGCAGTTTACCATGCAAGTGTCAGGGCATGCAAATCCAGTGCACAAATGCATGTGTTGGGGCTTGCAAACTGAATGTCAGGGCTTGCAAATCCATCGCACCAGTGCACGTGCCAGGGCTTGCAATTCCATCACACCAGTGCACGTCGTTTTTTTTCAAATCCGGTACACCATTGCAAGCTTACAAATCCCCTGCACTTGGGCATGTTCCCCCAAATAAATAAATTATACTGTAATAAATACACTAAATTCCCTTCTCTAAGAAACTAATGCGCTTTCTGTGAAAGCACACTGTCCATATTTCGACTTATTTTATCAGCCGTCTTTCGTTCCTGTATGTGTCTCTGTTCAAGTGTTCGTATATCTATCACATCCATGGTCTGACTGCTACCTGGGGGTGGCGAGTTTTTGGACAAGGATGTCGAGCCTTGAGATTTTGAATTTCCAGCCCCTGGAGTGAGTTGGGCGGCGACTTCGTAGGAGTTGTACTGATTAGGCCGAGGCTTCACCGCCGGTTTCGGAACATTCCTGGCATATTCCAAAGCCTGAAATTGGAATGTCACAAAATTATGTCATGGTGTCAGTTATCAAACCTTTCTTAACAAGAGGTCAATGACCTTGAAGCTCTACTGATTGATTTTGATTTCAGGAAGTAGTCGTTACAGACTTGTTTTTTGAAAAATTATTTTTAGCTGTGGCGGCCATCTTGAATTTCCAGCCGACCTGAAATTTTGCTAGGATCAATAAGTCATCAAGAGCAACATTCCTGTGAAGTTTCATGAAAATCCGCCAAGTAGTTTCAAAGGAGTAGCCGCTACAAGTTTTTCCTATATAACTCTATGTAAACAAAGATGGCCGCTGGCAGCCATGTTTAACGTTGAATCAAAACAATTTTTGACAAGGACCAACATCATATCATGCTGATCATTTTAGATTAAGTCCCATATCAATATCACTTATAGTTTTCAAGAAGTAGTTGCTACAAACTTGTATTTTGAAAAATTATTTTTAGCCGTGGCGGCCATCTTGAATTTCCAGCTGACCTGAAATTTTGCTAGGATCAATTAGACATCAATAGCAACATTCCTGTGAAGTTTCATGAAAATCCGTCGAGTAGTTTCAATGGAATAGTCGCTACAAGTTTTCATTATATAACTCCATGTAAACAAAGATGGCCGCTGACAGCCATGTTTAACAACGAATCAAAACGATTTTTGACAAGAACTAACATCATGTCATGCTGATCATTTTAGAGAAAGATCCATATCAATATCACTTATAGCTTTCAAGAAGTAGTCGCTACAAACTTGTATTTTGAAAATCTACTTTTAGCCATGGCAGCCATCTTGAATTTCCGGCCGACCTGAAATTTTGCTAGGATCAATTAGACATCAAAAGCAACATTCCTGTGAAGTTTCATGAAAATATGTCAAGAAGTTTCAGAGGAGTAGTCGCTACAAGTTTTCATCATATAACTCTATGTAAACAAAGATGGCCACTGGCAGCCATGTTTAACGTCGAATCAAAATAATGTTTGACTCTGATAAGCATCATGTCATGCTGATCATTTTACAAAAAGTCCCATATCAATATCACTTATAGTTTGCTACAGACTTCTTTTTAAAAAAAATATTTTTAGCTGTGGCGGCCATCTTGAATTTCTGGCCGACCTGAAATTTTGCTAGGATCAATTAGACATTAAGAGCAACATTCCTGTAAAGTTTCATGAAAATCCGCCAAGTAGTTTCAAAGGAGTAGTCGCTACAAATTTTTACTATATAACTCTATGTAAACAAAGATGGTCGCTGGCAGCCATGTTTAACGTTGAATCAAAATAATTTTTGACAAGGACCAACATCATATCATGCTGATCATTTTAGAAAAAGTCCCATGTCAATATCACTTATAGTTTTCAAGAAGTAGTCGCTACAAACTTGTATTTTGAAAAATTATTTTTAGCCGTGGCGGCCATCTTGAATTTCCGGCCGACCTGAAATTTTGCTAGGATCAATTAGACATCAAGAGCAACATTCCTGTGAAGTTTCATGAAAATCCGCCAAGTAGTTTCAAAGGAGTAGTCGCTACAAGTTTTTACAATATAACTCTATGTAAACAAAGATGGCCGCTGACAGCCATGTTTAACGTCGAATCACAACAATTTTTGACAAGGACCAACATCATATCATGCTGATCATTTTAGAAAAAGTCCCATATCAATATCACTTATAGTTTTCAAGACGTAGTCGCTACAAACTTGTATTTTGAAAAATTATTTTTAGCCGTGACGGCCATCTTGAATTTCCGGCCGACCTGAAATTTTGCTAGGATCAATAAGACATCAAGAGCAACATTCCTGTGAAGTTTCATGAAAATCCGTCAAGTAGTTTCAGAGGAATAGTCGCTACAAGTTTTCATGATATAACTATATGTAAACAAAGATGGCCGCTGACAGCCATGTTTAACATCGAATCAAAACGATTTTTGACAAGGACTAACATCATGTCATGCTGATCATTTTACAAAAAGTCCCATATCAATATCACTTATAGTTTTCAAGAAGTAGTCACTACAAACTTGTATTTTGAAAATTTATTTTTAGCCGTGGCGGCCATCTTGAATTTCCGGCCCATCTGAAACATTGCTAGGATCAATTAGACATCAAGAGCAACATTCCTGTGAAGTTTCATGAAAATCCGTCAAGTAGTTTCAGAGGAGTAGTCGCTACAAGTTTCATCATATAACTCTATGTAAACAAAGATGGCCACTGGCAGCCACGTTTAACGTCGAACCAAAATAATGTTAGACTCTGATAAGCATCATGTCATGCTGATCATTTTACAAAAAGTCCCATATCAATATCACTTATAGTTTTCAAGACGTAGTCGCTACAAACTTCTTTTTTAAAAATCTATTTTTAGCTGTGGCAGCCATCTTGAATTTCTGGCCGACCTGAAATTTTGCTAGGATCAATAAGACATTAAGAGCAACATTTCTGTTAAGTTTCATGAAAATCCGTCAAGTAGTTTCAGAGGAGTAGTCGCTACAAGTTTTCATCATATAACTCCATGTAAACAAAGATGGCCGCTGACAGCCATGTTTAACGTTGAATCAAAACAATTTTTGACAAGGACCAACATCATATCATGCTGATCATTTTAGAAAAAGTCCCATATCAATATCACTTATAGTTTTCAAGAAGTAGTCGCTACAAACTTGTTTTTTAAAAACCTATTTTTAGATCTGGCGGCCATCTTGGATTTCACATCAACATGAATTTTTGCTAGGATCAACTAGACTTCATGGGCAACATTTCTGTAAAGTTTCATAAAAATCCATTCAGTAGTTTCAGAGGAGTAGTCGCTACAATAAAAAGGTTTACGGACAGACGGACAGACAGACGGATGGACGGACAGACAGACAGACGGACAGACGGACGGACGACGCACCACGGCATAAGCTCTGCTGATCTCTGATCAGTCGAGCTAAAAATCACAGCAAAATCTTAACATATCTGAAATTAAGGAAGGTAGGAGCATAAAACTCAGTATTCGGTAAAAAGCCTCCTTAATTTAACTTGATCATAATGGAGTCTGGAGTGAATCCATTAAATTATAAAAAAAGACGTCTTTCAAATTTGGCTTAATTTCAACACACGGGCATCAATTATCAAGGATGAATATCCTACTCAGTCAGCAGCAAATGACGGCGTAAAGAGACAGACTGGGTAATTAAATAGAGATAGTATATTTATGAGTATTTTTTTTGCTCTAAAGTGGAGAGACATTATACCATGTTCAGACCAAATTCACCGTTTTTTTAATTTCAGACGAAATGATTTCCTGAACATTTTCTTGTGTGCAGATCTGTACTCGTGGCTAAGTGTGCAGAGGCTATATATAATACAGAGTGACTGTACTCACGGCCAATTGTTGTACTCGAGGCCAACTGTGCAGAGGTTATATATAATACAGAGTGCCTGTACTCGAGGCCAATTGTTGTACTCGAGTTCAACTGTGCAGAGGTTATATATAATACAGAGTGTCTGTACTCATGGCCAAGTGTGCAGATCTGTACTCGTGGCCAAGTGTGCAGAGGTTATATATAATACAGAGTGACTGTACTCATGGCCAAGTGTGCAGATCTGTACTCGTGGCCAAGTGTGCAGAGGTTATATATAATACAGAGTGACTGAACTCATGGCCAAGTGTGCAGAGGTTATATATAATACAGAGTGTCTGTACTCGTGGCCAAGTGTGCAGATGTTATATATAATACAGAGTGTCTGTACTCGTGGCCAAGTGTGCAGAGGTTATATATAATACAGAGTGTCTGTACTCGTGGCCAAGTGTGCAGAGGTTATATATAATACAGTGTCTGTACTTGTGGCCAAGTGTGCAGATGTTATATATAATACAGAGTGTCTGTACTCGTGGCCAAGTGTGCAGAGGTTATATATAATACAGAGTGTCTGTACTCGTGGCCAAGTGTGCAGATGTTATATATAATACAGAGTGACTGAACTCTGGCCAACTGTGCAGAGGTTACAAATGTATATATAACACAGAGTGTCTGTACTCGTGGCCAAGTGTGCAGATGTTATATATAATACAGAGTGTCTGTACTCGTGGCCAAGTGTGCAGAGGTTATATATAATACAGAGTGACTGAACTCTGGCCAACTGTGCAGAGGTTACAAATGTATATATAACACAGAGTGTCTGTACTCGTGGCCAAGTGTGCAGAGGTTATATATAATACAGAGTGACTGAACTCTGGCCAACTGTGCAGAGGTTACAAATGTATATATAACACAGAGTGTCTGTACTCGTGGCCAAGTGTGCAGAGGTTATATATAATACAGAGTGTCTGTACTCGTGGCCAAGTGTGCAGAGGTTATATATAATACAGAGTGTCTGTACTCATGGCCAAGTGTACAGAGGTTATATATAATACAGAGTGTCTGTACTCGTGACCAAGTGTGCAGAGGTTATATATAATACAGAGTGTCTGTACTCGTGGCCAAGTGTGCAGATGTTATATATAATACAGAGTGACTGAACTCTGGCCAACTGTGCAGAGGTTATATATAATACAGAGTGACTGAACTCGTGGCCAAGTGTGCAGAGGTTATATATAATACAGAGTGACTGTACTCATGGCCAAGTGTGCAGAGGTTATATATAATACAGAGTGTCTGTACTCGTGGCCAAGTGTGCAGAGGTTATATATAATACAGAGTGTCTGTACTCGTGGCCAAGTGTGCAGAGGTTATATATAATACAGAGTGTCTGTACTCATGGCCAAGTGTGCAGAGGTTATATATAATACAGAGTGTCTGTACTCGTGGCCAAGTGTGCAGAGGTTATATATAATACAGAGTGTCTGTACTCGTGGCCAAGTGTGCAGAGGTTATATATAATACAGAGTGTCTGTACTCGTGGCCAAGTGTGCAGAGGTTATATATAATACAGAGTGTCTGTACTCGTGGCCAAGTGTGCAGAGGTTATATATAATACAGAGTGTCTGTACTCGTGGCCAAGTGTGCAGAGGTTATATATAATACAGAGTGTCTGTACTGGTGGCCAAGTGTGCAGAGGTTATATATAATACAGAGTGACTGAACTCTGACCAACTGTGCAGAGGTTATATATAATACAGAGTGACTGAACTCTGACCAACTGTGCAGAGGTTATATATAATACAGAGTGTCTGTACTCGTGGCCAAGTGTGCAGATGTTATATATAATACACAGTGACTGTACTCGTGGCCAAGTGTGCAGAGGTTATATATAATACAGAGTGTCTGTACTCATGGCCAAGTGTGCAGAGGTTATATATAATACACAGTGACTGTACTCGTGGCCAAGTGTGCAGATGTTATATATAATACACAGTGACTGTACTCGTGGCCAAGTGTGCAGAGGTTATATATAATACAGAGTGTCTGTACTCATGGCCAAGTGTGCAGAGGTTATATATAATACAGAGTGACTGAACTCATGGCCAAGTGTGCAGAGGTTATATATAATACAGAGTGTCTGTACTCGTGGCCAAGTGTACAGAGGTTATATATAATACAGAGTGTCTGTACTCATGGCCAAGTGTGCAGAGGTTATATATAATACAGAGTGTCTGTACTCATGGCCAAGTGTGCAGAGGTTATATATAATACAGAGTGACTGAACTCATGGCCAAGTGTGCAGAGGTTATATATAATACAGAGTATCTGTACTAGTGGCCAAGTGTGCAGAGGTTATATATAATACAGAGTGACTGAACTCATGGCCAAGTGTGCAGAGGTTATATATAATACAGAGTATCTGTACTCGTGGCCAAGTGTGCAGAGGTTATATATAATACAGAGTATCTGTACTCGTGGCCAAGTGTGCAGATGTTATATATAATACAGAGTGACTGAACTCATGGCCAAGTGTGCAGAGGTTATATATAATACAGAGTGTCTGTACTCGTGGCCAAGTGTGCAGATGTTATATATAATACACAGTGACTGTACTCGTAGCCAAGTGTGCAGAGGTTATATATAATACAGAGTGTCTGTACTCGTGGCCAAGTGTGCAGAGGTTATATATAATACAGAGTGTCTGTACTCGTGGCCAAGTGTGCAGAGGTTATATATAATACACAGTGACTGTACTCATGGCCAAGTGTGCAGAGGTTATATATAATACAGAGTGTCTGTACTCGTGGCCAAGTGTGCAGAGGTTATAATACAGAGTGTCTGAACTCATGGCCAAGTGTGCAGAGGTTATATATAATACAGAGTGTCTGTACTCGTGGCCAAGTGTGCAGAGGTTATATATAATACAGAGTGACTGAACTCATGGCCAAGTGTGCAGAGGTTATATATAATACAGAGTGTCTGTACTCGTGGCCAAGTGTGCAGAGGTTATATATAATACAGAGTGTCTGTACTCGTGGCCAAGTGTGCAGAGGTTATATATAATACAGAGTGTCTGTACTCGTGGCCAAGTGTGCAGAGGTTATATATAATACAGAGTGTCTGTACTCGTGGCCAAGTGTGCAGAGGTTATATATAATACAGAGTGACTGAACTCATGGCCAAGTGTGCAGAGGTTATATATAATACAGAGTGTCTGAACTCGTGGCCAAGTGTGCAGAGGTTATATATAATACAGAGTGTCTGTACTCGTGGCCAAGTGTGCAGAGGTTATATATAATACACAGTGACTGTACTCATGGCCAAGTGTGCAGAGGTTATATATAATACAGAGTGTCTGTACTCGTGGCCAAGTGTGCAGAGGTTATATATAATACAGAGTGTCTGTACTCGTGGCCAAGTGTGCAGAGGTTATATATAATACACAGTGACTGTACTCATGGCCAAGTGTGCAGAGGTTATATATAATACAGAGTGTCTGTACTCGTGGCCAAGTGTGCAGAGGTTATATATAATACAGAGTGTCTGTACTCGTGGCCAAGTGTGCAGAGGTTATATATAATACAGAGTGTCTGTACTCATGGCCAAGTGTGCAGAGGTTATATATAATACAGAGTGTCTGTACTCGTGGCCAAGTGTGCAGAGGTTATATATAATACAGAGTGACTGAACTCGTGGCCAATTGTGCAGAGGTTATATATAATACAGAGTGTCTGTACTCGTGGCCAAGTGTGCAGAGGTTATATATAATACAGAGTGACTGAACTCGTGGCCAATTGTGCAGAGGTTATATATTATAATACAGAGTGTCTGTACTCGTGGCCAGGTGTGTAGAAGTTACTGTAGATCACAATCATTATTTCTGCATGATATGAAGTGTGTGAATCACTGGGTCTCTGATTCATTTGTGTGTTAATGAATTCATGTCCAAGCAAAATATAATTATTTATCTTACAAATAATACATATCTTTGCTGTTTATTGTTGAGTTTTATTTATTTAATTTGGTTTTCCGTGATACTTGGATTTCACCCTTAATCTGTTAATTCGGACAACTTACGCTATCGGAGTCCTGCAGGGGCGTACCGGGGCATACGCACTGACGCACGTGCGTACAGGCTATTAAAGAAGAAAACAAATAAAAAAGGCTAAAAAGGCTAAAAAGGCTAAAAATGCAATAAAAACTGAAGGTATAGTGGGGTTAGGCACATTTGTGAATCCAAAACTCGATGGTGCGTATACCTAAATTAGCCCCAGGAACGTCCCTGTCCTGTTTATAGTATGACACATCAATTAACCTATCAATCTAAGAGATACACTGTGTAGACGCCACACTTTAAACTTAATCAATAGCCTCTATTCAACATGTTTATTAAAATGAATAATTCTATCAAGTATTTTACAAGTACTAACATAAATTCTACTTTAAATCAAATCAATGTGAACGAATAAATACGTATTGGTTAACCATGCTTTAGGATAAAATGTTCCTTGCATGTTTATATACCTACTGAGCATGGGATAATTTAAATTGACTTAATTTCGGATGATTGACTTTTCAGATACTCTTTCAAGTTTATTTTCCGGAAGTTCTTGCATTTACGAGACCGTGGATTTGCGAATATTACCGAAAATAAAAGCCTAGCGAATAATACCAGATCTGCAGTATATATACTATTCTAACGCATTTGGCATCCTGCAATCCGATTGGTTGACGTTCAAACATTTTAGACTATTAAATAGTGCATAACCTATCTCAAATCCAGTCAAGTAAAATTCAACCGTCAAACATGTGACATTACGTTTTATTTCAATGCAATAAGAAGTAAAACTTTCAAAACCGATGCATTAAAAATGGATTAACCAGTATTGAAATTTTGACTTTTGCGCCGATATTTCAGACAATTAATGGTCAGTTATTTCAAGTCAGAGACTCTATACACTCGGCCACGGACGCCCCTCAAAGGAGATTAAATACCAGGAACGTTGAGAGTGAGGCTAGGGAGATGCTTAACAGGTTACTACCTTCTCCCATTACAGATTTACAATTTGTATCGGGGAGACATTCCTCTATGTATATGACAAATATATACCATTATAGAGGTTGGTTGAAAGACACAAATCTTATATATATATATACCTCATGTTCTTGCCAATATTTCAATTACAAGGATTTTAGGGAATTATTAAATTAGGAACACATGGCAATCTTTACTTTTTTAAAACCCGTGGTGTCCGTTAGTTTTTCAACATAACTTGTACTTGTTCTTAGAATAGAAGAAAGCAAATTGTTTTTGCATATTTCTAACTGTTGATTATATTTTGCTCCAATATATATTTAAACCTAGAACAATGAAGAAAAATTGAAAACTCAAAATTTTATTTTAATTTAATTATGCAAGCAAGTTTCAAGTTAACATGATAAACATTAATAAATGGAGATGCTAATTTTAATGCGTGATACAAACTACAAGATTGCCATGCGTCCCTTTAAGGATGATGCAACCTTAGCTACTGATATCGTACAATTTAATGTTCATGACTACATTCAAAACTGATATGGGGCTATACAGAATTTGATACTGAGGATAACTTAGAAATTCGTTTTGTAGACAGAGCACAGACTGAAGAATCAACAGATAGGGAACGATGACATTCATCTTAATTTCACCAGAGACTAATAAATCCGAGATTTGCAAATTAATATAAGTATGCTTCCAGACGGAAAATACTCGAAATTTCACGCACGCACGTTCATTTGTAACTGTACAGAAATTATCATTTCTTAAACCATGGCCTCAAATTAAAGAATGGAATGCAAGGGTATTTTCAGAATATTTCTAATATTTCTATGTTTACTAAAAATGTCCACAATTGTTATTTAAAAAGTCTGAATACGGCCTATTTTACGCTACTTTATATTGTAGTTTTGCTGGAATTTGGAACTGTATAGAATTCGCTATTTTTCACAGCAGGAGTCTGCAACAGGTCTCACACTGAAGAGAATTATATCCTGTGTGTAGGGATACCTTCTGTCATACGAGATTATGTGAGATTTGAGTAAATGCCCAATCTCTACTTCTAAGATCTCTGATTTCACGTGGCCGAGTGCAGAGTGCAGAGATTTTACGAAATAATGCCTTACTTTAAAACATAAATAGCACAGAATTTTATGCACCAATGTATCATTCATGTCAAAGCCACCAACCAGATTTATTTCTCTTTCTTAGGCCAGAAAAAAAAATACCTGTGTTTCTGGTTACCCGACCGTCCCTATTTTTTGGCGCCGACCCTACAGTTTTTTATCCAAAAAAAAAATAAAATAAAAATAGTACGAAAAAGCTGGGTACGAAACGGTAATGTACGAAAAGATTGAATACGAAACATGCGCTAAAACCCGTTTTGGTTATTCGTATTGGAAAATGCAGTCATGGGACAGAGCAGAAGTTATGAAAAACATTAATCATAACATGCTGCCAGCAGATTTGTTCTTCCAATACCACCCAGCCTCAGGAAAATTACAAAATTCAATCGTATGTAAACTCGTAATGGCAGAAAATATGTGTTTTCAATTTACCTATTTTATTCAAAACAAACAAGAAGATATCATGAGGTTGTTTACCTTCTTTCCTTGCAAAATCACTACAAATTAACTACTTGACAAAGTTAAAGATACCTTTAACATCGTCCAAACCACATGGGCAAAAAAAAAAAAAAAAAAAAAAAAAATTACCGACCTACCTACCCTAATTTTTTCAGCAGAGTAACCAGAAACACAGGTATTTTTTTTTCTGGCCTTATTATAATTATGGTATTTTACTAAATAATGAAACATTTTGAGCAAAAAAGACGTTTAAAAGAAAGCTGCATAATGTAAATTCTTTCATTTTTAAGAGAAAGATCCAAAATGTATTTTCACTATAATTTCACTATAATTTTTATTTCCTAAAATTTCTGATTTTGAAAATAAAGTTATCAGTATTACAGCCCTTTCATAGCCGAGATGGTAAACGTGCTGATTTTGAAACCTTCTCACCTCTCACCACTGGGGGTTTGAGTGGGAGCTCAACTTGTGGGAAAGTGTTGATTCTTATGGCTTATGGTTGCATGAGGTATAGAGTATTGGTTCTACCCAGGAAAAACTGAATGGCCTGCCTCCATCAACTAAACAAAATTTTACCGTCATATATAGCCTATAATGTGCACATTTTTTATATTAAACTGTAAAAAATACCATTAAACCAACCAACCAGCAATCTGTTGAAAGTGTTCTCATTGAAATCAATGTACTTATTCTCAGGGAGGAGTTCAAAGGAAAAGTATGTTTCATGGTTCATACAGAATTATCATTATGAAATTTAAGGACTTTTTTAAGGACTTTTAAGGCCCTAATAACCCATTTTTAAGGCCCGGTTTAACTCATAACATTATCGGCAAATCTTTTTTTTTTGCCGATTTTTTTAAAACTACGTCAGATATTATTCCTCTTGTATAATTAATCGACTGATTATGAAATTCAAGGACCTTTAATGATATTTGGTCAGAATTTAAGGACTTTTTAAGGCTGGATTGGATTTAAGGACTTTTAAAGGCTACTTGTGAAATTTAAGGACTTTTTAAAGCTGTATGAACCTTGTATTTGTTTGTTAGAATGGTGTTTAAGGTCATTTGTAGTACATATTTTTTTGTTATACATAACCTCTGCACACTTGGCCTCGAGTACAACAATTGGCCACAGTGGGATTTGAACCCGCCGTGGTGAGAGGCGAGAAGGTTTTAGACACAGCGTCTTTACTATTGCAGTCACGAAGTGCTATTCATAGGAAAAGTAAAGGTGTCACGTGATATTTTTTGTCAACTTCATTGGTTCAGGCAGAATGTTGTCTTTGTTTATTGATTATTAGGTCTGTGGACAGTGTCGGCAGGGAACTGTGTCAGCAGGGAACAAATGTCTGCCATAGTTCATCAAGCTTTTCATCCTATTCATGTTTTGTTTAAAGTCTGAAAACTGATTTTTCTTTAGCTGTTGAAATGTGTTAAGTCATAACATGAATAATTTTGTACTAAATACATACAGCTCTTCGTTTCACGTTCTCCTCCCCCATTTTGGGCGGTGACCGTGGAAACTGCGGCGGTTTCTTCGACTGCAACTCCATGCGGTTCTTTTCCATCACCATGCGAGCATACTCAAACTGTTTGTGTCGTTTCTCCATCTGAAATGAAAAGACAACCGTGAGACATCAAAATACGTTCTTTTTTGTCACAGACTGAGACAATAATAAACTGATAGGAAACTTCCTATCTGAACCAATAAAGTAGCCAAAATATCACAACACCGTAACTTTTCCTTTTATCTCCTCTCTCAGATATTCATTGCTTTGGTGAGAACACATTCGAAAGATTCATAATAAATATCAAATGGAGATTATAATAATAATTTTTTTATTTTCAACATAAGTAATTGTATAAAAAAATGTTTAAAGATAAAAAAATCTCATAATTTTTTGCTTTTCTCTTTAAAGTCAAGTTTTGACATAGTAAAAGTTTCCGTTGAACTCCTTTTTTGTTTAAAATGGTAGAGTACAGAAAATGCTATCATTAGAAGGAGAATTAAATTTATGATGGGTTTTAGGCATAAATGAAACTTGTATAGATCTATAAAACTCTTCAAGATACAAATGTTTAAGTTGGGCAACATATTATGGAATTTTAGCACTGTCCCACGTGATATTCAGGTAAATTTCACTGTGTCTAATCTCTTTATTATTAGGTCTGTGTTTTTTGTAAAGTACTTGTTTGTACATGCAATTTTATCTATAGGATCTCAAACAAGTTCCCTTGTTAAACCCCATATATACATGAAAAAGTCAAGTTTAAGGGTATGATTTTATGGTGTCTGCAAATTTGTATTTCAAATTTCAGTAACAGAACTTTTATGATTTTACATGCCGCACTCCCTCTACGTAGAACTATACCAACCTTTTTCAATTACAAATTCGATAAAAGCCTTCATTGTGCAAAATGTTCAACATTTCCTTTAAGAGGCCAAGAAAATAAACCGACCTTTTCCTTAAATGGCTCTGTATCGAGATCGGGCCCCAGGGTGCCTCGGTTGAGTCGAACCTCTCGCTGCATCTTCTTATAATCGTTGAGATTGTACACTTTGTACCAGGGGTGATCGTTCGGGTCTTTACTCTTCATTTTGTTGTATATGGTGGCATACCCCTCCTCCAGCGTCTTCTGCAAAGGGAAAACAATTAAATTTAAGTGTATTGTTTTTTAACAGCTCATCATCACATTGTATCTATAGGGTATTTTGTGATGCCCTAGAGGGAAACCCTACCCTCCTCTTATTACCAAATAAATCCTATGGTTCTTTTAAAGTGCCCAAAGGATGGTCTCCGATTCACGTGACCACCCAGTTTATATCCCCATCCAACGGACGAGGCTAGGGGTAGGGTCTTACCTAAGGACACGCCAAAGTATCCCAGTGGCACCAGTGAGACTTCAGCCCATGATCGCAGATTCTGAGTGGATCTAATCCACTTGGCCACCGCATCCCGCTATAGGGAGACCAGTATGTAATGTGAATTTGTATGGTGTTTTACGTCATTTTCAACACATGCAAGGTTATATATGACGGTCGATTTTTAAGTGGTGGAGACAGACCACCCACTTTTCCTGGGTAGAACCAGTACTGTACACCTCCTGCCATCCGTAAGAATCGACACTTCCTCACTTACAAGTCGAGCTCCCAGTGGGATTTGACCCCACAGCGGTGAGAGGCGAGAAGGTTTACAATGCAACGTCGTTAACCATGTGAAGATCAGGAGTTGTGAAGCAGGTGTAGTTTAGAACAAAACCAATGTTATTTAAAGTGTCTCATTGAAAGCCTCTGGCTTATTCAAAGCCAAACAATGTTTCAGAAATAAGATTATTGTTCAGAATTTTATTTTATTTAGGACCAACTAGACATCATGGTTGTACAACATTACCTTGAAATTTTAGGCAAATCAGACAAGTAGATTTAGGAGAGAAGTTGTCAAATGTTTTTCCTAAATAACTCTATTTAAACAAATATGGCTGCTGCAGGTGGCCATGTTTCATGTTGAATCAAAATGAATTTTGTTTGGGACCTACTACATGACACGACAGTTATTTTGTAAAAGGTTCTAAATCAATACAACTTATGGATTTGGAGAAGTCTGACCACAGACTTTTTTAAATCTACTTTTAGCCCTGGTGGCCATCATGGATTTCAGATTAAACTGAATGTCATTTAAAACCAACCAGACATGTACAATTTTCTTGGAAATTTTTAGAGAAATCAGACTAGTTGTTTCAGAGAAGTAGATATCACAAAAAAGTTTAAAGACACAAAATAAATTTTACAGAGGGACGACTTGTCATGGCAGGAGCTTTGCTGACTGTAGTAGAACAAATAAAAAGAAGACTTGTTTTTTTGAAAGGTGCTTTACACCATTTCTAGCAAATGTTAGGCCATTATATGATGGTCGATTTTTTTTGTGGTAGAGGCTGCAGACCACCCCATTTTTCTGGGTAGAACCAGTACTGTATACCTCCCGCCATTCGTAAAAAACGACACCGCAGCCGTGAGAGGCGAGAAAGCTTTAGGCGCAGCGTCTTTACTATCCCGGCCACGATTGTGCTTCAAATAAGAGGAAGAAGAAAGCAGTTGTAGGAATAGAAGACAATTATGCAATTACTTACCAAGTCTACAGGAGTCGCGCCCTCTTCCTTGAAGGTCAAGCTTCCAGGATTGTACTTCTTTGCGTAACTGCCGTGCTCGTTCAGCGCCGCCTCCTCACTCAGGATTCGCTGTTCGATGTCAGAGTAGTCCTGGTTTGACTGATACTCTTCATACTGGGGATCCTGATAAAGAACACAGATGATAAAGAAAACAGGTGATAAAGAACACATGTGATAAAGAAAACAGGTGATAAAGAACACATGTGATAAAGAACACAGATGATAAAGAAAACAGGTGATAAAGAACACATGTGATAAAGAACACAGATGATAAAGAAAACAGGTGATAAAGAACACAGATGATAAAGAAAACAGGTGATAAAGAACACATGTGATAAAGAACACAGATGATAAAGAAAACAGGTGATAAAGAACACATGTGATAAAGAACACAGATGATAAAGAAAACAGGTGATAAAGAAAACAGGTGATAAAGAACACAGGTTATAAAGAACACAGGTGATAAAGAAAACAGGTGATAAAGAACACAGGTTATAAAGAACACAGATGATAAAGAAAACAGGTGATAAAGAACACAGATGATAAAGAAAACAGGTGATAAAGAACACAGATGATAAAGAAAACAGGTGATAAAGAACACAGATGATAAAGAAAACAGGTGATAAAAGAACACAGATGATAAAGAAAACAGGTGATAAAGAACACAGATGATAAAGAAAACAGGTGATAAAGAACACAGGTGATAAAGAAAACAGGTGATAAAGAACAACAGGTGCTAAGTTGTTAACTGGTTTTACAATGAGGCCAAAAATAAAATTATGGAACTTCCCGACCGACCCACCGAAATTGCCGCGACCCGAATTAGTTTTTTGACACTGGCGAATTTTTTTTTATTATTATTATTATTTTTTTTTTTTTATTTTTTTTTTTTTTACGACTTTATATATGTGTGGTTCTTATTGAGAACTGCTATTTTAAAGTACAATAGTACTGTAAGACAAATCGGGTAGGTACCGAATGTATTGTCTTTTAATGAACATGCAGCACGATGTTCAGACACGACTGGGTTGGTACCGTCTTAAATGTGTCTTATAGGTAGCATGTATTCCAGTTTTGATCTCAAATAAAAGAAATGAAATAAAAAAAATATTTTACCTACCTACCTACCCAACCCTTTTTTGCATGGGTCGGGAAGGGGAAACAAACATAATTTTATTTTTGGCCTGATGGTTGTATGTATGGGGTTTAATGTGGATTTTAATAATCTTAATCAGTCATATCATGACAGTGTCTACTTGTAGCAGTGAGCTAAATGCTCAAATGTATAGTGCTGCCACACTGGCATACCATGCTGTAGACACATGACACGATACTCCACCCAGTCACATTATACTGACACTGGGCCACAGTGGGCCATGACATGATACTCCACCCAGTCACATTATACTGACACTGGGCCACACTGGGCCATGCCATGATACTCCACCCAGTCACATTATACTGACACTGGGCCACACTGGGCCATGACATGATACTCCACCAGTCACATTATACTGACACTGGGCCATGACATGATACTCCACCAGTCACATTATACTGACACTGGGCCATGACATGATACTCCACCCAGTCACATTATACTGACACTGGGTCACCACACTGTAGACACATGACATGATACTCCACCCAGTCACATTATACTGACACCGGGCCATGACATGATACTCCACCCAGTCACATTATACTGACACTGGGCAACCACACTGTAGACACAAGACATGATACTCCACCCAGTCACATTATACTGACACTGGGCCGACCAGTCCTCACACTACCCTGTATTATGCTGAGCGCCAAACCAGGGAGCTACTAGTATCATTTTTATAAATTCTTTGGTATGACCCGGTGGAGTATTCAACCCATGACTTCCCGCATGGGAAGCGGCTACTTTACCATTACGCCATCGCCACAGTTTAGGATAATATTGAATTTATGTTTTTATTAATACATTGTTTAGGTTATTTTCAGCCGCCCTAAACAGAGTTGAAGGATACCCAGGAATCCGGGAACTGTGCACTACTTTTAGAAACTAATAGAATCCTATAGATCTTTAAAGGGACATATGGTAATCTTAAAGCTGTTATCAATTCAGTATCATTTTGACTTTAAACCTGCTTGCATATATTTTAATACACTTTTGAGTTTTCATCTTTTTATACCCACATTTTTGAAAAAAAACAACAGGGTATATTAAAGGGAATATAGCGACACAGCCAAACAAGCTCGATTATTGAGAGTTCTGAAAAACTTGGAAAAAGGTGAAAGAAAATCGGATGATAAACAAAAAAGATATGACCATATAAAGATTGTTTTAAAACGAATATGGGAGCCGCCATTTATAGAACTATGACATCATAGTTCCATATTAGCATATATGGAATATCGATAAATATCATTTAAAACGAAGAAAATCACTGCAAATGAATGATTTTTTTTACTGGTCATATAAAGCATTATTGCCATTAAGTATTACATGTTTTTATACAGTTCCAGTCATTTTTTCCCTATAAATCAGTAAATTTTCATATTTATAAATATTCCATATATGGTCATATAGAACCGTGATGTCATAGCTCTTAAAATGGCCGCTTTCATATCCGTTTCAACAGAAACTTGAAATGATCATATCTTCTTTGTTTATCATCTGATTTTGTTTTGGTTGTGTCACTACATTCCCTTTAAAATCGCCTGTTTGTCGGTCTGTTACCGCATCTCCTCCTAAACCACTGAACGGAATTCAACCAAACTTAGGGTATGACTTCACCATATCGTGACGGCTTCCAAGAGCAACATTATTTTTGGCTACGAGCTCAGGGGCCTAGGGATTCAGAGTCGAACATGACACCCACTTTTTTTTTCCCCGAATTTGACCGTACCTTTCCGTCAACATGCATGATATACTAAAGGGACACACTGCAATCTGCTTTTTGTAAAACTCGCAGTGTCTCGTTAGATTTTCAATATAAATTGCATTTGTTCATGCAATCATTAAGATTTATTATAAGAATAGTAATAGTAATATTGCATCAATAGTATATTTTAAATCATTGTAGAATAACAAGAAAACATGAAAACTCAAAATTGTATTAATTTTAATTATAATTATGTAAGCAGGTTTAAAGTGAAAATAATACTGGATTAATATATTTAGACGCTAAATTTAATGCTTGATAAAAATTTAAGCCATATCAACCACTCTGTTTTCTAATCAGCATGGTATATTTGGTCATGAGTGCACAAACATTTCTTTATTATAGCTACGAAGTAAACTCGGAATGAACTATGTAACAAAAAATATGCTCAACTTTTGGATACGGCCATCATTTTCAAAAGCATTATACATGTAAATCTTCGATACAATATCACATGACGTATGCAGTCATCGTTTACAAAAGCATACGTGTGAACTAACTTAAATCTTCGATCGAATATCAAATGAAGTATCGCCATCAATAGCTATTGATTTCCTGTTGATAAGCTGCCAATCAATTCATGCAGAGTAGATAGAAGAGATCAGAAATGTAATGTCATTCAGGTAAATATTAATTTCATATAAACTCTGCAAGCTAATAAATACTGATACCCCAGTTTACCGACTCGCCACCGTATACAACCAGTAACACATGTAGCCAGATGGGGAATTGAAGAGATCGCTCACATGCCAAATTATCGGAGCCAATCAGATTGCAGAACGTGGCATTTGTTATATACTATTTAATACCGCAACAAACCGTTGCCAAAGCAAGGCGCAGCGCAGTCGGTTAGAGCATCATCAACTATGTGTCCAGGTGAAGGTTCAGGGGTCGAGCCTTATATATAAGGCAAAATCTTTTAAACCATACAATGTTAAGATATTTCAAAAAATATTATAGGAAACTACTACGGATTAAATCTGATTGGTTCCGACAATTTGGCATTTGAATACTCTGGAATGAATGTTGGTTAACAAAACATCAGCTTATATCGAATAAAAGATACATTCTGACAAACTTTAAAAACAAAAATCGCTGAATGGACGAACTTGTAAATGTGTCATCTGTTTTCGCAGATAATCAAATATTGAAAAGGAATAAATAAAAAAAGCGATACAGTAAAATTTATAAAAAAAATAATGTTGAATTGGGAGTTTCATTAGCTGTCTGCCATTCTAATTTCATTTTTCAATTGGCTTTCTTATTAATGGTCGTCGGTGGGTAATATGGTCTGGTACCTGTACACCTTGGCTCTTAACCAATCAAAAGCAGAGGATTTTTTAAGGAATGGTGCTAAATTGTCATATAAATGGGTCATCAAAGGTAAAGAATGTGAATGATTCCAAATATAAATATCATACAACTTACATTTAAATTCTTTTCTATATTCAGGGCTTTTTTTCGAAAATAGGGGAAGAGGCCATGCCCTTCAATAGGGAAAAAAAAAGGCAATTTTCGAGCCAAAGGGGAAAAAATAATGAAAATTCGAAATATAGGGGCAACAGTGTATTAGGCAGAAATTGAAGATTTGGGTGTGCAAATATTTAAAAGAGGTCATTTTAGATAAACTGTCTTCTACAAATTGTATCCCAAACATAATAGTGTTGAGAAAGTTAGAGGAACTCTTTTTTTTTAAAAGGGAAAAAAGTAGTCCGTTTTGCTAGGGGATTAGAGGCCGAATGTTTATGAAGGAAAATAAAGCCCCTGATATTAACCATAAGGTAATTGAAATCATATTCATTTTAAATAATGCTTTCACAGTTATAACACTAGCATGCAAGAAGTGCTCGATATAACACCGGTGTGTGACAATTTAAATAACGGTAGGTCAATAAGGACGACAAATTGATCGAAGTAAGAAACGTATCATTACTGTCCATGCTTTGAGACGGAATATTCAACAAAACCATGTATGTGTTTAATGGTTTTTCGATTCGATTTTGTTTGAATTCGTTGGTTACATGTTATTTTCATGAAATAGTGGTGAAGACGTATGAGCGAGTTGAATTAAATTGGGGTTTTACAGCGCACCAATACAAAAAGGTTATATGGCGCCAACAGGAATGAACATTCCAGGCGCATTCTCCATTTACATCTAGATGAAAATATGCGGAATGGGCCTAGAACCGTCTCACCTGCAGAACTACAAGGTGGTCCAAATTCTATTGTAAAAACTCCATTTTCCACGACCATTGTTTTTTGCCACCACTTAAAGGCCAGGGTTGAGTCACTGTAGGGATCCGTACACCGGATCTTGGTCAAGACCCCGTTCACTATTACGGAGTTTTGGTCAGCCATGTTGTAGAAAACGTGCGGATAACAACAGCAAAGGTAGGTTAACCACGTTTTTCTCTTATTTTTGTTCATTTATATGAATAATCAGTATTGCTTTTTTGTTGCGGAAACATTTCCCCGTTCAAACACTACCGTATATTGTTGACATATTACTTTAAATGCTACAATTCGGATCAAAGAAAAACAATTGCCGGTGTTGAAATTCGCCCAAAGTACACTTCAGCAATAAATATCTCATTAATTTTCAAGTTAATGAACATTTTGAATTGGCAGATTTATTTGTTTTTCCAATATACGTGCATGTTCAAAATGTCAGCATCATTCATCCGAAATTGGCCGAGATATGAATCGAAACAAAACGTGCCCAGCGCAACTAATTCATATAAAAAGATGCTGATTTGTGTACGGAGTCTTGTCCATGTACTGTACGGGGTTTTGCAATGCAAAGATGGTTTTCGCTGCTCTGCACTGATGTTATTTACTTATATTTGTAGTAATTCGTAGACATTATTTAGGTCCTATATGTCTTATGCCATTTTGTATTGTTAAGACGAAAAAATGCAGAAAACTAAAACTTAAAAGGGGTAATACTTGAGAAAGACTCTGTACTTATTCCAAATAACTACATGTACTACAAACTAAGTCCGTTAGAATTGATACAGTTGTCCAATTTTAGCTCATTGTGACCACAGTTAACGTCATATAATTTTTTTTGTCATTATAACAACACCATTAGTATTATATATAATGTTGATGTGTTGTGTTGTATTATATAGTGGAATGTAACCGCTATGATTGGGTGTAGTTTATAATAATGGCAGCCTCCTTAGTTTGTCGCGTTGTAAATAAATGAACTTCATGTGTAGAACCCCATATGTAGAACCCCATGTGTAGAATTTGGTATGCACAATAGGATATGATATTTTACCACCCCTCACCTACTAATGATGTTGGAACATTGCATAAACATTTTTATTTTCTTTCATTTTTCTTTCGAAGAATAGTACGTCCAATTTCTTTCTAAGAAAGGACACTGAACCCTGTCACAAAAAAAGTTAGATAGATGCTTCCAATGGATCTACCTTTCCAAAACGTATTTAGGGAGTGAATTTCAATATGTTTTATGACCTACGAACTGGCAGACAGACGAATGGTTGTCAAAGTATTGTTATACGTCCCACAGGCTTTAAAAATCCTTACAGTATTTTTTCAAACAGTTTGCCTGTCAGGTTAAAATTAATTCTATTTAAAGCAAAACTCCGTACAGTAAAAAGAGAATATTTGCAGAAATCCGTACACAAGTGCCCAAGACCCCGTACACAAACATTAATTTTGTTTCGATTTATATCTCGGTCAATTTCGGATGAATGAAGTTGAACATTTGAACATGCACGTATACTGGAAAAACAAATAAATCTGCCAATTCAAAATTTTCATTAACTTGAAAAGTAATGAGATATTTATTGCTGAAGGGTACTTTGGGCGAATTTCAGCACCGGCAATTGTTTTCCTTTGACCCGAATTGTTGCATTTAAAGTAATATGTCAACAATGTACGGTAATATTTGAACGGGGAAATGTTTCCGCACCATATAGCATTACTAATTATTCATATAAAATGAACAAAAATAGGAGAAAAACGTGGTTAACCTACCTTTGCTGTTGTTATCCGTACGTTTTCTACAAAATGGCCGACCAAAACTCCGTACTAGTGAACGGGGTCTTGACCAAGATCCGGTGTACGGATCCCTACAGTGTGAGTATAAACAAGAGGCCCAAGAGGGCCTGTGAACGCTCTACTGGCTGTTATACCATTGATGAATCGAGTCGTACTACATGGTGTCTAGAGTGTACACAAGGTTTTTCAAGTATTTGACCTAGTGACCTAGTTTTTGACCCCATGGGACCCATTTTCGAACTTGACCAAAATATAATTAAGACAACATTTCGACAAAGTTTCATCAAGATCGGGTCAGAAATATGGCCTCTAGAGTGTACTAGTGACCTAGTTTTTGACCCTGTGTGACCCATTTTCGAACTTTAGCAAGCTATAATTGAGACAAATATTCTGACAAAATTGCATCAAGATCGGGTCAAAAATATGGCCTCTAGAGTGTACACACGGTTTTTCCAAAGTTTGACCTAGTGACCTAGTTTTTAGCACCATGTGACCCATTTTTGAACTTGACCAAGATATAATTAAGACAAACATTTTGACGAAGAGTGTACACAAGGTTTTTCCAATATTTGACCTAATGACCTAGTTTTTAACCCCATGTGACCCATTTTCAAATTTGACCAAGATATAATTAAGATTAACATTCTGACAAAGTTGCATCAAGCTCGGGTAAAAAATATGGCCTCTAGAGTGTACACAAGGTTTTTCCAATATTTGACCTAGTGACCTAGTTTTTAACACCATGTGACCCATTTCCGAACTTTATCAAGATATAATTAAGACAAACATTTTGACAAAGTTTCATCAAGATTGGGTCAGAAATACGGCTTCTAGAGTGTACACAAGGTTTTTCAAGTATTTGACCTAGTGACCTAGTTTTTAACCCCATGTGACCCATTTTCAAACTTGAACAAGATATAATTAAGACAAATATTCTGACAAAGTTGCATCAAGCTCGGGTCAAAAATATGGCCTCTAGAGTGTACACAAGTTTTTTCCAATATTTGACCTAGTGACCTAGTTTTTGACCCCACATGACCCATTTTCGAACTTGACCGAGATTTCATTGAGACAAACAATTAAGATAAACATTCTGACAAAGTTGCATCAAGCTCGGGTCAAAAATATGGCCTCTAGAGTGTACACAAGGTTTTCCCAATATTTGACCTAGTGACCTAGTTTTTAACTTCATATGACCCATTTTCGAACTTGATCAAGATATAATTAAGATAAACAATTTGACAAAGTTTCATCAAGATTGGGTAACAAATATGACCTCTAGAGTGTACACAAGTTTTTTCAAGTATTTGACCTAGTGACCTAGTTTTTGACCCCACATGACCCATTTTTGAACTTGACCGAGATTTCATTAAGACAAACATTCTGACAAAGTTTCATCAAGATCAGGTCAAAAATATGGCCTCTAGAGTGTACACACGGTTTTTCCAAAGTTTGACCTAGTGACCTAGTTTTTAACACCATGTGACCTATTTTTGAACTTGACCAAGATATAATTAAGACAAACATTTTGACAAAGTTTCATCAAGATTGGGTCAGAAATACGGCTTCTAGAGTGTACACAAGGTTTTTCAAGTATTTGACCTAGTGACCTAGTTTTTAACCCCATGTGACCCATTTTCAAACTTGACCAAGATATAATTAAGACAAACATTCTGACAAAGTCGCATCAAGCTCGGGTAAAAAATATGGCCTTTAGAGTGTACACAAGGTTTTTCCAATATTTGACCTAGCGACCTAGTTTTTGACCCCACATGACCCATTTTCGAACTTGACCGAGATTTCATTGAGACAAACATTCTGACAAAGTTTCATGATGATTGCATCAGAAATGTGGCCTCTAGAGTGTACACAAGCAAAAGTTAACGGACGGACGACGGACAACGGACGACGGAAGACTGACAACACACCATCCCATAAGCTCTGCTGGCCCTTGGCCAGTAGAGCTAAAAACCAAAAATGGCCCCAGAGAAACATTTCCGATCGTTTTATGCATTATGCTGCTCAGAGAGGTTTAAGCACAAATTTCTAAATAATAAAGAATTTTTAAACCATAACATTTGGCAAGTAAATACATTAAACATTACTCTATACAGATATATCAAAATAAATATTTCCCATACTTTCTAGAACAAAACTTTTATTCCTGTCAAATTTTGAATTTGGTGCATCTATTAATAGCTGTACCTGTAAAAATAAGATCAGTGATTGGTCAGAGTGCTGAAACCTTTATCTTGAACAGACGAAATACTAACTGGCTACAGTGTATACATAATGACGGTAGATTCTACCTAACATTGGGGTTTAAGCAGCACCTGAAGCAATACAGGGACGATGATGAAGACCTTTAATGAACATGGCAAAATTGACAATGAAAATGAATTCAAGGGGGATTTTATCCCTCTGCCCGGATAATTGAATTGAATGTTGTTTAACGGCTCATCAATACAGTATAGGTTATTTAGAGCCGCCCCAGAGAGAGGGAAAGGATACAAAGGAATCCGGGAACCGTGCCCTACTCTTATTACGTCCCCATCTGACGGACGAGGCTAAGGGAAAGTGTCGTGCCCAAGAACACACCGACGAAACTCAGTGGCACAACGGAGGATTGAACCCGGGGCCTCCGGTTACAAATCCGCCGTGCTACCAACTGCGCCACGCCAGCTCTCTGCCTGGATAAGCAGTGGCTCTATTCTTGTCCAGGAACCACACAAACTATATATTGTATGATCTAAGCCTTACTATTTAACAAATGCACTGAAAGTGTGTCGAGAGAGAGTCTGTATCGAGAAAAAGTTTTCGCATAATTTATCCAAAACCACTAGAGGCTTCTTGAAAGACAATATCAATAATAATGTCACACTTTTGTTGCATGCACAATTTTTGTTAGCTATAATTCTGACTTTATTTCCTTGTCAGCAACCTCCCAAGATGGTTATTCGCCGAAACGCATCATATCTTACTGCTTGTATCTGGTGTCACTGACAGTAGTTGTAATAAAAACATGATGTTCACATGAGGCAACAAGGGACTTGAGGCCATCGGGAAGAATTACGTGTGTCGATCCAAATTAATAGAAAGAAACCATCATAATTAGCTTCAGTTGCATCTTCAATGTACATATACACTACTCAACTTTTATAATCGGGCACTTTTCAAAGAATTATATATTTTTTAATAATCCTTATTTTCATTTGTAATTTTAACTGGCGTCGTTTAACAAATATCGCTAGCGATTTATAAAACTTAATCTGCCTTGACTGGACACCTTGTTGATAAACTTAATAAAATATTGGTATGTGTTTCGGTGATTTCCAGTTTTTAGCTCTACTGGCCGAAGGCCAGCAGAGCTTATGGGATGCTGAGTTGTCCATCGTCCGTCCATCGTTAACTTTTGTCTCGTTAAGACGATAGGGCCTTCATTTTTCATCCGATCTTTACCAAACTTTAACAGGTTGTTAATATCAATGAAACCTCGGATGAGTCCGAAAACCAGCCAGATCGGACAAGTAACAGCGGAGTTATGGCCCTTGATTTAGTTAAAAATGCTATATTGCTATATTTTGCCTCGTTAAGACGATAGGGTCTTCATTTTTCATCCTATCTTTACCAAACTTTACTACGTTGTTAATATCAATGAAAGCTCAGACAAGTTCGAAAACCAGCCAGATCGGACAAGTAACAGCAGAGTTATGGTCCTTGATTTAGTTAAAAATGCTATATTTTGCCTTGTTAAGACGATTGGGGCTTCATTGTTCATCCAATCTTTACCAATCTTTATCAGATTGTTAATATCAATGAAAGCTCGGACAAGCTCGAAAACCAGCCATATCGGATTAGTAAAAGCGGAGTTATGGCCCTTTAGTTAAAAATGCTATATTTTGCCTCGTTAAGACGATAGGGGCTTCATTGTTCGTCCGATCTTTACCAAACTTTATCATATTGTTAATGCCGTTGAAAGCTCGAATATGTTCGAAAACCAATCATATTGGACCAGTAACGGCGGAGTTATGGCCCTTGATTTAGTTAAAAATGCTATAATTTGCCTAGTTAAGATCATAGGGGCTTCATTGTTCATCCGATCTTTAGCAAACTTTATCAGATTGTTAATATCAATGAAAGCTCGATCAAGTTCGAAAAACATTCATATCGGACCAGTAACAGCGGAGTTATGGCCCTTGATTTAGTTCAAAATGATATATTTTGCCTCGTTAAGACGATAGGGCCTTTATTTTTCATCCGATCTTTACCAAACTTTATCAGATTGTTAATGTCTATGAAAGCTTGGTCAAGTTTGAAAACCAGCCAGATCGAACCATAAACAGCGGAGTTATGGCCCTTGATTTTGTTAAAAATGCTATAATTTGCCTCGTCATACGATAGGGCCTTCATTTTGCATCTGATCTTTGCCAAACTTTAGCGGATTTTATGACTTTCTTTTTTACGTTATTATTTTTATTTATTTTTAAATTTTCTTATTTTTTTATTTTTTATTTTTTTTTACTTTTTATTTTTTTTTATTTATTTTTTAATTATTATTTTTTTATTTAATATTATTCATTGATTTTTTTTTTTCTTTATTTTTTGATTTTTTTTAAAAAAAAATTTTTTTTTTTTTTTTTTAATTGATTTTTTTTTTTTTTTTTTTTTTTATCTATTATTATTTTTTTTTTATTCTTTTTTCTTTTTTTTTAATTGATTCATTTTTTTTTCATTTTTTTTTTTGATTATTATTATTCCCTAAAAACATTTGTTTTATTTTTTTAATTCTTTTTTTTTTTAGCTCTATGTTGGACCAGTCAGACCAATAACAGAGGAGTTATGGCTCTTGATTTAGTTAAACATGCTGTATTTTGCCTCGTTTATACGGTAGGGCCTTCATTTTTCATCTGATCTTTAACAAACTTTACCTGATTCTTTAGTTATGGCCCATGATAAAGTTAAAAAGCTGTTTTTTGCCCGAAACTTTCAAAAAAACTTAAATGGCAGTCAGTCGCTTCATTGATGTTATAAGAGCCGTGTTAGCCAGTAGAGCATCTACAGGCCCTCTTGGGCCTCTTGTTAGTATTTGTGTTATTTTCAACAAACCTGGGTGACCGTCGCTGACCGATTATAAAAGTTTAGTAGTGTGATTTTATTATTGTAAAAGTCCCTATCCCGTCATCTACAGGCACATTTTATAACAGATGTACACTGTTTCTAAACCTACTGACAATGCGGTATAATATATGTACAGTACAGCTCACACGAAACCCACACTTTACTCGATTCGCCGAGTTTGATCGTATCGAGTTCCGCGCGTATCTACGCGGAGTCAGTGTTTGTATTCGGCAAATTCACGCGGCGGAAGTACGCCATTGTCGAGTCACTCACACTCCGAGTTACTCCGCGTAGAATCCAATTAACCATGAGTGCACACCTGTGGTGATTTACTATTGTGAAAAAAATCTGAATTTTCCGACAATTTTTTAACTTGTCCGATATCGCACTTGAGAAAGCAATCAATCGCCAGAAAAAGTACAAACAATGAGACGCCGAGTGCATCTTTTATGTGCAAAGTTGACACGACTGATAAATACAATGAATAAATTTCGAACCAAATACGTATTTCAAACTTTTAATGCATTTAATCACAAGTTTTGTTCGTTTTTGTTGTCCGAAAGTCAGTTTTCCTACCGACATAAATACCCATATTCCTTGGCCATGTATGTATAACTGATAACGGGTTTATGACCCGGAATTCTTTACAATTTTTTCTGATTATTTCTGACTAAAGAACCCATCGATGTAATAATATAAACATCAGAGTAGTAAAATTTGTTACAAAGAAAGACTAATTAAAAACATAATTGTAATTTCCAGTATATTAATTACTAATTGAATGTTATGTTCAGTCGCCGCGAAGCCGGTAATAGGAACCGCCATATAACTGTCGTAAAAGTCTTCTGTTTCGATTTTTTCTAAAGTTATTGAATAATTATGCACTAAAATGACTGCAATTAGAAAAATTGCACCTTTTACCTGTGCAGTTTCGACTCGGCGAACTCCGAGTTTGTCTACGCGGAGTATCGTGGCGTAAGTACGCCGAGAAGCTTTTCCGACTCCGATAGTTTTATCATCGAAACTCCGCATAATTACGTGATTTGTAAATTCCTCACTCGGCGTGAAAGAGTGAGTTTCGCGTGAGCTGTACTGTAACTTGCATATTTTGAGAATCCAAACTCTATAGACATGATATTAATGGTTTAAACCAGTCAGACCAAACCCCAAAACTGGAACATTAAATTAAGTTACCAACTCATAATTTATTTATCCATATTCAATCATGGGTATTATATTTAAGAACCCATGGATAAACCTATACTTTTAATCGGCACATACATTATTATAGTCAGAGAATCTAACCACCCGGCCACGGACACTCAATTACAATGTCACGTTGATAAAATGTTCGTCGAAATGTATTGGGGTTGTTGTTTGTTGCTTGGCAGCTTATATAATAGATACTTTTTTAAATCATCAATCATTTATTAATGATGTGAAAATGTTGTCAAACAATATTAACCCTGAGCCTGCTAAGGGCGACTACATTATAGCCTTTTCGTCCATTGCAAACCCAGATCAGCCTGCGAGTTGCTGATCAGGGTTTACTACAATGTCTGGCTGCTCATCAGTCATTTCTCCAAAACACCCCTTTGTAACATAAATGGAATGGTCTAAATTTAAAGAAAGGACAGTCCATTATACATTTATAGCAGGCTAAGGGTTAAGCAAACAGATGTTTTCCATAACTTAAAATTCGTTACACAAACTAAATGCAAGGAGTGTCAACAACTTCCTAACAATTTGTAAAGATCTGCAAAAACATGTCTTAATTGTACAAATAAATCAATGTATTTGGAATGAAAAGCCCTGAGTAAACAGTGGTTAACTTTATCAAGATTGGATTAGATTTATCATTCCCCAAATTAAAGTTTACAAAACCCATATGGGTGTAAGGTCATACAAATAATATGTCTTTTTTAAACAGTTAGAGTGAAACCACTTAAAATACAATTGCGAGATGAGATGTCCCACTTTGTTTCTAGTTCATAATATATACTATAAAACTGCCAGGATTCACGATCAACAACCTGTAATGAGTGTTTACAGACCTCTTCAGTAACCTTTACATAATCTTGGGAGAATGATCATGCTAAAAACGTGCAAGACAATTTAACCGACAATGTATTTTCAGACAGTAGAATAGCAGGGGTTATAGCGGGGGTTATAGCAGGGTTTAAGCAGGGGTTATAGCGGGGGTCATAGCGGGGGTCATAGCAGGGGTTATAGCAGGGGTTATAGCGGGGGTTGAATTTTTTTTTAACCACTTCCTTTTTTTTTATGCAAGTGAAAATATTTTCAACTCACAAAAGCGCATTCTTACTGGCATTTTTTCTTTTTCTTTCGGTCAAAGACATTTTTGCACATACACTTTATATTACGCATATACTCCTTGCGTTATTTGATTAATCTATCAATCATGTTCAATTTGAAAAGGTGTACCGTAATCTCATTTTTTTGCGAGTGCTGAAAATTTAAAGTTGCGCGCATCTTATCAAAAAAAAACTCACATACTGCCAGTTTGCATATGACCTGCATGCTGAGCCCTAAGGCCATAATAAATTAATTGCTAGTTTCTCATCCAAATTTTTGAACTTTTAATAGTGTTTCATACTTTCAGCAATTTTTTTTATTATTTTTTCTAGAAATATATTTATTATGGCCTAAATTGCCATTTTTCTCGAGACACAATAAAAGGGCATGCAGTAGCTCCATCTCCTTAAAAAGTGATGTTTATTCAAAATTAGACACTATTTTTGTAAAACAGAATGTGTCAGAAAAAACACTGAAGGTAGCCGTCCGTCTCTCTTGCCTTTTTTTGCATTATCATTCTTCCAAGGCATGTTATTGTTTGTACTAAAGCAATGGGAAAATAATGAAAATATAAAAGTTGATTCACATTTTTTTTGCTGTTTATGTCCTCTACACTTTTTTCTGGTGAGAATTGATAACTTGAGAAGCAAGTGTGGTGGCTTATTGGGAGAGATGTGCTTAGTCATGGCAATTTTGACGAGCATATTGACATACACATCATTGATTTACAGGCATGGGGAGGCCAGAACTACCATTATTAGTCAGCTTGAATAACAAGTATGTTTGCTTTTCCATGCTTCTTAAAAACACTAAAAATATAACCATTATAAATTACAACGGTTTATCAAACACTTAAAACAGTTATACAATTGAATTGAATTGAACGTTGTTTAACGGCTGATCAACACAGTATAGGTTATTTAGAGCCTCCCAGAGAGAGGGGGAAGGATACATAGGAATCCGGGAACCGTGCCCTATTCTTATTATCGAATAGATTCCTATGGTTCTTTAACGTGCTCGGAGGATAGACCGATACACAGTGTCCAAGAACACACCGACGAAACTCAGTGGCACCACGGAGGATTGAACCCGGGGCCTCCGGTTACAAATCCGCCGCGATAATGATTGTGCCACGCCAGCCCTCCCAGTTATACAAACCTACAATCTTGATTATAAGGTCACGTACAAATATGTCAAAGGTACACGCAGGACCATGCAAGGAAGTTTCCTGTGAAGTTTCGTAAAATTTTATACCCATCAGTTCATGAGAAGAAGACGTTTAAAGATTTTTCTATTGTTAGTAACGGCGGCCATATTTGTTTAAGGATCGGGATGATCTGTACATATCTCAGAGAGGACTATGCAAGGATGCTTCCTGGAAATTTCGTAAAATTCTACACTGCAGTTTCAGAGGAGATGTTGTTTGAAGCAAAAGTTAACAGAGACGGACGACGGACGATGGACAACTCGCAATATATTTTTCTTCTTTCTCAAATCAACACAACAATATCTACATCAGACATCTGGGTTCATTTTGTTTTTGCTCCAAAAGCTTAAACATATTTTAGTCTTAACCGGTCACACAAAAACATAAGGTTGGTTGGGAAACTGTAACCTCCAGATGCTTAAAAATATGTTGGATCGAAGTCAGGGTAAAATGTACTCTCACATAGTTTTTATTTGGCCTAAATACAGACATAAGAGTCAATAAGGGATTTTGGCTTTAAATTAATTTTTTTCCATATCCTTTCCCAGCAGATGTCAGTTCAATTAATTTTTCTCTTTTCTTGTAAAGTACTTCCTTCCATTTGGTAAATAGCAATTAATATTTCAAAACAAATTCTACCAACACATTTTCTTGACATGAATTTAAACATGGATCAATTTCTCTGCATTCCACATCAATAAACAAGAAATGAAAATGGATTATTGAATTTATAATAGTTTCTCCTATTTAGTTAAAGCACTGCAAATTCAAAAGGAAACAAATTCTGAACAATTCTTTAAAAAAAATTGTGCCATAATAATATTAGAACATGGATCGATGTCTTTACATTTCGCAAGAATATGAAATGCAGATGTCTATTGAATTTATATTATTGAGTCGACTAACCGTTCTTTAGGAATTTTGATTTTTAAATAATGAAGATATATGATTTGGCATCCATTACTGCTGCTTTAAATTGATTTTAATGTTTAACATGCGGTAATCCATTTTTAATAGAATTGAAAATCAATTTTCCCAGCTTGTTGAGGTGAGAAAAACTCTAATTATGGAACTAAATATGGGTGGGACATGATTATACTGTTGTGTATGATTGTATGTATTGGGTTTTTGTCGCTTTTAGCAATCTTGCCATCAAAAATAACAACCGTGTCTACATTTTCAGATGTGAGATCAATGCTCAACTTTATAGTGCTGCCACAATGGAATATTTATAACCATGCCCTAACTGACACATGACGAGATACCCCACTCAGTAACATTATTCTGACACCGGGTCGACCGGTCCTATAGCACTATCCTTCTTTTTTTTTTATAGCATGCACTATCCTTTATTATGTTGAATGCCAAGCAAGGGAGCTACTAGTAACTTTTTATGACGTCTTTGGTATGACTCAGTCGGGATTGAACCCACGACCTCCTGCACCCACGACCTCCTGCACCCATGACCTCCTGCATGCCAGGACGACTCTTTAACACTAAACCACCATCGCTTGTTATTAACAACGAAAGATTGAGATCACGTGCTAGTTCTGTACCCATTTATCTGACCATGCAATTAAATGGCGAAGATTTAATTACCAGTATCCTGACCTCCCATATTTGTGGTGTGAGAGGGAGTGTGGGTGGAAGTGAAAAAAGAAGGATATTCAGCGATTTTATTTCTGTCCCAAAATAATGATTTTCTGTGACTTTATCACAACTACAACTGTATATATATTTTTTTAAATTTGAAACAAAAGAATTAATGTATAAATTACTAATGGCTGACTGAGCAATATGAATGTCAAACTTTCAGAGTGGTTCAAAACAAAGATCTGATTTCAAGGAAATTAAGGGAGGAATGTTATATACCTGGCAAATATGCCACCTTTAGCCTTCTCTATAACTGTGTTAATTATCAAAGATTTGAATTAATGATTTTATACTAATTTTTTTTTTAATCCAACATATCACTTAAAGCTACAATTAGTGTGTTATTTTCAACTTTAACAGAGATAAAAGACTTAGTGTCGAACACTTAAGTTTATAAAATTACTCATTCGCAATATCTCGTACACTGCTTCGCAGCACAACTCGAATGTATATCGAAAGTCACCATACTCACTGGTTACGCCATACCAGAGTAGACGATTTTTTAAGGTTTCGACCATATATGGTAATGGCGGCCATCTTGGATGTCGGGTTGGCATAATTTTAACAAATCTAAAAAGCATTCATCTAAGGATCATCCATGTGAAGTTTGGTCAAAATTGGCCAGGTGGTTTCTGAGGAGAAGTCGTTTGAAGCAAAAGTTAACGACGGACGGATGGACGGACAGACGAAGGACGAAGAGTGATCCCAATAGATCACCTTGAGCCTTTGGCTAAGGTGATCTAAAAACTTGAACTCAATCCTGAATATTTTTACACGTAACTTGCTGTTTAATATGTTTACACTTTTATCTAGACAGTGCTATACTGGAATAATAAATACAAACTCAAGTATTAAACAGGACCCTGTGGCCTTTTTGTCACTGACTGTTCCAAGAATGAACGAATGAATGGTGTTTTACGGCACGTCAACAGATAAATAGGTCATATTGTGCGCAAAAACTGATGAAAGATGAAGAAATGAAGTAGTTATTAAAAATTAATGTAAATCCTTTAATGTTTGTGTTGTTGTATACTTTGCTTCTACTTGTCCCGGCCGTTGTTACTTGTTTTGAGTGTGCGCGTGTCCTGGTGGTTGTTACTTGTTTTGAGTGTGTGCGTGTCCAGGTGGTTGTTACTTGTTTTGAGTGTGTCCTGGTGGTTGTTACTTGTTTTGAGTATGCGCGTGTCTAGGTGGTTGTTACTTGTTTTGAGTGCGTGCGTGTCCTGGTGGTTGTTATTTGTTTTGAGTGTGCGCTTTTCCTGGTGGTTGTTACTTGTTTTAAGTGTGTGCGTGTCCTTGTTATTTGTTTTGAGTGTGTGCGTGTCCTGGTGGTTGTTACTTGTTTTGAGTGTGTGCGTGTCCTTGTGGTTGTTACTTGTTTTGAGTGCACGCGTGTCCTGGTGGTTGTTACTTGTGTTGAGTGTGTGCGTGTTCTGGTGGCTGTTACTTGTGTTGAGTGCGCGCATGTCCTGGTGGCTGTTACTTGTGTTGAGTGTGCGCGTGTCCCGGTGGCTGTTACTTGTGTTGAGTGTGCCTGGTGGCTGTTACTTGTGTTGAGTGTGCCTGGTGGCTGTTACTTGTGTCGAGTGTGCGCGTGTCCTGGTGGCTGTTACTTGTGTTGAGTGTGCGCGTGTCCTGGTGGTTGTTACTTGTGTTGAGTGTGTGCGTTTGGTTGACTGACCGAGTTCTGTGAATGCTAGAATATCATATTCGATCTTTATATAGATCTAAAATCTGGACATTTCTACAAGAACATGACACTTTTTATGTCTTTGTTTACGGATTTTTTGTCTTATAGACTCAATTTTATTTTCACCTCCTGGTATTTTTTATTTTCCATTAACATTAAATTGGTATTACTGTTCACAATGAAGTTGTAAATTACTCATAAAACAAAATAGGTCGTAAAAATAATAAAATTGGGTATGATTAAATCTGAAGTGATTATTAATCTGGACTAATTATTAGAGTGAATCCCCAGGCTGAAGTAAGGCAATTAAATATCGAACAGGAAATGAAGGTGGCAAAAAACTGGATTCATTTAATAAAACATTTCCTCCTAGTTTGCATGGTTATCCAAAGAAATGTCGCTCAGCGTGCATGTTGGATTAAAGAGGGCATGTCAGGCTTTTCGTCGGGGTCTATGGTGTCTTATTTTAATTGACAAGCGCTGCTCTTGACTGAGTTCAGAATATATGGTGACTGAACGACTTCTCCAGGTGCTTATGGTGACTGAACGACTTCTCCAGGTGCTAACAAGTACATGTTTTGATTTTGACATTTTTATGAATTGGAACATATTTTAAAATATTAAATTCTTTAATATAAACCCAGAAGTATCGCCTTTGATAGAAGTGTCTCCGTGGCCGAGTGGTTAATGATGGTGCGTTGTAAACCTTCTCGCCTCTCACCACTATGGGTTGGAATCCCACTAAAAGCTCAACTTGTAAGTGAAAATGTGTGGAATCTTATGGATGGCGGGTGTTAAACATTACTGGTTCTACCCTGTAACCAAATCCTTGCCAATCAGATACATTACTGGTTCTACCCTGTAACCAAATCCTTGCCAATCAGATACATTTTTTGGACGCTCCTAAAACTTGCAAATAATAAACTACACAGTTTTTGAGTTTCAGCAAAAATATAAATGCTAGTCTTATGAAAACGATTTTTTTGGTATATTAATTGTCAATTACTTCTGAGAGGATGAACCGACAGTCATTGACATACATACTCCTGTAGTTGACATCATGTAAGGCTACACAATTACAGAATCCCACCGTGAAAATTCATTCTGATGGACTTCCTGAGGTCCTCTTGAGAAATGCCAAGTGACATAAAATGAACGTCTTATCATTTTGACATGATTTTAATTTCTCTCAGGCAATTAACTTTCTCCAATTCAGACATGAGTTCCATTAAAAGGTAATTTCCAGTGCGTCTTATGTTATTTATGTTTTTTTAGTATCCATTACTCAAGCATTATATTTAAACAAGACTCCCACGAGGGCATGTAGATGCTCTACTACTGGCTAAATGGCAATTAGGTATGTTAGATTCTGTCAATCTGATATAAAATAATCTCTCATCCGAAGGGACAAAACATATTGACACCTATTTCCCCTTTTTGTTTAAAAAATGCCCACCCTCACAATCACCCCTCCTCCATTAACGATGTTGCGTTGTAAACCTTCGCACCTCTCATGTGCACTGCTGTGGGTTCGAATCCCACTGGGAGCTCAACTTGTAAGTCAAGAAGTGTCTTACAGATGCCGGGAGGTTTACAGTACTGGCTCTACCCAGAAAACGTGGGTGGTCCGCCTCCAACACAGAAAAAATCATCTTTGCATGTGTTGAAAATGACGTAAAACAACATACAAATTGTTAAGGCTTTTATTAATATAAATATTGTGCTCAAGTTTGGTAATGATTAATGAAAGATAAAAGAGCTAGTGTTTAATTTTTGTCTCGTCTTCACTTTGCAGCGGCGGCGGCGGCACTAGTGTTAACATTTAATTAATTACAGTTTTGCTTTAAAGTTTTCCACATTCTAATATCTTCAACAGTGCTTATTCAAAGCCATTCAAGTGCATATGTCTTTATCCCCAAGGCCACTTCCATAACCCTGCATTGCATTTTAAGTCTTTTTTATTTGAAGCCGGGCATCCATTTGTACATGATCCGTGTCCGTACTGTTAAAAATTGCACATTGTACGATTCATCGCGGACGCAGACACTAATCAATGGATTCATCCCAACATTTTCTCTATTTAACCGAATTTTCACTGACACGGATACGGACACGGACCACGTACAAATGGAAGCCTGGCTTTATATGATAAAACAAAATTAGGAATTTTAGGAAATTTGATAATTTTTATTTTTATTTAATCTTCTCCCAGATTTTAATCGAATTAAATTCTCATTTCATTTCCGTTTCATTTTTTCCACCTCCTCTTACAGCACTTTTCTGTCCTCTTACAGCACTTTCCTGTCTCAATGGTTCATAAAACGAATAATAAAAAATAAAGGCCTTGGCAAAAAACCCCAAAAAAACCTTAGAAATTCATAAAGTACTGTGTTTATTAGGGGAGACATGTTTGTTAACCATGGGAGATACTGTGGTCCAGTGGTAGCGTGCACGTGCAATATGCACGTGTAACCGTACACAAATATTTTCCTCCTACTTCATGCATGTGTAACCGTCAGCAAATATTTTATTCCCAATATGTGTCAAGGGCACGTGTAACCATACGCAAATATTTTACTCTCTTTTCTACCTTTCTCTATCTATATTTCAGACTAAAAGTTTCTTTCCATACATTTTAATATAGTAATTTATTGTTGAACTGAAATGTACGGTATTTGGTAAAAAAAAAAATATTTTTTTTTTGAAAAGGTGGGGTGGGGGATGGGTGTGGGGGATGGGGGTGGGGGTGGGGTGGGGGGCTACTATTAGGGGATGAACTCTTATTAGAGAAAATTTGTTAAGTAAGGAGTTGAGCCATTCAACAAAACAGTTCAAACATTTAACATGTTATTGTCAAGTACATATTTCCATTCCTTTAAGTTTGGATCTTACCTAACTAATGGCACTTGTTGTTACATCTTTAAGACTTAAATTTGCCCTTGACATGTTCACTTAATCTGACTAGCCTTCCAATAGCTACATTCTACATTGCATGCAAATGACATTAAGTCTTGTCTAATCCTAAAAAAAAAGAGTTTTTTCTTTCAATCAATTTCCAGATAACCAACATTTATTTCTTTAATTATGTGAATAAATAATTAAAAAAGGTTTCCATTAGTTTAAATTGTAAAGTGTTTGTAGTTTTCATGTCAAGTTGGTTTATTTCATCAATTAATACCAATCAGTTAGATTAGGTGACCTAAAAACTACACAACTGGCAAAAATTCTGTTTACATTACCCTGCATTAAGTCAGCATCATTACTGGAACACGGAAGATCAGCAGCGTATTATTTCTATGCAAATCAAGTCCTATTCTACACATGAAGAGCAGTCTCTGTAGCTCAGTGTATGATCGAGGCCTTGTCGAGCTACAGACCTCTGCCGCAGGTGAGTCCGCTCCCTGGCGTAGGCATGTCAGAGGGGGAACTTCATCATTCATCGTGATCAGAGGGCGGACCCACGCAGGACAGAGGTCTGTAGTTCTGTCCCAATTTAACCGAATAATCATAAGATGTGTTAACGGGACTTAAAACACCACTTCATTCATTCATTTTATTTCTATTTATTACATGAACTCTGCCTAGAGTGTCTCTGAAATCTGACACATGCATCTGATTTGAAATAAGAAGCATTATGCAGCTTGATAAACGTAAAGTAAACACTTTTATTACCAGTGGTGTAAAAGAGTAAATGCTTTTATTACCAGCGGTGTAAAAGAGTAAATGCTTTTATTACCAGCTGGTGTAAAACAGTAAATGCTTTTATTAAAAGTGGTGTAAAACAGTAAATGCTTTTATTACCAGTGGCGTAATACAGTAAATGCTTTTATTACCAGTGGTGTAATACAGTAAATGCTTACCAGTGGAGTAAAACAGTAAATGCTTTTATTACCAGCTGTTGTAAAACAGTAAATGCTTTTATTACCAGCTGGTGTGAAACAGTAAATGCTTTTATTACCACCTGGTGTAAAACAGTAAACAATTTTATTACCAGCTGGTAATGTAAATACTACATTTAATTAACTTGCCTTAATTGAATATTGAAAATTGTTAATAACATTTAACTAATAACTATAAATTCTTTTTTTGATGTAGTGTAAAAGAGTGAATTAATGTATATATGAATTATGTTTTTTCTCTGTATGTTTTTGTAACCCGCCTAGTTCAAGGCAATAAACATGTATATGTTATGCCAATAAACTATTTGAATTTGAATTTGAATTTGGTGTAAAACAGTAAATGCTTTTATTAAAAGTGGTGTAAAAATGTAAATGCTTTTATTACCAGTGGTGTAATACAGTAAACGCTTTTATTACCAGTGGTGTAAAACAGTAAATGCTTTTATTACCAGCTGGTGTAAAACAGTAAATGCTTTTATTAAAAGTGGTGTAAAACAGTAAATGATTTTATTACCCGTGATGTAAAATGGTAAAGTAAATTACTTTTTTTGTTTTTATTACTAGTGATGTATAAAGTAGCTTGGTGTGTTTAAAACTCTGAACAGATATATGATTTTACAGTGGCCATGATATAATAAAAATGGAGAAGTAATATATATGGAATCTATTTTTTAGTTAGATATAGGGTATGTTCCCAGATTCATATGTATCCTTCCCCTCTCTTTGGGGAAGCTGTATAAATAACCAATAATGTGTTGATAAGCCGTTTAACATTTATTCCTCGATTCATTCATTTTCTGGCATTGGTTACTAAAGGCTGAGGGGAATGAAAGTGTCTAACATTTCTTTACATATAATATTGTGCGAAGTGTATTGTAATTTTGAATTTTGCAATGTCAATATGTCAGTCGTTGAATGGTTGCATACCGAATATCCCTAATAGTAGTGCCCCATCCCCCATCCCCCAAATGTTCAAAAAGAAAGAGAAGGAAATCTTCAAAATTCAATACATTTTCGATAGTTTTATATTGAACTCCACCCACCAAAAAAAAAAGAAAATCAAAACATCAATAAAAAACAAACAACAACATATTAGCGCCACCTTGCCATATTACATAGCGCCCAGGCGCTTCTATTAGGGGAAATACGGTATATTGTTCGATGGAGATACATTAGCGGAGCCATTAAAGGGACACACAGCAATCTTGATTTTTAAGAAACTCGCTGCATCCCGTTAGTTTTTCTACATAACCTGCATTTGTTCAATCATTAATATTATGACAGGAATAGTTAAAAAGTAAATTGCATATTACTAACTGTTGATTATATTGCACCAAAAAATTATTGAAAATTATGATAAAATAACGAGAGAATTTTTTTTAACTTAATGAAATGCAAGGAGGTTTAAAGTTAAACTGATACTGGATTAATAAACTGCGAGGCTAATTTTAATGCTTTTAAGTTTAATAACAATTTCAAGATTGCCGTGTGTTCCTTTAAACAAGATTTTTTACCGCTGAACGACAGATATTCAAGTAATTAAAGTTCTCCAGCCATGTTTTGTTTTATGAACATGTTTATGTTTATTTAAATCGAAATCAATAAACAATATTAGATATTTACAATTCACACATTGCAATATCTGTGAAAAGCGAGAATAAGATTTTATTTGAGGACGTAGAAAACTTTGAAAAGGTAAATTAATCCACAGGTAAATGTATTTATCCATTATCTGGCACTAGTTGTGCAGCTATACAATTCAGATTACCTCATTTCCCCATGCAGTCACACAGTGGTAAAAGTAGTAGCTATGTCATGCAAATAATACTTATTTTTACATACAACTTAGTAGCGGTTTTAAATATATGTTTCTCTTGGGGACTATCAAGAAATGTTCATATGATGTTTAAGAATTAAATTTGTTAATTGATAATGCTACAAAAAGGGTGGCCTTCATCTTTAACTGCTGCAAATGCCAGAATTACAATACTGGTTTACCGATTTCTGACATATTTTCTTGTTTTTCAAGTTTTACTCAATAACAAATGCATCAAAATACATTTAAACTAGTAAATTGTCATTTTTTTGACAGTTTAACTTCACATGACTGATTGTGACGGTTATGCACTATTTCATAGTCACACATTTTTGAACGTTCGTGTTTAATTATGACTGAACATTATAACAGTGATATCTGTATTAGGCCAAACAAATAAATAGGTGTGTTTCCTATTGCATGCTCTAAAAAATTAGGGTAGGTCGGTAGGCATTTTCTTTTTTTTTGTTGTTGCGAGATATTGTGAGATTTTACATGTATTTATCTAATAAACCCCATACAAGTTGATGATACAACTGAAAGTTTCTCTGCGATGTCCGTTTACCTCGATATATTGTGATAAATGTTTTTTTTATTTTTTTATTTTTTATTTTTTATTTTTTCATAAAAATAGGGTCGGTCGGGCCACCGGAAACACAGGTATTTTTTTTTTTGGCCTTATCACAAAACATATTTGTATTATTAGGAAATACTGGCATAATATTAGTGTCAAATGAAAACTCACATGACAGCAGTACTTGAAAACAATTTGGCACCTGAGTCACTTAGCACTTGTAAATACTATAATATCCTATTTTAGTTTTAAAAAGACTTTAGGCCAAGCCTAAAATTATATTTGGGTGGTCTCCTAAACATTCAGAAGGATAAATATCAAATAGAAGATCTTAATTTAATACACAAGTGCTTCTGTATTGTGGAGTTGGCAAACATGTCATGTGGGCACTCTTATATTAAAATTTATTATTTTATTATTATTGATTTTTGATTATTATCATTTTTATTTTTTTGGGGTGGGAGTGTGGGGGTGGGAGTGGGGGTAAATTTTGAAAACAAAATAGTGAAAATAAATGCATTTTGAAGAGCCTATTTATTTATTATATGTTTTTGTTATTTTAAAAGGTGGGGTTTTGGGGTGGTGGGGTACAATTATTATGGGAGGCACTTAAGGGGAAATACGGTACATGCCGAGTGTTGTACTTTTGCCAAGATATTTAATTCATTAATAAAATAATAAATAAACACAAATGTAAGACTCTATTGATCACATGACTCATAGCGTCTCATATTATGTCACATAAATAAGAAAGGGTGTTTTAATTTGACTTGTTGATGCCATGTTATACGAAGAGTGTATTACGATGTCATGTTATACCAATGATGTCATGTTATACCAATGATGTCATGTTATACCAAGTGTGTATTACGATGTCATGTTATACCAATGATATCATGTTATACCAAGTGTGTATTACAATGTCATGTTATACCAATGATGTCATGTTATACCAAGAGTGTATTATGATGTCATGTTATACCAATGATGTCATGTTATACCAAGAGAGTATTACGATGTCATGTTATACCAATGATGTCATGTTATACCAATGATGTCATGTTATACCAAGAGAGTATTATGATGTCATGTTATACCAATGATGTCATATTATACCAATGATGTCATGTTATACCAAGAGAGTATTATGATATCATGTTATACCAATGATGTCATGTTATACCAATAGTGTACGTATTATGATGTCATGGCTAAATTATTACACTCCCAAAAACTATTTCATGAATAAATAAAGTTAAAGGCATATATACATCATCAAATATATACAGATAATATATATATAGATCTCCATATTTTGAATGACATTTTCATTATTTTTATCTGAAATTCCTGACTTCCAAAAAACTGAAGTACCGGCCATACACTTAACGTTTCAAGTCATATTTTGCCCAAGGTTCCGAAGTAATCTGATTATCTGAGTGTTCTACAAAAGGTATCTGCACTACAATTCTCAAATTTTACAACTCAAAAATGATTTACTATCGGCCTATAGGTAAATGATAATATATTTCGTTAAAGTAACATATCAGGATTGGTATGTGGGTAAGTTAATCCTTGGTGTAAAATGTCAATATCGGACAGTTCCTTTGACAGGCTTTCCTACTTGATTAATTGTACTGAAGTGTGTCCGTGCCCGCTTAACTTTTGTCCTGACAATACAAACAGTCACGGTACTCACCCCAATAATAACATATTGAATGACCCGCAATTTATGGAAATTAAATCCCTCAACCTACAATGGTGGCATATATAACTCGTACCAAATGAATTTAAGAACTTAACCAAATAATAATGAGCAATCCTTGCAATTTCCTTCTTGTTACCACCCTAGATACTAAAACAAACAATGTAACATAGTATGAATTAATATTAAAAGCTTTTTGAGGAATATAATGTCTGGACAAATACTATCTATTGTGGTCAACAATATATATAATTATGTGACATGTCGCTTGAAGAGGGACAGGAATGCTTGAGCACTTAACCCATGAATAGATCGAAAATGATGGACCTTGGTAACACATATCAGGCTTTGAATGGACTTGAACAAACGTTAAGTATTAAAAATATAGGAAGATGTACAGTTTATTTTATTTAGAAATGATGTTTTGTCTGGTCTAGATGGATAAAAGGACCAGGCTTTCTATGGATAAACTTATTTCACTTAAAAAACAAAAACAAACAACTTTTAAATTGTACTTATCTTTTCTGATATAAAGGGCACAATTATTTCTGCCATATAAGTATTTGCTGGTCAGATATTATGTTCACATCAACAGAATTGAATAACTGCCATATACTATATGGTTGACTTGCACATGCCTAAAAATACGCATTTGGTTGAAAATTTCAAGTGACCATTTATCCCATCCATTTTTTGTTTTAAAGATTGCAGAGCAATAGTTCTTAATGAATTTAAACTATGGTAAATTTTATGGAATTTCTGCTATATATCGTATATACTGCACACTTAATTCCATATATATTCCAAGGAAATCCCAAGATGTTTTGTAAAAAAAAAAGTTTCAGTTAGAGAAAGGACACAACTGTGATGTTGTAGACGTTTTAATCACAGTAACAAGAAATTCATAAATGTTGAAGTTCCTCTTTGAAAAATTGAGCCAGTTCAGTACTGTATTTAACGTAAAGAGTTTGCAAAATTTTGCATCTTAAGTTTGCGCCAAACGCGTACTCTGTCAATAATGAAACTTTGCAGGAATACTATTTTATGAATAAATAAATAGTAACTGCTATACGTGTTACGTGTTGTTTTAGTCTTTTTTCCAAAAGGAAAGATCTTACGTAGCCATGTACTATACGATTAACAGCAGCATTGTCACGTTGTTTTTTTCCTTTCAGTATATGAACATCCAAGTAAGCTGCACATTTATTTTTCTTTATTTTTGGGCCTCTATTTGACAGTCGACCCGCAAAATGTGACTCATTAACTGTGACCCACTATTTTTGGCTGGATTATTTTGACTTGCAGCCTCTGCAGCCCATGAAACAATTCCTTAAGACCCACAATTTCATGAAGAAAATCGATTCTAATATTAGGCTGAACAAGAATTGGGTAGGTAGATATAAAAAAATTATGCCTTTATTTTTTTATTTCCCATAGGTCACCTATACAGACATAAAACACTTAAACTCTCAGAAATTGATATGCATCTTGGTTGTGTAACGTACCACTTTCCATAAGGTTGATTGAGTATATGAACTTCTATGTTTAAAAACATTTATTTATTGCATTATTACCTTGATCGAGTTGATGTATTTTAATTTAGTATGTAATAATACTGTGATAAAACAAAGATTCTAAAGCACTTGACACAAATCCTGCAATCCATTTGGTTGACAGTAAAAATTTGGTCGACAGTAAAAAAAATTGACGATTAAATAGTGCATTGCCCGTCGCAAATCCAGTCATGTGACAGTAAAACCATCAAAAACGTGATGTCATTTAGTTTTATTTGAAAGCGGGGAAATAATCATCTAGCCAATTCTTTCCCCGAGATACTTTGAGAGGGGCATAAAATTGACTGCTACACCAGTATTGAAATGTTGGCAGTTGCGAATATCAGTCGGTTTAACGGTCGCAAATCGGGTTTAATGGCTTTGCTAACGCATATAGTCATTAAACAAAATTTGCAATCATCAAACAACAGATATTACCATCGCAAAATTAAAATTTTCAACGGTGCCTATGCAATTAAAAATTACAGTTGTTTGATGTTCAAACTATTTTCACTATAGCAAATAAATGTCTTTTTTTTTTCCTTCAGAAGATATTTTTAAATAGTAACAGGCATTGGTTTCATGACATTATAATTGCTTAGCTGCATCAAACTAATAATTAAACTATTTTGCAAGTAACCTAAGACATTAAAGTATATGTAAAGTTGAATATACTATATAAAAAAAAAACTGGCCAGACATAATGTATATTCGACAAGAGTCGTATTATTAATCAATAGATATTAGTTCAATCTGATGATTTAAACCCAATCTTAAGTATTTCCCATGATTATTTATAAAAAAGTAATTATATATCAGTATAATTTTACGAATAATGACAAATCAAACAAAACAAAATGACCTGCTCAAGAAACCGTACAAATACCAACAATAAAGTTTGGCCCACTCTCAAACTGGAAACACGAATAATGTAAACATAATCAGGCTAAAATGTCACAAATAATACTTTGCTTTAACTTCCAATTGCCAATGCTAATTTAAATATATTATTTATCTAAATGTATATGTGTATATTTTATTCTGATGATTTAATACCACATAACATATGGTGTGGGAGTAGAATAACACCTTTCAATATTTTCAATAATCCACTAGTGATATAGAACTATACACTCAAGAGATATGAAAACGCAACACGGGAATTTCCGCTATATATTGTATGTACAATATGCTGCTTTTAATCGAATGGCACATGGCTACGTAAGACCTTTCCTTTTGGAAAAAATACTAAAACAACAAATAATACAGCAGATAGTATTCCTTCAAAGTTTCATTATTGACAGAGTAGGCGTTTGGCTCAAGCATGTGAGCAAACTTAGGATGCAAAAGTTTGCAAACTATTTACGTTAAATACAGTACTGAACTAGCTCAGCTTTTCAAAGAGCAACTTCAACATTAATGAAGTTCTTGTTACAAGGTGTAGTGTGAATAAACGTCTACAACATCACAGTTGTGTCCTTTCTCTAATTAACTGCAACTTTTTTTTTACAAAAACATCTTGGGATTTCTTTGGAATGTTATGTGCAATTAAGTGTGCAGTATATACAACATATAGCGGAAATTCCCGTTTTGCGTTTTCATATCTCTTGAGTGTAGATGCAAATGATGGCAGAAAATTATCTTGGTGAACATCGGAATTGTGTCATCGATTTCCGTAACCGTTCAAAATATCGGATTACGGAAATTGACGAGGTAGCTTAGTTCTGTTTGATCTGTTTTGTATGGAGAAGGCTGAGTCAACAATATGACATCATCATATAGACATACGACGTCATCATATGACAACATAGACAGCTACAATAAGAAATGTTCCTTATGAGTTTTTTTTTTGAGCTATGTGATAAATAGAATCTATTATTAGTGCCTACCGGTATTTAATATTGGATTTATTTATCCAGTTGTTTAATAAATTCAATATGAAACAGGCACACATGTAGGATGCTCTATATAACATTAAACTTGTCATCTCTAAAGTATTAACCCTTAATCCGCTAAGCATGACTATAATAGCCTCTGCATCCACTGTAAACCCAGATCAGCCTGCGAGTAACAAAGTCTGGCTGCTGATCAGTCATTTTCCCCAAAACACCCCTTTGTCACATTAATGGAATGGTCTTAACTCAAAGAAAGAACAGTCCATTATATATATGTAGGTGGTTAAGGGTTAAAGTGACCTAGGTAGCTTAATTAGAGCTGCAGACCTATGCCCGCGTGAGGTGATTTATGGCAGATACATGTACCGGTCTGACGGAAAATTTCGTTCTTCATCTCATCTACATCTGAGGTTGCTGTCCCCAATATGATATGAAAACCCCATTTAATTTCCTTTTTGACAAGCCAGACGTTAGTAGTAGGGTTATTTTATCTCAGAAATAACGAGACAGGGAGATTTGGCTTCAATTCAAAATAGGTTTACACTTTCCTTTACTGAGGTCTCTATTTCTGTTAAACATGAATGGCTATTTTCTTTACAATTAAAAAGCACGACCTAACTGCTATGTGGCACTCTCCTTGCAGGACATTTTTACTAGTTTTGGGGAAAGGGCCTTTTGGCCTAAACTGGGGGAAAAAAACATGAATGGGGAATGAAATTTCCAGAGGTAAATTTAAAACAAGAAATCCGCAGTTTCACTTGTCTCACCTCATAACGGGGGCGGGACTTAAAATAAAAGATAAATGACGCTTAAAAGGTCTAGCAGCGCATACAGTTTGTAAGAAAATGACCTAAACGCAAAACTGGAATGTTGACACCTTCGCCATCGCCGCCGCCGGATTAAGCAACACCTATGTCTCTCTTTTTCTTCGAAAAGGTGAGACAAAATAGGGGAAAACTGCCTGATTTAAAAAAACAAGAGGCCCAAGAGGGCCTGTGGACGCTCTACTGGCTAATATGGCTCTTATGACATCAATGAAGCGAGTGACTATCGTCTTAAAGAGGCAAAATATAGCATTTTTAACTATATCAAGAGCAGTAACTCCGTCATTACTGGTTTGATCTGGCTGGTTTTCCAAGTTGGCCAGTAGAGATAATAAAAATAAAAAAAATAAAAAAAATAAAAAGAAAAAAAAAATAAAATAAAAAAAAATAAAATAATTTTTATTTTTTTTTAAAAATTAAACAAAAAATATGAAGAAAAAAAAAATAATAATAAAAAAAGAAAATAAAAAAATAAAAAATAAAGAAATTGAAAAATTTAAAACAAGCATTGATGTAAAACTGTGACCCCCGGGGCGGGGCCAGATGTGACCCCAGGGTCAGCATTTGAACAAAATTGGTAAAGGACCATAAGATTATAGCAACAGCAAAATATTAAACCTCTGGCTCTTGCAGTTTCAGAGAAGAAGATTTTTTAAGTTTTTCCCTATACATGTCTATGTAAAACATGTGACCCTTGGGGCGGGACCAAATGTGACCCCAGGGTCACCATTTGAACAAACTTGGTAAAGGACCATAAGCTTATAATAATTGTAAAATATCAAACCTCTGGCTCTTGTAGTTTCCGAGAAGAAGATTTTTTAAAAAAAAATCCTATATAAGTCTATGTAAAACTGTGACCCTCGGGGCGGGGACAAATTTGACCCCAGGGTCACCATTTGAACAAACTTAGTAGAGGACCATAAGCTGATGCTACAAGTAATACATGAGAGCTCTGTGCCTTGTGGTTTCAGAGAAGAAGATTTTTTAAACTTTTTTCCTATATGTCTATATGAAAAACATGCAAAACCTCAATATACAAACTTTGGACCCCCGAGGCATGGCCATTTTTGACACCGGGGACTTTATTTGAACAAACTTGATAGTCTAGGCGTTGACGATCATTTTAAAAGAAAAACTGTTGAAATCTGTCAAGCGGTTCTGGAGAAGAAGATTTTTTAGGGTTTCGACCATATATGGTAATGGCAGCCATCTTGGATGTAGCGCCGACCTAATTTTAACAAATCTAAAAAGCATTCATCTAAGGATCATCCATTTGAAGTTTGGTCAAAATTAGCCAAGCGGTTTCTGACGAGAAGTCGTTTGAAGAATTCCCTATACATGTCTATGTAAAACATGTGACCCTTGGGGCGGGGCCAAATGTGACCCTAAGGTCACCATTTGAACAAACTTGGTAAAGGACCATAAGCTTATAGTAAATGCAAAATATCAAACCTCTGGCTGTTGTAGTTTCTGAGAAGAAGATTTTTTTAAAAAAAAATCCTTTTTAAGTCTATGTAAAACTGTGACCCCCGGGGCGGGGACAAATTTGACCCCAGGGTCACCATTTAAACAAACTTAGTAGAGGACCATAAGCTGATGCTACATGTAATACATGAGAGCTCTGTGCCTTGTGGTTTCAGAGAAGAAGATTTTTTAAAGTTTTTTCCTATATGTCTATATGAAAAACATGCAAAACCTCAATATACAAATTTTGGACCCCCGGGGCACGGCCATTTTTGACCCCGGGGACTTTATTTGAACAAACTTGATGGTCTAGGCGTTGGCGATCATTTTAAAAGAAAAACTGTTGAAATCTGTCCAGCGGTTCTGGAGAAGAAGATTTTTTAAGGTTTCGACCATATATGGTAATGGCAGCCATCTTGGATGTAGCGTTGAACTAATTTTAACAAATCTAAAAAACATTCATCTAAGGATCATGCACGTGAAGTTTGGTCAAAATTAGCCAAGCGGTTTCTGAGGAGAAGTCGTTTGAAGAAAAGTTAACGGACGACAGACGACAGACAGACGACAGACAGACAGACGACGGACAACACAGCATCCCATAAGCTCTGCTGGCCCTTGGCCAGTAGAGCTAAAAATTGGGTGGGGAAGGGGCCTTATACAGGCTGCTGCAAAAAAGTGTAGAAAGGTCCTGCCTTGCTTTTTTTCCTATGACATAAACAAGTTAAGATTGTCTTGGTGAATGAAACTGTCTTGGTGGCATATATTGCCAATACCTCAATTTCCTACTCCTATTACCCTCCTTCTGTGTATTTAATCAAACAGCCAATACATTACTCAAACTATTAATTACCCAATCAGAACCACCGAATGCATTTCAATTCCCAGGATTCAGCGTTAATATCCTGAAACAAGGAAACTGCCAAATACAGACGTTTCTGACCAGCCTTTGAACACGCTAAGGATCAGAATTGGCAGGATGAAACTAGCTGAACATGAAATATGTTGATAAATCGTGTCCCATATCGACAATTGTATATAATCAACTGTTTGATATCGTTACATCACATGTTTGATATGATTACATCACATGTTCAGTGCACAAAAATCACATTCATAAAAGTGTTTCAGACATATGATAAATATGTGTATAAGCTATCCGACACAAATGTAAAAAGAATGAACAAAAGCTAGGCTTTTATACCAACTAAAAAAATACCAAAAAAAAACAAGATACAAGCTAGGCCTTTGTACTACTTGAAACAAAAACAAGACATAAAAGCTAGGCCTTTAATCTAACTGAAACAAAAACAAGACAGAAGCTAGGCCTTTAATCTAACTGAAACAAAAACAAGACAGAAGCTAGGCCTTTAATCTAACTGAAACAAAAACAAGACATAAAAGCTAGGCCTTTAATCTAACTGAAACAAAAACAAGACATAAAAGCTAGGCCTTTAATCTAACTGAAACAAAAACAAGACAGAAGCTAGGCCTTTATACTAACTGAAACAAAAACAAAACTGAATTAAGCTAGGCCTTTCCACTAACTAAAACAAAAACAAGACTAACGCAAGTATAAGACCTGTTGTTCGGGGCGCCTGTTAGAGCCAAAGGGTTTCCAGCAACATGATTGATTGAATTGGATTTTATAGTCGCACCAACAGCTAAGGTCATATGGCGACTTTCCAGCTTCCATTGGTGGAGGAAGACCCAGGTGCCCCTCCGGGCATTTTCGTGCACGGGCGGGCACCTGGGTAGAACCACCGACGTTCCGCGAGCCAGCTGGATAGCTTCCTCACATAAAGATTCATAGGCACCTGAGGGATCGAACCTACAGCGGTGAGGGGCATCCAGCAACATGAGCAATTTTAACAATACAAACACAAACTATATATCACTGAAACTTTTAGTGGTAAATAAAAATACCTTTAAAGTTCATCTGAAAAAAAGTATTTTACAGCCAAATTGCTTTGTTTTGATGTGTAGATCTTTTCCCATGTAAACTCCTTAAAGGGACACATGGCAATCTTGATATTTTGAAAACTCACGGCGTCCCGTTAGTTTTTCTAGTAACTTGCATTCTTTCAATCATTAATATTAATTGTTAGAATAGTTCAAAGCAAATTGTTTTTACATATTATTGACTTTTGATAATATTGCACCAATAATATATTTAAAAAATGTGTAGAATAATGAAGGAAATGGAATTATCAATTTTTTATTTAATTATACGCAAGCAGTTTTAAAGTCAAAATGATACAGGATTAATACATCGATGTACTAATTGTAATGCCAGGTATAAAACTCAAGATTGCCATGTGTCCCTTTAACCTTCAGGGTGTCTGAATTTGTGTTTGTCCAAATCCAATACATTAAACCATTTTTAGTTAATAATTTTGAAAAAAAAAGAAAAAAAAAGATGCTGTGTAACTGTGTATTTTTTTTAAATAAGTAACAATTTTCAGGGTAAATCCTGATTTTGCATCCGAACAACCAGATTTTCTGCTCAATCTTTTAATAAGATGAATATTCAGGTCAGTGCATGTCTTTTGCAAGTTCTTTCAGTTTAAACAAACATTCTTTAATACGGTAGATTATAAAAAGTAAATCTTTTAATTTTATAAAGCCCACTTCCATTATGACTTTGATCGACTTTGAGTTAACCCGCTACTGAACACGACTATAATAGCCTTTGCGTCCATTTTAAACCCAGATCAGCCTGCAAGTAACTCATTGGCTGATCAGGGTTTACACTGTCCGGCTCAGTCATTTTCCCCAAAACACCCCTTTGTTATAAATGGAATGGTCTTAATTCAAAGAAAGAACAATCCATTATATATATGCGGTGGGTTAAGGGTTAAAGGGACACACGGCAATCTTGATTTTTTAAAAACTCACGGCGTCCCGTTAGTTTTCCTCTTAACTTTCATTTGTTCAATCATTAATATTAATTGTTAGAATAGTTCAAAGCAAATTATTTTTGCATACTACTAACTTTTTATAATATTGCACCAGTAATATATTTAAATATTTGGTAAAATAGTGAGGAAAGTTGAAATCTCAATTTTTTATTTAATTATATGCAAGCAGTTTTAAAGTCAAAATGACGCAGGATAAGTAAATCGAGGAGCAAATTTTAATGTTTGAATAAAACTCAAGATTGCCATGTGTCCCTTTAATATATTACAAAGGAAATTCACAATCTTGCCATTTTACTGTAGAACTGCTGGTTGAAATTTTTAATGCAGGAATTATGAAACTATTAATTAACAAAGAAATCAACAGATGGTTAATGTATGTAAATAACCAGCAATTGTTTATGCTGCTAACTAATGGGACACTGGGTGGCAATTAATGGTTAACCTTTTTAAACTATTAATAAACAAATCCTTGAAAGAAGATGCACAAGCAAGTGCTATTCATGAGTCAAAGCACTTTCTGAGTGCATGCTGCATGTGTCAAAGCACTTTCTGAGTGCATGATGCATGTGTCAAAGCACTTTCTGAGTGCATGATGCATGTGTCAAAGCACTTTCTGAGTGCATGATGCATGTGTCAAAGCACTTTCTGAGTACATGATGCATGTGTCAAAGCAAGGTATCAAACATATATAATGATACTATAAAGGAATTTCTGTTAGCTCAATCTACATAAATTCGGTGAAATTAGTTTTCTATTTATGGTGTGAAATTAGAATGGCATCTCTTTCACTTATGATTACCCTCAATACTGGTGTCTGCGTGGCAATTATCTTGGAAAAATGTAATTATACTGAAATACAACACTGAGCTTAAACAACTGAAAAAAACAAGAGCTGTCGGAGAACAGCGCAGCTCGACTATTCGATTTTTCGGAGAATAATAAATTTATAGCTAGTATATACCATCAGAAAACAAGGCTACAACAATGTGGGGTGGGGTTGGGAGCACAACATAACTATGTGTAAGAATTGACCAAAACTACACAGAAATATGTTAAAAAAATATAAAAAAAAAATATATCAAATTTTGAGTGGGGTGGGGGTGGGAGAGAGGCGGGGGTGGATGGTGGGGGGAGTGGGGGTGGTGAGACCAACATATATGTGTATATAATTTAAAAAGCTATGTAATAATTCACCAAAACAACACAAAAATATGAAGATTTTTTTTTTTTTTTAAAAATCGAGTTTGAGTGGGATGGGGTAGAGGTGTGGGGTGGGGCGGGCAACAAGTGTAAGAATTGATTAAAACAACAAAGAAATATGTAAAAAAAAAAAAAAAAAATCAAGTGGGGTGGGGTGAGAGGCAGGGGGTGAGGGGAGAGGCGGGAGTGAGTTGGGGGCGGGGGGAGAGGGTGCAACATATATGTGTAAGAATTGACTAAAACAACAAAGAAACAACAAAGAAATATGTAAAAAAAAAGAAAAAAAGTTTCAAGTCTGGGGCGGGGTGGGGGTGGGGGTGATGGGGTGAGAGACGGGAATCAGTTGGGGGTTTGTGGAGGTTTATGTGTGTAAGAATTGACTAAAACAACACAGAAATATGTAATAATAAAAAAACAAAATCAAGTGTGGGGCATGGTGGGTGGGGTGATGGGATGAGAGAGAGGCGGTTGGGGGAGGGGGGTGTTGGGGAGCGGGGAGGGTTGCAACATACATGTATAAGAACTGACAAAAGCAACACAGAAATATGTAAAAAATAAAAATAAAAAATAAAAGTTTCAAGTCTGGGGCGGGATGGGGCTGGGGAGGTGATGGGGTGAGAGGCGTGGGGGTGGGGTGGTGGGTGCAGGGAGGGTTGCAACTTATATGTGTAAGAATTGACTAAAACAACAAAGAAATATGTAAAAAAAAAATTAAAAAAAATCAAGTGTGGGGCATGGTGGGTGGGGTGATGGGGTCATGGGGTGAGAGGCGGTGGGGGTGGGGGGGGTTGGAGAGCTGGGAGGGTTGCAACATACATGTACATGTATAAGAACTGACAAAAGCAACACAGAAATATGTAAAAAAAAAAAAAAAAAAAAAAGTTTCAAGTCCGGGGTGGGATGGGGGTGGGGAGGTGATGGGGTGAGAGGCGTGGGGGTGGGCTGGTGGGTGCAGGGAGGGTTGCAACATATATGTGTAAGAATTGACTAAAACAACACAGAAACATGTAAAAAAAAAAAATTCAAGTGGGGGGCGTGGTGGGTGTGGTGATGGGGTGAGAGGGGGGTGGGGGGGGGGGAGGGGGCGGGGAGGGTTGCAACATATATGTGTAAAAATTGACAAAAGCAACACAGAAATATGTAAAAAAAAAAAAGTGGGGGCGGGGTAGAGGGGGAGGGGGTGGGGTGGGAGAGGAAGGAGCCAAAGCCCCAATATGGGTGAAGTAATAAGATGCATAATGCTATAACAAATCCCAAACCAAAATTATAGATATATACATGCTTACATGCAAACCTAGATCTGCCTTTATTGCACATTTTATGGGCCATCACAATTTGGGTTCCATGGGAGCCCAGAATTTGCAAAAGACAAAATTACTTATCCAAGCCTTTACAACATACTACAAGGAAACCAATTCCAAAATTTAGTACAGCTAGGACAAGAAATGTAAGAGATATAGACCTGTAAACACAGCTTACACGCAAAATTTGATGTGAAACAGACACATTTTAAGGGCTATCAGAATTTGTGTTCCATGGGAGCCCAGGGGTTACAGGAACCAAAATTACTTAAGCAGCCCTTAAGATAATGCTATAAGGAAGCTAATGGCCAAATTTGGTTGTGCTAGGGTAAGAATTGTAAGAGATATAGACTTGTAAACACAGCTTACATGCAAAACTTGATGTGAAATGGGACACATTTTATGGGCTATCATAATTTGGGTTCCATGGGAGCCCATGGGTTACAGGAACCAAAATTGCTTATGCAGTCCTTAAGATAATGCTATAAGGAAGCCCATGGCCAAATTTGGTTGTGCTAGGATTAGAAATGTAAGAGATATAGACTTGTAAACACAGCTTACACGCAAACCTGAATGTGGGACGCCGACGCCGGGGTGATTACATAAGCTCTCTTATTCTTCGAATAGTCGAGCTAAAAATGAGCATGCTGGTCTAATTTCTTTCTGATGACTGCGGTTGACTCCTAATTATTATTTAGAACAATCATCTTGATTATATGAATTGAAACTATATGTGGCACAAATCAAAAATGTAGAGGAGTGTTAATGCCATTATTGTTTTTTATAAATGAGGTTCCTGTTTAATAACAATGAGGTTCCTGTTAAATAACAATGAGGTTCCTGTTAAATAACAATGAGGTTCCTGTTAAATAACAAAGATGTCATCTGTTAAAGACTAGTTAAATTATTTTTTTATATAATTATAAATTATACAAAGTAATTATAGCAAAAAAAAATCCCCAACAGATTTATTGTTACATTAATTGCGAATTTTATATTAAATGGATGGAATATGATTTATTCTGCTATTAATGAAACATTTTGAAATCATAAAAATAATGCTTTAGTCATAAGTAAAGATCAGCCAAGAACATGTAACTACGCCAAACTCAGCTGTATTAACCATGCAATATATATAAACAGGATTCAAATGAAATTGGGGTTTTATGTCTTTTTAACACATATCATATTAGATTATACTGGGTCAGCAAACCTAGACTGAGATAAGAGAAAGGATAAACATTCAGACATAACTCGGCCAAGGGAGCAAACCCATGCATGGAAGGTGTCTGTAGCTTTAAAGCCAACCTGTGTATTATCCATTGAGGGACCAAGGCTGCTTTAAAACATGATTAAGGTCTGGTGGATCTAAAATGTCCTTAAAGGGATTGATGTACTATTTTTGAACAAGGTTTACTTTAAAGGGCTGAAAAACTCGAAAAAATGCAGAAGGAATTGTCAAAATGCCATGAAAAATATAGGAAATATGACCTATTGAAAATCTGCAAAGAAACATAAATGGAGGAGAACATCTTGGAACGATGAGGTCATTGCGCCTTTTTACCATATACACACATATTGACAAAATGTCTTCTAAAGAAAATAAAAACACCGCAAATGAAAAATAAGCATACAATTTATACATTTTACATCTGTATATTTATTTTTAATAAATTTGTAGTGATTTTCTTTGCTTTAAAGTATTTTGTCAATATGCCATATATGGTAAAAAGGCGCAATGATGTCATCATGACGTTCCAAGATGGCTGCCTCCATTTATGTTCTTTGCAGATTTTCAACAGGTCATATTATCTCCTTTATTTTTTCATGGCATTTCGACAATTCCTTCTGCATTTTTTTCAAGTTTTTCAAAGCTCTTTAAAATAAACCTTGTTCATAAAATTTATAGTACATCAATCCCTTTAAGGACATTTTAGATCCACCAAACCTTAATCATGTTTTAAAGCAGCTTTGGTTCCTCAGTGGATAATACACAGGTTGGCTTTAAAGCTACAGACCCCTTCCATGCATGGGTTTGCTCCCTTGGCCGAGTTATGTCTGAATGTTTATCCTTTCTCTTATCTCAGTCTACGTTTGCTGACTGCCGAACTTAGCCACTGAAGATCTTAATTTGAAACAAAACTGCTAATTAAATGTGTTAGCAATTTCAAACTATTTACTAAAATTATTGCATTTGCAAAAATGAGCTACTGAACAAAGCATCATGCATTAAATTTAAGCCAATATAGGGCCTTTGACCAGGAGAGCTAGACAGATTCAGACGGGGTTGCATCCAACGCACGCTCACTCTTATATCTGAAATGTTAATATGCAAATTTGTCAAAGCATTTTTTGTTTTTCACCAGTTTTTAAAAAGTTGGGTCCCCCACCCTACCTGTCCCTCACCCCATCACCCACCCCCCCCACTAAATCCTCTATCCTCCCCATATATCATCCCTCATTTGTAAATAGTTTTATCTTTATTTATTTACATTAATTTTTAATTACTACATGTACTTCATTTCTTCATCTTTCATCAGTTTTTGCGCATGACCTATTTATGTGTCGACGTGCCGTAAAACACCATTCATTCATTCATTATATCCGCCCCTGCAAATAATAACTGCCATATATATTATCTCTGTTTAAAAGTGATAGAAGAAATTAGTTATTGCAAAAGCTGCCATAAAATGATTAGTGATGACAACAAGCCGTGAAGATTAATAAAAGGGATATATGAAATTGCAAATTTACCCCGAACTGAACTCTTTTTTTCTCAAGTTTTTCCCTTATTTCATTATCTATCCTTTCTTTCTCGTCTCTTCTATGAAGCTATATATAAACGATTAAAATATACAAATACCACCAGATCTGACTGCAAGGAGTATTTACTCATCAGATTCAAAATGAATGAGTAACAAGGAATACTTTCAGAGTACAATCATTTTTTAAATTTCATGCTTTCATAATGGATGTGAATTAATTAATAAATATGTTTTAAGAAAAGCAAACATTCTGATTCAAAAGAAAAACTTCATGTTCTCAGTAATAGACACACATCCTTAGAATATTTTTATAATGCATATAACATGGGACAAATATAATACCATATTTTCCCTAATAGTAGCGCCTCTCACCACCCCCACATTAAAAAACTCTTTAAAATTCAGTACATTTCTCCCCACCCCCATCAATCCATCCAAAATAATCAATAACTTTTTCATCTTTCGTATAACCCTAATTATTTTTATTATTTAATTTTGGAAGAGGTCACCCTTGTCATTAAGTGCCCGCGCGTTACTTTTAGAGGAATATGGTATTCATGTAGCACATTTTAGGTATTTGAAAAAAAAATAAAATATGAGTAAATCACTAAAAAACTCAGCTTATCTACAGGCCTGCTTATCAACGAGAAACAAAATACACTTCAACCAACTTTGCTTCAACATTAACATTGATTTAAATTAAACAAAGCAAAATCTTAAGTGGGTACACATAATGACAAGACGGCAATACTGGCATATTAATGTAAAGCTCTTCAGAGTTGATCGTTAACTATTTAAATATATACAGAAGGGGATAGATTTATTCCGGAACTCTCGGGCACTTCTCGTACAGTGGGAGTCCCGATTTTGTGATGTAGGTAGATCCACGTCTGCTCTAAATTAGAACCTTTGGAACTCTCAAGAACTCACTGACAGTGAGTGTTCCAGTTTTATGATATTATTATGTACAAACATGTCGGCTCCAAATTAGAAACTTTTAATGAAAACAAACACTGCGGACTGGTGAGTTGATTGAAAATAATGTATTGCTGATAAAGGGTGCGTACGAGACAAACACAATAGTGACAAAAGATTTCGGGACGCATTCCGGACGTGCCATATGGAAACCGATGTTTGTACCTATGCCATGTGACTGGAAAAATCCAAAGTACGAGATATCTGGTTAAGGATTATTTGTTGGTAGACATTTTTTAAACAGTATGAAATCGAAGCCCCATTTCATGAAAATGTGAGTTCCAAGATGAGTAGTCTAAGAAACAGTGTATTAGGCAGAAATTCAAGAACTTTTTACCCCACCCACCCCTCCAAATATTGGCCACAATTGGCTGCAGGTTGGCTGGCTAATACACTGCTAAGAGATGAGATGTAGCTATACATGAAGCACGCACAATAACAATCAGTGAGCGTATCTTCTCCTGTTATAGAATCAGTCATGTAACAACAATTTTCTCATGCAAATTTAATGTCGCAATTTTAATTTCATGTTAAGGGGGGACACATTGCAATCTTGAAAATTAGCATCTCGATATTTTAATCCAGTATTGACTTTAAGCCTGCTTACATACAATTTTGAGTTTTCATTTCTTATTCTACCATAGGTTTAAGCTCCATTTGTAAGTGAGGAAGTGCCGATTCTTGCGGATGGCTGGAGGTGTACAGTACCGATTCTATCCAGGAAAAGTAGGTGGTCTGCATTAACCACAAATAAATTGACCATCAAATATAACATAACATGAAAATGAAGTTTTACACCACACAAACAAAACAAACCCATAGGTTTAACTATATTTTAGGGCGCCAGTTAGTAATCTTCAAAATCCATTTGCTTAATACCATCCTCATGCTTGAACAAATGCGTGTTATATGTGAAGTACTGTATTTAATTTGAACAAATGCGTGTTATATGTGAAGTACTGTATTTAATTTGAACAAATGCGTGTTATATGTGAAGTCCTGTATTTAATTTGAACAAATGCGTGTTATATGTGAAGTACTGTATTTAATTGTTCATATTTCATTATTTAATATTACGGTATTTTGTGACACAGTATTCCATGCCACAGTATTCCTTTTACAGTATTTCATGTTATGTAAAGGGACGACTTTAATTAAACTACATGTACGGCCATGTTATGAAGAATTTAACTCAAGGCCAAGAAATTTTAATACAATATAATTCCTAATAACAACCCCCACACCCGCATTTTTCAGAAATACATTTTTTAAAAGTTACCAAAAGATGCAAGTTAATCTGTTTCATTCACAATGGAACACACAAAATCACTAGAAAACTTAAAATTCTTTGACTTTGGTCTTCTTTGTAAAGAAAATCAATAAATAATGTCTGATTTATAAGTTAAATTATGTATTTTTGGTGTACTTTGTAATTATCTGGTTCTTGGAAATATACAGGATGGATGGCAGCAGTCTATATATTCGAAATGTGAAAATAATTGTCAGAGAAAATACTCATGTGTTGTACAGAATGATAGGTCACAATTTTATAAACCTGTTTAATTTCTCAAAATAAAATAGATGATTTCAGAAGGGTAGACGAGAATGATAATCTAAACTCACCTCCTGGTACCCAGCATTGTATCCATTGTCGTAGTTGCCATACTGGTCCTGCATCTGGTACGGGACACCAACCCCTCGCTCCAGACCCTGGGTCTCCTGTACAGGTACCAGTGCCAGCTGCTGCTGATGAGTTGGAGAACCGGCACCAGAATGACCTGGTGGCGGACTGATCAGTCGCAGGTTAATGTCCACACTTATTCGTTGCCCATCCTCCGTCATGATTTCTTGTGTGATGGGTTTAAGTTCCAGGTGCCGTCTGAACGGCGAGGCTGGGTTAACGGCAGTCGGAACCAATTCAGTTGACGTCGGTGGAGCCGGTTTGTTCTCCAGCGGTTGTAAATGGCGGGTAGGCGTGGTGTAGCCAACCTGCTCTTGTGGACTGTACCTCACTTGGTTGTTTGTGTAACTCATGTTTGGCGGAGGCTTGTATCCTTGACCCGACGCCGGCGGCAAGGATGGTGGTGCTTCATATTTGTACACCTGTTTTACTTTGGGGTTAATGTTCCATTTGGGCATTTTACTAGCACTTCCCCCCTTTTTAGAACTGCCTGCTGAATCTTTTTTCGTAGACAAATTGGCGGATCTTTTTGCCCACAATTCTTCCGCAGAAGACGGCTTAAATCCCATAGGGTACTGATCTTGTACTGGGGGTTGGTAGCCAAAATGCTCCGGTTGAGCAGATTGGGATTTTTTCGGGTTTTGTTTTGGATGCTTTTTTGAGGGAACTTTAGGGGTGATAAAAATTTGATCCAATTTTTCCTCTTCCTCTTTCTTCTTGTGTACGATGGCGCGGTACGATTTTTTAGGTAATAATCCATAGTCCTGCTTATTGTGTTCGACAAAATCATACGATGGAAGCTTAGGGTTTACTATTTCCATGCGTTCTGCATCTTCCGGGTCATAAAAGTCTGGTTTTGAATCTTGTTTCATGAACCCCCCTTGGTCATAACCCCTCTGGGCTTGGGCATAATCACCCTGGGGTTGGGCATAACCGCCCTGAGGTTGGCCATAACCTTCCTCGGCGTACCCCCCTTGTTGGTACTGACCCTGATTGTCTTGATACGGATTTTGGGGAGGGTTCCCCCACTCGCGATTTTGCTCCACATAATTATTATATTCTAACGAGTCTCTAGCGTAACTTCTTGCGGTGTCCTTTTCTTCAGGAAAATCTAACGAATCCCGCGCAAAATTGTTCTCTCTGTCATTATAGTTATCCCTATTTTCTCTTTCATAACTATCCCTCTGAGCTGGGGGTACATAATCAGTATCTTTCATTTTTATTTTTTGTTTATCTATCCGCTTTTTTAAATCGCGCTGATATTCTGCCTCTTTACGCAAATCTAACTGATCCACAACTTCCGTGTTTTGTTTCTGAAAACCACGCCTAAAATCAGGCTCCTCCTCCCTAACAGGTTCTCGTTCATACTGCGCCCTATCATCCTGTAACCTGTTATATTGCCTTTCAAAAGGATCACTGTCTCTGGGGTATTCATTTCTATCTTCATATCTATCCCTAGCATCCCTTTGTCTGTCATCCCTCTGACCGGAATAACCGTTCATTTCGCGATTTCTATCCTCGTACCGGTCACGATTTTTGTCCTGATCATAATTATTTTCATCTCGTCTACTCCTATCATTTTCATCTCTTCTACTCCTATCATTTTCATCTCTTCTACTTCTATCATTTTCATCTCTTCTACTTCTATCATTTTCATCTCTTCTACTTCTATGATTTTCTTTATCAGCCCTACCTGCTCGCTCATAATCATCACCCCCATAGCCAGGCCCGCGCCCGCCTTTACTATCCATTGCTCTAAATGTTTGTTTTTCTTCTATATCTTCAAGCCTACTATCAACAAACCTATATTCGTCTTCCTCTTCTCGCGTGAATGACGGGGATTCCACGTAAACACGTTTCACAGGGTCCTCCCGCTTGCTAGTGTTAGAACTTCCTGGTTTGGATTTGTTGTGTTTTGTGTCGAGCGGTGGATGCTGGGGAGGTAGTCCTCGTTTCGATGATCCAGACCGCGACTGTGGCTTTGCTCGACTTGATTGTGGCTGCCCTTGCCTATGGTCGTCCCAGTCAGGTGGACTTCTAGGATACTCTCCCGGCGACCTTCTGTCCTCACTCTTTGGTGATGTTGCGTAAGGAGTCGGTGCACGATCTTTTACCGGACTACCACCGTAACTGTCTTTGTAACTCACCGGTCGTCCCGATGCCGCGTCAAACTTAACTTCCTGTTGGTGACTGTGTCTTGATTGAGTATTTGAATATTGTCGCGGGGTGAACTGCGCACCTGGCGGCGGTGTAATACCTTGGGCTCTTAAAATCTCGGGATTGGTAACTGCATAAACATTACTGTTGCTACGGAGACTAGTTGCAGGTTCTTTTGTTGGTGGCGGTGTCGTCTGGACGGGAGGGGATGGTGGTCTATTGTAATTATCGTTAAGTCCCAATTGGGCTTGTGTATCAAACTGATATGGTACTTGTAAACCGTCTGCTAAATCTGACTGATGTTGTTCAAGTCGTTCTGGCCCTTGCTCACGATCACGAAATGTGTCAAGGTCGTCTTGTCGGTAAGTGTCACCCTGGCCTCTGAAATTGTCAGAAGATTTTACATGTGGCAGCTTTGAAGAAAGAACAGGACTTTCTACTTCATACGTTCTATTGGTAGGATTATTATCAGGCGGAGAAAAGTGAACGACAGAGCTGGTCCGAACAGAAGCATGCAAATTCTGATCCGGAACTTGAGGATGCTTATGAAAAGTTGGCAAAGCAGAAGAAGATTCAGTGTCAAAGGGTGAGGTTGGATCACTAACTGGTGATTTATTCAGAGAAAGCCGACTTAGATCTAACGGTGGAATCGCCTGATCAAGTTTATCAACGGTGACTGGATCTCGATTTCTAGACACTCGATCATGCTGTGAGTTTAAACTTAAACGCGTGTTCTGGTGTGCATACAAGCTGGTTTCTCGTGCTGGAATGTCATGTGATATAGGCTGCGACTGCTCCACTTCAGGTGCTGCTACCTCACCAGCCTGATGTGCTTCCTTCACTTGTGCAGAGCGTGCAGATAAGCGTGACCTTGAATTGACATTTAAAGAGTTATCATGTGTATTTGCAACTACTGCAGTGTCACCATCACCAAAATCACCCACTTCTGTGTTAGACTCCTCAGTTAGTGCATTCAAATCAGCTTGTAGCTTATCACCAATGTTATGCGTATCAGCGCCTTCACCTTCAAAATCAGCCTGTGATGTGTGTGTATTGTTATCTAACACAGCAGCTTGTGAGTTACTTCTTGAAGCGTGCCTACTACTTTTTAGGGAATGATAAGCATATTTGTTATGCGAATGACGTTCATGCACTTTAGTTTCGGGGTCTACGTAATCAGGTGTTTTTTCTACAATATGCTCATGCGATGAGTCAATGTCTCTGTTAGTCTCCTGCAAATATGCAGGACTTTGTGCACCTGTTTCGGACTGTCTGTCAGAAAGCGCTGTTTCAGAATTAGTAGCAATGGTGTTTAGGCTGAGTCTAGATTTGCTTACAACAACATATTGAACATTTTCGTTACTGACAGGGTTAGATACAGTATTAGATACATTTACACTAGACGATACAACATCTAAAGCAGAACTGTCAACTGACGTGTCGCCTAGGCTGTCTACTACTGCTCCGTCGGTGTTTTCCCGCAATAGAGCACTACTAAGCGAAGAGTTCTGTGTGACTATCCGCCCGTGCGAAGCTGAATACCGTGGTGATTTGTGTGAAGCACGTGAAATTGACATATTACCTCTCCGCCGTCATGGCGTAATTGGGAGATTCCATTATCTCCCCGAGGGGTGTTGTAACAAAGTGTGAAAATCCAGTGGAGAATCTGAAATTGGGGAAAAAGGAGATGTTATACAGTATAACACTAATAAAACAAGAGCTGTGCCCAGTGGGGACATTTGGTTGTCGAGGACAAGTAATTAAAGACAGTTATTCAGGGTTCGAGACTAACTTTTTTAAACGGGTAGTCTGGAGGACTAAGTGACTTTAAAAATCTAGTAGTCCTCCTGAGAACTAGATGGTCCTTCCAAGAAAACGGTGCATTTAGCACAAAAAAAACAGGTGTATAACAGGAGACAAACTTCAAAGTGAACAGTGCCAAAAACCCTTTTCGTCTTGAAGATAACTGAAATCGTAAAACTTTATTTATTTATTTTCGGTTTCTCCCCAGGCAGACTTTCATCAGCTCTTTACGGCTTTGACCGAAGTGAGATTTAGATGCATTTTCAGCCCTAACCAACTTGACACATGTGTATCGAATGCAATATTATTCTGGTCTTCGTTTCATTTTTATTGAAAAATACTCTCGACAATTACCCCAATATTATTCGACAATTACCCCAAACCTATTTTTCATTCATACCCACATTGAGTAACAAAACACAAAATCATTACCTAATCCATAGACATGGATAATTTATTGATGGCTATGACTAATCGTAGGTTTAAATACATTTCCGTTGATTTCTCTCGTCTATAAAACAATCACAAACAAACTCGCTTTATACCAAACACATTTCTTTATTTCATAATTAGCCGTCAATAAAACACACAATAGTAGTTCGCACTTTTGCTTATTGACGACCGCCGCAAAGATTCTTTACAGCTGTGCCGATGTCAATAATATAATTATACACCACCTTTTAAATTTATTTATCGCAGGAGAAATCAGTTTCAAAGTATCTCGTCTAATCATAACCCCGCCCTTGCGCAATAGTTTGTAGTACGATTTTTAATTATTCACCAAACGGAAAAATATGATGGCTTTGATTGGTTTACTTAAATGTAAACCAATCGGTAATGGGATTAAATAAGGTACTTGTGAAACACGTGCTGATTGTGTATTTTAGAGGGTTTTGTTAATTATGAGGTTAATCACATTTGAAATTGCCGAAATTGACCTGAAAATGAGGGCGACTCAAATTTCGCCCCACATGGATAAAAAAGCGAAGTCGGTCAAATCATAGCGAAGTTTTAAGCGACTTCGCCTAATCGCGTGACCCCGGCCCTATATTAGGAAGGTGTATTTTACGGCCGTAATATATATAATGGGGCTCGAAAAATTACTAGTCCGACGGACTCGCCAACTTTCACGTTTAGGTAGTCCTCCTGAAAAACAGGTGGGCACAGGACTAGCGGACTAGAGTTAGTGTCGAACCCTGTTGTTATTATGAGTCATGGGACTCTTGCCTTCAGGATTTATGGGTCCTTTGGAAAAACTTTGTGGATCTAAATCTTCCTCAACTCGGATGGCCTTTAATATTGATATTTAAATAATTGTAATGACCAAAGAGGACCATATCTGTTTCAGAAGAAATCTTGTCCAATTTCTATGCATCCTGTGGATGCACATATTTTTTAATTGTGAGTCCCTAGCAAATATTACGAGTCCTATAAGCAGGACTCGCAGGTAACAAAATCACTGGTTCCATTATACCGAAACCAGAATTTACAGAAAATAAAATTGATGTAACCATCTTGAAAAGGCCCAATAAAATTATATGTGTGCTTCCAGTTTTCTGACAGACCCCATTTTAAGGGCCGACTTACGCACCCTAGTCAGCGGACGTATTTACCACTTCGTTTCAAATATAGAATATTACGTAGTAATTAATAACCGATGCAAAGGCCGACTCTAAACTAAAACATTTTATGCAAAACTATTTTTTCAGAATTAAATTACATGTTTTAGAACTGTTCTGTATTTGATATCAACAAATATATATTTATGTTAGTTTATGTTTTAAAAGATTTGAGTGAAAAGAAATGAGACAAAAAATAAAAACCACATAAAGAATTTTATTTGGCCTAATACTAAAAGGGAGCACATAATTATATGGCATAATTTGGTTGAGCAAGGACACTTAATACAATATGAAATTGGCAATTGCACATTTTACATAGTATCATAATTGACTGTCTGGAAAGCATATCAATGGCGCCACAAAATGTTACAACAAACTGTCACTGGTGGATAACAGGAACTAAATGACGGCGCTCCACGAAGAGGCATTGACAGAGAAGAAACTAATTTAACGTCTACATGTATATATACGTATGATTCTAGCATTTGAAATAACTTGCATATGAATTGAGATAATCTGAGCCTTCTCTGTTGTTTCAGCTACACAATTTATGGTATATTAAATACGGGGTTGGGGATAGAAGCCGTACCATACTGTGCCGTACATTCCAAAATATAACAGAAATACATATTTTTGTTTATTCTTTCAAATATGGACAATTCAGCAAGTGTTATCAGGGTCCTTATATAACTGGTCTTGAAACAAGGCTCTATTCCAAAATATGGTTGTCGTCTCTACCTGTATCTATCGATTAACGGCTTATCGGGCATGTTATAAGTATCGACTCTACAGAAAACGAACGATATTGTTACATTTTAATTAATAATTTGAAGAATAGTTTACCGATTTTTAAAAGCCATATGCTGATAGAAAGCAGGGGACGAAATATATTTTACTGTATACTCGTCCTGTAGTACAAGTGGCAATGACATGTTACTCGTCCTTATAGGATGTTTACTCGTCCTGTTCTGATTGTAAAAGTTCATACGTCAAAGTAGTCAGATACCATCATTTAACACTATTATATATAAATAAAACAAAGGGAAACATCATAATGTGTTGTTTTATTCTTTATATAAATCAATGAAAATTATGAAACTTTGACCAGTATTATAGATGACTATTCATATTCATACTCTATAGTTCACTAGTCTGATCAATTCATGGCCATTACAGTTACTCTGGCATGGTATATATTTTTCCCCTTTTCCTGGCCATTACAGTTACTCTGGCATGGTATATATTTTTCCCTTTTTCCTGTGAAAAATTTCTTCTTAAAAAAACGTAAACATTTTGTATTAGAAAATGCTAAACTCCAATACAGGAAAACAGCATACTTTTTGCAATTCCCCTTCCTGAAGGCCCTGGTCTCAGTCCCCTAATAGCTGAGTAGTGCCCTTAAAGAATCCCCCCGTGAAAGTGTTATTTGTATAACATCAAATACCGTAACGTTTGCGCTCCGTGAAATTAGAACGGGAGCCGCATTTTAGAATGTCCGAAAACGGAAATGCGTCAATTTCCCAATATCCGGTTGACTTAAATTGCATTTTATCGCTGAATAATCAGAGTTGCAACTATTTAATGCATTTAATTGCTATGTAAGAACTATTTTCTTTGTTGTTGTTTTCTACTGAAATGTTACTCGTCCTCTCGGACGACCTATTCATAGGTTTCACTCGTCCGGATTCGAATTTCACTCAGCAATACGAGCGGACGAGTGGAATTTTCGTGCCCTGGAAAGTGTATACAATTTATTTTTTAGCCAATTAATTTTCTTTATTAGTTTCTGGCGATATTTTAAGAATCTATTTTGCTGGTTTGGAAACAAACTTGCTTGAACCTTCATTAGGTGACCACCATTTGTTTTTGTTTTGTTTTTTTCTAATTTTACCAAATTTTCATCAACTGGTGGTATCACACCTTTACGGTAATAATATCTCATAAAATTTTATGTCTTGCAATTCCTTGGCCTTTCATCTTTCCATAAAGATTACTTTTAGCAAGTTATATTTAGAAATGTTAAAGAAGAACATCAAACAGTAGCACCATCTTCCGTGGCAAATTATGTGTATTTAACATGGTTCTAATATTTGATGTTCTTCTTCAACATTTCTAAACATAACTTGCTAGATGTAATCTTTATGGAAAGATGAAAGGCCAACGAGTTGCAAGACATAAAATTGTATGAGACAGTCAAAGAAATTAGGATTTTTGTTCACTAGCCCAGATTATTATATAATCATCTGGACTATTACAATGTTCATAAGACTATATAAAATGTCTAGATGTTTACTAGTTTTTCACCTTCGGGCTAGTGCTAATTTCGACCACTGATGAGATATTATTTATTTTTTTTAAAAATTGTGAAGATTCCCTAGCCTGGTCATTTTGTGAGAAAAAAAAGCGTGATAACTGTACTGGATGATTTGTGAAAAAAGTATTGAAAGATTAATTGTTAAAAGCGATATTACTCAATACAGGCATACATTGTTTTTTGTGGGAGGAGGACACTATAAAACATTCAGCATAATATGGTACATTTTAGAAAAACTTTCTACTGAAAATTTATCCAAAACAAAATAGTATTGATGATTTGTTAGATGGGGAAAAGTTGTTTAACAATTTTTTTTATTTTTTTTATTTATTTATTTTTAATTGTGAAAAAAATCGGCCACAAATTACCAATTTTGAATTGTGAAGTAGCCAAATTTCGACCCATGTTATAGAAGAAAAAAAAGCCCTGGATTATTACTATAAAGGTGTGATACGGGTTGGTGAAAATTGGTAAAATCAGAAAAATTTAAACAAAATGGTGGTCGCCTAGAATGAATAATGTGAGTTTGTTTCTAAACGTGCAAATTAGATGCTTTATCACCAAATACACAATAAAGAAAATTAATTGTCTAAAAAGGAAATTTTGTACACTTTATATGGTTTTTAAAAATCAGTGAACTATTTTTCAAATTAATAATTAAAATGTAACACAACTGTTCATTTTTTGTAGATCCGATATGCATAACTCGCTTGATAAGCCGTAAATCTATAGATACAGGTAGAGTGCAGCTATATTTACGTTAGTGTTTCAAGACCAGTTAAATAAGGACCCTGGTTTTATGCATGGGTGTGTGGTAATAAACTAATTTATTTTTAGGAAGGATTGCTTTATGTCTTCAGAAACTCTATAAAATATGCAGAAAGAATCATCTAGCATGCGCTTCAGTCTTTCTACTAATTTAAATGGGAGAAGCATAGCTCTATGGAAGGTATGAAATATAAAACAATAACAGCCATCACAGCCACAAAGTGTCTGTGTGCGCTTTCAAACTGGACAGCTTAGCCCACTGGGAACAGAGATGAAAGATGTCCTTCAACATTGACAAATGCCACATCATGCACATTACAAGATCAAGAAAAACTATCAACACTACTTACAAAATTAATAATCAAACACTATCAACAGTAAACCAAGCCACATATCTAGGGGTGGAATTCACATCAGACTTATCATGGTCCCCACATGTCAACAAAGTTACAAATAAAGCTAGCAAAAGCCTTGGATTCCTGAAACGCAACCTACACGCTGCAAGACCCGAAACTAAACAAGCAGCATACTGCTCCATAGTCCGACCAACCCTCGAGTACAGCTCCTCTGTATGGGATCCGTATCATATCAAGGATATACAGAAACTTGAAAGGGTAGAAAGGAGAGCTGCTAGATTTGTGTGCAACAACTATTCCAAGGCTCCGGGCACGGACCGGTTACCAATATACTATCAAACTTGAAATGGGACTCTCTTGAACACAGAAGGCAAACCAGTCGCCTTTCTCTTTTCTACAAAATAGTTTACAACCAGGTCGACATCCTCCCTTCACAGTACTTAACGCCATATACCCGTCAAACTAGACACAATCATCATCTAGCATATCAAAAACCCATCACCACAGTTGACTATTATAAATATTCATACTTTCCTCGCACAATGACAGCTTGGAATTCCCTGCCATCGCATGTAGTCAGCGCTGACTCGATCCTCAGATTTAAGTCAGGGCTGGCTACATTGCCATTCCCATAGTAAACTATACTAGCCATTTTTTATGTTTTAACCTGCACAACTAATATTCTTGTCTTCACAGTGACAGCGTCATGTACATTACTATCGGCACTTTTATAGGCATATTTTATTGGCACTAGTTTTTTATCACATTGTCTTGTTCTCCTGGGTGGACTGATTAGCTTGGGAAACTTGACAATCTTTCACTTTTTTAACCCCCCACGCATGGCCATATAATCTAAATTGATTCTTTGCCATTATTGTAAAAGAAGAAGAAGAAGAAGAAGAAAGACATGACTTTGGACGAAACAAACTAAATATTGGCCGAAGTGAACTGGGTGACATTCATTCATATTAACACATCTACAGTGATAATATCTACGTAATAATACTAGGAATCGAACCTTACATACATGATTGTACAAAAAAACACGAGTCCGAAAAACAACAAAATGTTTACCAGCCTGTCCTGACGGCAGACATAAATAAAATTAAATAACAACAACATAAACTCGACGATTTTACAAACATAGCCAACGATAATCCAAATAAATATGTCCAGTCACCTTCTTTAGTTGTTCATAAACACTTCGCCAAGCTTTTATAATGCTTGACTTCTACATATCGGCAGAAAAACACATTTTAAGCACACCGATAAATATATTCTTCCATCAACAGGAACATGGCTGTCGAAACATATCCCATAATTCCGTAGATTATTTACATGTCGTCATGGTGCTGACAGCGTGCTGACCTGTATGCGCTGTGTAATTCATTCATGAAACTGTACAGGTGTGAAGAAGTTTAAGCAATTTAACTCATGAAACTGTTAGGATTCACGGCTGACGCTGTTTTAAAAATGCAACAAAACATTATTGTTGAAATAATTTCCTTATAAAGCATGTGACCATGGTGCCATGCGCGCACCTGTTAAGTATAATTATGCTTAAGATCAGGGAGTACTCCCTGTTAAGATTAATTAATTAAGGTGGTTTAATCACAGACATACGGTATATGTCTTTGTTTTAATACAGGCTTCTTATACATACTTATGGATCCTGTTTAATAGTACAATTACAGGCTTTTATTTCTTATTACATCGCTACACCCATGTATTAAGCCTGGGGGTACCCGATATTTTATCTAACATAATGTTGCCCGTAAGTGCAAATATTAGAACTTGTGTAGTAGTAGTAGTAGCAGCAGCAGCAGTAGTAGTAATAGTACCAGTAGCAACAAGCAACAGTAGCAGCAGCAGTAGTAGTAGTACTTAGTAGTAGTAGTAATAGTAGTAGCAGTAGCAGCAGCAGCAAGCAACAGCAGCAGAAGCAACAGTAGTAGTAATAGTAAGTTATAACATTATGTTCCTCAAAACAAAATATATAATTACACTATATTAATGACTCTGGGCCTATGCATAGACATCAATACCATTGGTTTTGTTTTTTTCACAGACATATAAATAAACAGATAGGGAACCAACGAAGTAGCCAAAATATCACGTGGCACCTTAACTTTTCCTTCAATCTTCTCTCCCAATTATTCACTGATTTTAATGAGAATACATTCAAAAGATTCATAGTGAATAGCAAAATGGGATTATAATAATTTATGTTTATTTATAAAATAAGAAATTTAATAAAAAGATAAAAATTAAAGTTAAAAGTGTGATCATTTTTTGCTCTTCTCTTAAAAATCTCAAAGTCCAGACTCTATTGTGCCCATCGCGTCAGGTATACCTTGACGTGTTCGTTGGCGGACGGACTATAAACCTTAGAATTACACACAAACACACTCTTAAAAATCAAGTCAAATATAGTCAAAGTTTCCTTCAAACTCCTTTTTTGCTCTAAATGTAGGAGTAATAAAAATACTATCGTTGGAAAGAAAATTAAAAATTTGTGATGGGATTTGGAATGAATGAAACTTGTATCTATAAAACTCTTCATGATATGTGTGTTAATAATTTGTGAAAATTTTCGCGCTGTGACACGTGCAATTTAGATAATTTTCATAGTGTCCAATTTATTTGTTATTAGGTCTGTGTTTTTTGGTTTTGTTTTGCAGTTTGTTTATATTATTACTTAAATGTTTACATTTTATTATATTTTTATATGTGGTTAAACAAATGCATGCTTTGTTACTAATCTTTGCAGGGAGCAATTAACTATATACTAATCTTCGGGTATATATTGTTTTGGAATATACTTATTTTGGAAGAATGCCCGGAATCTAAATCGAATCCCATGTGTCATTTAATTGTTGTCGGTCAAATTCACGCATTCTGGTAATTGATTTCTGTCAAATCCTACAGGGTATGCCTCTCCCTCCCTTCCTCTCCCTCCCTTCCTCCTTCCCCTCCCCAATCCCCTTCACGCAAATCCAAACACACGCGGTAAGGGGAAGCACTTATACGTGCATTGCATAGATAGCACTCCGTGCATCTTCACATTTACAGTATTTACAAACAAACTTAAGAATGACGTTGAGAGACCATTATGCGATTACTAGTGCATACATTATAACGCATACAGTATCATTAATCAATGCATAAGCTCGCCAAAAGGCCTAGAGCCATAGGGCGGGCATACATAAAAACCTTCTATATATATAATCAATGCATGTAGAGAACCCATTAATCAATGCATGTAGAGAACCCCACTAGATTCCATAAAATTATGTGTAATTTAGTAACCGGGTAACTTTGCAGGGGAGCATTTTAAAACCACTATTTTGAAGTTTGAAATAAATACACATCAACATGAAGTACCGCAATGTTACTCTAAGTAAGGTACCCCATGCATTATATCAGAGCATTTCTTCTTCTTCTTCTTCTTCATCTTCTTCTTCTTCTTCTTCTTCTTCTTCTTCTTCTTCTTCTTCTTCTTCTTCTTCTTCTTCTTCTTCTTCTTCCAGCAGTAGTAGTACTTAGTAGTAGTACGGCTTCCCTAAACATGGGTTAGACGGTGGAATACATGTTGATTTCGTTTGTCCAACATATATAGTTAGTTTACACATATTTCTTTTATACTGATTTCGAAACAAGTTCTTGCAACTTATATTAATCACTCTCCAAGGACCAATCTCATTAAAATCAGACCCTTTATCAGGCTACTATACTGTCCGCTACATAGCCTAATACTCTTACCACTTTTGCATTTCCCATAGGCCTCCATTATAGCCTTTTGGCCTACAACACCTATTCCTATATCCGAACGGATGATAAAACCCACAGACCTAATAACAATTTGTTAATATGTCTGTGTAAAACCTAACTTTTTTTTAAAGAAGTATCTTAGAGACTATCAAAAATGACCAGAAAATTGGGGGTAATATGATGCTTTCAGCCTCTAATATTTCGCTGAAGGTGGGCACCCCCAGAATGGCAGTGAAGAAATTTTACTTTTTGCAAATAAACTCTCAGTACAATTGTATCCAAAAAATGCATATTTCAGTCAAAATATCCTAAATCAACATGTTTTATGATGGAAATATAATACTTCGATGTTTTATGGGGATTTGTTATGATTTGGGTAATTTAATCCAATCAGAATCTGCCTTACAATCTGACTACACTCAAGAGATATGAAAACGCAACACGGGAATTTCCGTTATATATTCTATATACTGCACACTTAACTGCACATAATATTCTAAAGAAGTCCCAAGATGTTTCTTAAAAAAAAGTTGCAGTTAACTAGAAAAAGGACACAACTGTGATGTTGTAGACGTTTTAATCACACTACACTTTGTAACAAGAACTTCATAAATGTTGAAGTTGCTCTTTGAAAAATTGAGCTAGTTCAGTACGGTATTTAACGTAAATAGTTTGCAAAATGTTGCATCCTAAGTTTGCTCACATGATTGAGCCAAACGCGTACTCTGTGAATAATGAAACATTGAAGGAATACTATTTGCTGTATTATTTGTTGTTTTAGTATTTTTTCCAAAAGGAAAGGTCTTACGTAGCCATGTACCATTCGATTAAAAGCAGCACATTGTACATACAATATATAGCGGAAATTCCCGTGTTGCGTTTTCATATCTCTTGAGTGTATATGCAATATTATTATATAACCTATAAATAGACGCGTTTTCATTGGCTAAAAAGTAATTTTTTAGAAAAAATATCTAGCGATATTGACCTGTTTTTTTGATATTGACCTGTTTTTTTTATATTGACCTGTTTTATATAAAAAAAAAATTGATATTGACCTGTTTTATATAATTGTAAATTGAGGGTTTTATAATAAAACAGTTATGGACTTTTCAGCTGTTATACATGATGTTGATATGCACCAAAAAATCATTATTGACCTCGGCTATCGCCTCGGTCAATAATGATTTTTTTGGTGCATATCACATCATGTATAACAGCTGAAAAGTCCATAATTGTATAATAGACCCTATACTCCCAATCGGAAGCCCCAAATCAATAGTGGTATCTGACCTACAATAGCGGATCTTTGAATACTCTCCGCTACAATAGCGGAGAGTTCAAAGCGTAATTAGGATATGATTTTAATTAGATTGGTGTAGAACCAGTACCAAGTAATGTGGCTTAATTATGCCCAAGGATAAATAACATGGCAACGGCGACGATCGAACCCACGACCTCTCGATCGTCCGACGTTCTACCACTGGATCACGCATATATATATACTCTGTAAAAGAAGTTTTGGACCATGGCAGTGTTCGAACCCGTACAATGATCGCTGAACCATGACATTCGACCATAACTCTTATTATCTCAGTTGATAATTCACAATAGATCAACAATCAACAATAATTATCGTTTACAATGAAAGTTTGCGAAAAATCTTTTTATTGGTTACTCGAATGTGTCCGTAACTGTTACTTTGTATGGACTTTGCAACATTTTTAACAGACCTTTTGTGTGTTCGCGATATTTTTTTAAAATCAAATCTTGTTTGGAATTTAATGTTTCTGGTACCAAATTAACCGGGTAGGGTAGACCTTGGTTACTAAAAAAAGATACTTAAATTTTGTCCACTAGTTTTATTTTTATATGACTTTATATACCCTGGTCCAAAACTTTTTTTACCGAGTATATATAGTCATTGTAGTCCAATAGAGCATAGTCTATGCCACAGTCTTCCTGTGTTTAACTACTTACAGTAATATATGCTTAAAATTATCATGTTACCAAGATTGGAGGTTAATCGACAGTTGGATAAACGCCTTCAAATATTTACTGTTCCTATAACAAAAGTGTGTGTATATACACTCTGATAATAAGCCTTCTTCAAACACCCGTTCCTATGCGGCAGTTCGAGATGGTTAAAGGGACACATACCAATCTTGGAGTTGGTATCGAGCATTAACCTTAGCGTCTCGTTTTATTAATCCAGTTTTGGTTTTAAACCTGCTTGAATATAATTACATACAATTTTGAGTTTTCATTTTTTCTTCTATATGGTTAGGTTTAAATATATTATTGGTGCAATATAATCAAACGGTGGTAATATGCAAACACAAGTTGCTTTATGTATTTTTACAGATTGAACATAATGCAAGTTATGTAGAAAAACTAACGACACGCCGCGAGCTTAAAAAAAATCAAGATTGACGTTATGTCCTTTTAAACCTGCTTGAATATAATTAAATAACATTTGAGTTTTCATTTGTTTTTCTTATTCTACCATAGTTTTATATAATTATTTAAATATATAGGTGTAATATAATCAAACGTTAGTAATATGCAAACATAAGTTGCTTGATAGTGTTCTTATATTTATGATCAATGACTGAACACTTATATGTTATGTAGAAAATTAACGGGACACCGCGAGTTTTAAAAAAACAACAAGATTGCCGTGTGCCCCTTTAATACTGTTAACCATGAGTTTCGACTCCATGATGACAGGAAAGTAGTGTTTATCTATATCAATACATGCGCTTTGCAATGCTGTTCGATGATGACATCCGATGGTCATATAGCCATAAAAGGTGAACATTAATCTTGCGATTGGAATTAGTTGTCAATCCATTAAAAAGTATTTAGAAGTTATTTCCACGAATACATATTCATCAAGGTGATTTAAGCATGATTGATAGAACCCTAACGCTATATTCTAGACAATTTACTGAATGACGAGTTGACGTGGGTTTAGGCTCTGTTTTCTTGAAGATCTATTGACACTTTACTATAGATTTCATGGTATGAAAGCATACTAAACGGACTCCTATCGCCCCCGTATTATATTTTAAATCACATACATATTAATATTATTAGGTCTGTGTTTAAATATATTTATTTATATTTTTCGATTTTTTGTGTGGTGGAGACAGACCACCCACAGTGCACTTCTTCCTGGGTAGAACCAGTATTGTATACATCCGTAAGAAATGAAATTTCATACGCGCACATTTGAACCATATTCCAACCTTACTGCTCCGCAATTGTGATGATTTATTTTCGAATGAGAATTTATTAAAGGGACACTGTCCGTAACTTTTAGCTTATAAAACACACAATAATTATGTTCGCAAACATTACACACTAAACATTATTGAATATTTACTTATTAAAAGCAAGATTGTTTAACGGAATTCAATCGCGTTACAAAAAAAAGTAAATCCGCTTTGTGCGTTTGAACTCACAGCCCAAACTAAAATTACACTCACAGTAATAATAGTGTGCGTGAGCGTAAAGTGGTCGATCACGCTCCCGACTGAGCTAAGCGGGCTATACATATTTCGAAATACATACTGTGGTAAAAACCTAATGCGCTGATGGAAGTCACATGATCGCAGAAAAGGGTAAATATTGTGGGTCCCACTGACTTTATTGACATATAATAATTAAAACTTTTTTTTTTCCAAACTCACGAATGTATTCCTACATATTTCTTAGGGTCTATCCTCATGTTTTCATGCATACATTTCACTGAATAAAAGTCAGCCAGTTATTTGGTTATGCTCAATATCTGCTTACTTACGGACAGTGTCCCTTTAAGCTTGTTGCACGTTTTTTTTCGTTATAATTTAACAATTTTATGATTGAAATTCTTTATTTTATACTACTGGGTTTTTAGAAGTTCTAATTCGTACATAAACTACTTATTAAGCAGGTAAATATAGAAATAAAACAATCTGTAAAACATCACCGGTCCGTAATTTTGCACAAGTCGAGTTCTATCCTCTGTCATGTCAAACTGAATATTTAGCATGCATGTCATGCCATATTTCTCGAAGACACGATTTCAATGTCATACCTTAAATACTGGGAACTTCGTACCACAGAAATACCCAACTCATTAATAGCAGTCACTGTCAGTGTCACCCCTGCCATATACGACAGTAGAGACTACTGTATATTTTATATCCCACCCATATCATACATACAGAAGACTTAGTAATCCTGTCCTATCAGGCTTATAATGAAGACACAAGGGCTCTGAAGCTAGACGGGTACCCCGAAGATATTGACTAAAATACGTCAAATGGTAATCCTCGAATACAGCACTGTATTTTAAATGTACACACGTGATAAACTACTACTACTACTACTGCTACTGTTGCTGCTGCTGCTGCTGCTGCTGCTGCTGCTGTTGTTGATGTTGCTGCTGCTGCTGCTACTACTACTACTACTACCACTGCTGCTGCTGCTGCCGCTACTACTACTACTACTACCACCACCACCAACACGACCACCACTACTACTACTACTACTACTACTATTACCACTGCAACAACTACTACCACTTCTACTACTACTAATTCTACCACTACCACTAATACTACTACTACTACTAATAATAATAAATAAATACAAATCGTCGACATGAAGAGTGTGCAAATTGTTTATACGCACAAAAAAGAAAAATGAATGAACGAAAGAGCGAAAACGAACGAACGAAGAACGAAAGAATGTTATTATTATATGCACATTTGTAGGGTTTATGGAGGATGTTGCTCCTGCGTCTTTATAGACCTACATAATTATGTAAAACTATAGTAGAATAAGAAGAACAAATGAAAACTCAAATGTTATTTAATTATATTCAAGCAGGTTTAAAGGGCATACGTCAATCTTGTTTATTTTTTAAAACTCGCGGCGTGTCGTTAGTTTTTCTACATAACTTGCATTATGTTCAATCAGTAATAAATATAACGAGGCAAATCAAGTTTCTTCTTTTTTCTTCTTTTATATTTGATACTAAAGTATCCTTGCCCTAGAAATGTGTGGTACTACGAATAAGGCATTCTATTGAATATATTTACACTTTAAACGAGATTAATCTCGATGTACTGGATCAGCAGAAAAACCTGGGAATCATTATCTCGAATGATTTATCTACTAGCAATTGTATATAAAAGTAACCAAAGATTAGGAATGATTAAAACATGTTACTCAGACTTAAATAGGAGAAAAGTTTCAACGTTGTTGATTAGGACCTTGCTGGAGTACGGAGCCATAATATATTCCCCATGTTATAAATGTGAAAAAGACACACTTGACAAGGTCCAGAAACGATGCTTGGACTTAGGGTACGACAAAAATAAATCTACCGAGTTTGGAAGATCGTCTCAATAACATAGACTTAGTGGAAACATATAAAATTCTTAACAACAATTATAAACTGAAAAGTGATTCTCTGTTCCATTTCCCGAAAAGAACTCTTCGTGGATATTCAAAAAAACTGCATAAGGTCCATTGCAATGTTCGGAAAAACTTCTTTAGCCATAGGGTCGTTGATCAATGGAACGAATTAAACTAGACCATCGTTTCCGCGCCGACTGTAGACTGATTAAAGAAACGACTGAGCGCTGCTCCTAAGTGAACAAGCAGCGAAACAGCCAAAGGTATAAAGGTATCAAACTGAATGCATGCTTAATATCCTGCACACAAGATTATTCAATACATCCACGGCATAATACTTTATTTCATTGTGTAAACTAATATATGTCGTGTTGCTACTTTTATTAATATTTGTACATCGTTTCATGTAAGATTTTTACATTAATTTATGTGATATGTATACCTTATTTCGTGTAGTATTTTTACACTGTTTCATATAGTGTTTATACATTGTTTCATGTAGACTGTTTCATGTAATATTTATACATTGTTTCATGTAGTATTTATACACCGTTTCATGTAGTATTTATACACTGTTTCATGTAGTATTTATACACGGTTTTATATAGTATTTATACACTGGTTCATGTAGTATTTATACACTGTTTCGTGTAGTATTTATACATTGTTTCATGTAGTATTTATACACTGTTTCATGTACTATTTATACAATATTCCTTGTAATATTTATACAGTGTTTTATGTAATATGTATACACTGTTTCACGTAGTATTTATCATCATTACGTGGACTCGTCTTAATTCCATTAAGCGATGGGAAAGCTTCTATTAGCAGTATTTTATAACGGATATTTCGACAATAAAACACGTTTAAAACATGTTTTACTGAAAAAAAGTGATGGATTTTTTAAAATTACCTATCAATGTTTTAATTTTGCAATATGCAACATTTTAAACCGAAATTAAGGTTTTATTTCATACCTCGGCCAACCCCGTTTTGGAGCGGGGCTTGGATGGGGTATGAAAGTTAATACTCGGTCCACGTAATGTACACTGTTTCATGTAGTATTTACACATTGTTTATGTAGTATTTATAGACTATTTTATGTAGTATGTATACACTGTTTTATGTAATATTTATACGATGTTTCATGTAGTATTTATACACTGTTTCATATAGTATTTATACATTGTTTTATGTAGTATTTATACACTGTTTTATGTAGTATTTATACACTGTTTCATATAGTATTTATACACTGTTTCATGTAGTATTTATACATTGTTTTATGTAGTATCTATACGATGTTTCATGTAGTATTTATACACTGTTTCATGTAGTATTTATACATTGTTTTATGTAGTATTTATACACTGTTTCATGTAGTATTTATACACTATTTCTTGTAGTATTTACACATTGTTTATGTAGTATTTATACACTATTTTCTGTAGTACGTATACACTGTTTTATGTAATATTTATACGATGTTTCATGTAGTATTTATACACTGTTTCATGTAGTGTTTATACATTGTTTCATGTAGAATTTATACTTTCATGTAGTATTTATACACTGTTTCATGTAGTATTTATACATTGCTTTATATAGTATTTATACTTTCATGTACTATTTATACAATGTTTCATGTAGAATTTATACTTTCATGTACTATTTATACACTGTTTCATGTAGTGTTTATATATTGTTTCATGTAGTGTTTTTACACTGTTTCATGTAGTATTTATACTTTCATGTAGTATTTAAACAATGTTTCATATAGTATTTATACATTGTTTCATATAGTATTTATACTTTCATGTACTATATATACAATGTTTCATGTAGTATTTATACACTGCTTCGTGTAGTATTTATACATTGCTTCATGTAATCTTGATACACTGTTTCACGTAGTATTTATACACTGTTTCATGCAGTGTCGATACATTGTTCACGTAGTATTTATACACTGTTTCATGTAGTGTTTATACATTGTTTCACGTAGTATTTATACACTGTTTCATGTATTGTTTATACATTGTTTCATGTAGTATTTATACACTGTTTCATGTAGTGTTAATATATTGTTTCATGTAGTATTTAAACACTGTTTCATGTAGTATTTATATATTGTTTTATGTAGTATTTATAGACTGTTTCATGTAGTATTTATACACTGTATCATGTAGTGTTTCTACATTGTTTCATGTATTATTTATACACTGTTTCATGTAGTATTTATACATTGTTTCATGTAGTATTTATACACTGTTTCATGTAGTATTTATACACTGTTTCACGTAGTATTTATACACTGTTTCGTGTAGTGTTTATACATTGTTTCATGTAGTATTTATAGACTGTTTCATGTAGTGTTGATACATTGTTTCATGTAGTATTTATTTCATATTTATTTCATGTAGTATTTATACTTTCATGTATTATTTATACACAGTTTCACGCAGTATTTATATACTATTTCATTCATGTAGTATTTATACATTGTTTTATGTAGTATTTATACACTGTTTCATAGTGTGGTTATACATTGTTTCACGCAGTATTTATACACTATTTCATTATGTAGTATTTATACACTGTTTCATGTAATATTTACACATTGTTTCATGTAGTATTTATACCCTGTTTCATGTAGTGTTAATATATTGTTTCATGTAGTGTTTACACACTGTTTCATGTAGTATTTATACACTGTATCATGTAGTGTTTGTACATTGTTTCATGTAATATTTATACACTGTTTCATGTAGTATTTATACACTTTTTCATGTTGTGGTTATACATTGTTTCACGCAGTATTTATACACTATTTCATTCATGTAGTATTTATACACTGTGTCATGTAATATTTACACATTGTTTCATGTAGTATTTATACACTGTATCATGTAGTGTTTGTACATTGTTTCATGTAGTATTTATACACTTTTTCACATAGTATTTATACACTGTTTCATGTTGTGGTTATACATTGTTTCACGCAGTATTTATACACTATTTCATTCATGTAGTATTTATACACTGTTTCATGTAATATTTACACATTGTTTCATGTAGTATTTATACACTGTTTCATGTAGTATTTATATATTGTTTTATGTAGTATGTAGTAGTTAATACGTGGTTTCATGTACATATACAGTATTTATACATTGTTTAATGTAGTATTTATATAGTGTTTCTTGTTGTATTTATTACAGCGTTTCATGTAGTATTTCAGTGTTTCATGTGTTACCGGGCAAGAATAGGACCACTGCTTATCCAGGCAGAGGGGTATAATCTCCACTAATTCAAGTTCATTTTGTAATTTTTGCCATTTTTATTAACGCCCCTGTTTTGTTTCAGGGGCTATTTGAGTGGTGGCAGAAAACATCGATCGTGACTCCAGCGAAAAATGGAGCCTGTATGCAAGACGTGTTACATACACTCGGAATTAATGATCTAACCTTGAGATGAGACTATACTTTCATGTTGATTCTTTGGGAACAGACTTATTGCTGTGACCATAATAAAGTCATTTACGGAACAGGGTCATAAAACAACGATTCCATTGGTACATAAGATATTCATACAAAATACCACAGGCTGCCATTACGATAGTATAGAACAAGAAGAAGGATAGAGAGAACGAGAGATATTCTTACTGTATTCTTACTGTAGTATATACCGTTCAGGCGCGTATCCAGGCATACGCACGTACGCCAATGCGTACAATTCGTCAGCAAAAGTGAAAAAATAAAAGTGAAAAATGCCATATTAACGCTGAAATATAGCTTGAGAACGCATCATTTGCCTCCGAATTTTCAAAATGTTCTTGGGGGAGGCCCCAAACCCCCAACGGCGAGAGGGGGACACCCCCTCCCACACCGCTTCTCATATCTGGCGTACATTTCAAAATGCTCCAGGTACGTCCCTGCCGTTGTAAGCGATTCGCTTCTAAGGTACTTCTTGATAGTGCTTTTTCAAACTATTTTTTTTTTGTATTGATAATTGATGAAGAATTTCCTAGTCGGTATGTCATATTTGGGTAAGACAATGTTGCAGAAACGACGAATAATGCATATCGCTGAGCGAAATTTATGCACGGAATATTAAAAAGGTATATTAAAAAAATCGGGTATTATGATTCTGGCCTTCCCTTTACTGTATACATATACTATAACACTATTTGTTCTTTCTCTATCCTTCTATACTATCTCTGCAAAATATATGAACGTGTATTCAACAATTATACAAACCTTATTTATTCATATCCATTAGCCAAGTATTCCCACTGGATTTATTGTATTTAATTCACGATGTTACAGTGCACCAACACGTGCATGAATTATAACATATATCAACACGTGCGTACTCTATAACGTACACTAACACGTGTTCTGTATCATAAAAACAGTTTCCAATTATCAAACAAAACAATTAACGTATACACTTTTAATAACGAATATAAATAGGTTCTTCAGTGTTCACTTATCCACAAATAATTAAAATAAAATAACGCATACAGTTTTATTAACGACAAGGTCAACTCTTACATTCCAAATTGGACGGCTAAGATAATTAATAGTTCACTGTTAAGATACTATTAAAGGTAAGGTATACTTTATTCACACGACTTTAGTCGATGTTTGATACCAAACGCCGGAGATTAATTTAAAATCGAATAAATAATAAAAGATAAGGTATAGTAACGGTCCACTATTTGAAAACCTTGTATTTGGTCTCACATCAGTCATTTGGAAGTTTAAGCAAGTTTAGCAAAATCAGGATCGTGTTTTGGCTTTAACCCGCCAAGTGGTGGACGGTGGCGAAACCATGTGACTTTTTTTTTTATCGGGTTCACGGCAAAAATTTAGCAACACAGTTCTCAATTCCGGTATGCTTTTTTTTTGCTTCGTAACATTTCTAATATCTAACGAACTTTTTCCAACTAAAGCGCACGTACAGTATTCCTATGCCATTTTCTCCGCCGCATTCCTCAAGTATTCTCTGAGATTATCCCTCCCAAAAATTAACCCTTAACCCGCTAAACACGATTATAATAGCCTTTGCGTCCATACTCGCAGGCTGATCAGACAATGCTCGGCTGCTGATCAGTCATTTTCTCGAAAACACCCCTTTGTCACATAAATGGAACGGTCTTAATTCAAAGAAAGAACACTCCATTATATATATGTAGCGGCGCGAATATAATTAAATAAAATTTTGATTTTTTCCGTCTTATTCTACCATAAGTTTAGATATATTATTGGTGCAATATTATCAGAGGCCTGTGCTACACATTTAATAAGAGTGACGACTCTCTACCACATTTGGTCAATTTGGAGCACGTGGCATTTTGTCGTGCCTTCGGCATGAGGATGAAGTTAACCCTTAACCCGCTAAACACGAGTATAATAGCCTTTGCGTCCATACCCGCAGGCTGATCAGACAATGCCCGGCTGCTGATCAGTCATTTTCTCGAAAACACCCCTTTTATTGATGCAATATTCAACAGTTAGTAATATGCAACAACAGTATGCCATAACAGTTTACTTTTAACTGTTTCTTTTATTAATATTAATATTAATAACTGAACAAATGCATGTTATGCAGAAAAACTAACGAGGCGCCGCGAGTTTTAAAAAGTTCAAGATTTCCGTGTGACCCATTAATAGCCGTCCCTGGAACATTTTTTATTGAACCCTTTTCGTTAACGTTTTCTGAAATGTTTACATTACACAAAGGTAATTGTAATGTTTAAGCCACTTCTGCTATCTTAGAGCATTTGCAGCATCTCATACACTGCTTCGCAGCATTACTCGTTATCATCCCAATTTTGCAATATCATTCAGCCGATTGCTCCATCAATAGTTTATTTACAATGAAAGCAGTAATAAAACCTGCATCAACTCGTGTATAGCGGTCATATTGTTTACATAGCAACAGTGCACTATTTCCTGTGCAGTTGCTAACCAAATGTCAAGATTTTGAACATACCAAATCTCAGCGGGATCCCGAAGAATGACGGGATTGGCCGAGTTTTCACGATTGATCTTAGAGCTGTTTCTTCTTGCTAGGGCTATTTCTTCTAGCTTCACATGTGCATTATCGACCCACTAAGCACAACCGGTTCCACTAAGCGTAACATCTCACAAACAAATTATTTTGACCTGAACTACTCTTAGATTTTGTCAAGTTTATTTAACACACTTGTTGCTTGATAGTATATGTCTTTACAAAGTTAAGTTAGTGAGAAAATGTCCATCCTTACGGATGGTGGGAGGTATACAATATTTGTTCTACCCAGGAATAAGTGAGTGGTCTGCCTCCACTACAAAAAATAGACCGTCATACTTAGCCTAACATGTGCTGAAAAAATGACGCGAAACACCAAACAAACAACAGAGATAAGTGCTTCTGATCAATGTGTCTGTATATAACCAAAATTCTTGAACATGAAATTAATGAAGAGTTTAGATGCAAATTGTTGAGGATGACACAATAGTAAGCAAACGTCCATGCCATTCAAGAGATCGGCGATCATATCTTTCGATTATGATTCATGTATTCGATCATGAGGACGAGTAAAATTAATACTACCTTATTTTTCGGTTTAAAATCATGTCCCACAAACGACCAGCGAACAAGTCCCACCTCATTTCTATACATAACCAAACATATTCGTTAGCAAACCCGCCCCCACTCCCACTCCACCACCCCCATCCCAATCTCCACCACCCCAAACCCGTGTTGTAAACTCAGTTACTGCTGATGTGAGACCGTCTGAATCCATTCCCATTGCACTATTGGATACCAAGTCAATATATCTATACAAAATACTTCACATATATGTTGACTTTAGGTCTTAATGGTGGTCCGCTAAATGTCTCAAATTATTGCAATTTAAGAACTCAAGCCGCCCTTGTTTGGTTCTATAAACAATACAGTAGCGGTAGTAGATACGTATTATTTATCTGCATTGCTGTGTATATACACTCAATACTAATTTACATTTTAAGTACTCTTAAATGGCCATGTCTAATTTAGTTTTCTATAATTCTTCTTCAGATATTTATCGGATTAGACCATGAAAACGAATTACGTTTTCTTTCAGTACAAACCCTATATAAATAAGGACACCAGGCGCTTCTCGAAATAATCTTGACATATTTATACATCTGACTATATGGCTCATTCACCCCCTCTCCTCCCCCACCACCCCATACACAATTTTTTTGCATAACATTCGGTTTATATTTCTATACATGTTTCTTTTTGTCCTTGCGGAATAATCTTATCTCATTTAATCTCAATTTCTGTTTCTCCGTTTATAATAATATAATCGTATTTAAAAAAAAAATGAAACTTTTGTTAGAATGCCAACATATTCTTTAACAAAATAGAAATTAATTTGAACAATTATCAGTAGCCATATTATGTCCATTGTATATAAGTATAATGTAGGGAATGCTGTAAGAACGTGAGGCCCGACCTATTTGTATATTTATTTGACAATACAATATGTTTAAACTATCAGCTTACGCGGATGACTCAAAATATGATAGGTTTTACGTGCAACTTGGTTTGATTGCGTAATGTCCATCGATAAAACCAAAAATGAGTCGAATTTCGAAAACAAATTCGCATTTTCTTTTTATTGTTTATGTACTTATCAATAATTATAATAATTATTATATTCCAGGTCGTCAGGAGAATGTTATATCAAACGGACAGTCACATATCGATTACTGTCCGGATTTTGTCTTAATCAGCCACAAGAGAAACACAATCTGCTAGCATATATCGAATGAATAGGCGGGGTCCCTGTTGGGGTTCAGGACTCCCTGTTCAGGATCTCCCTATACTCCTGACGACACTTATAACTAACCCGATTTTAAATACTGATAAAACATTTATTTGTTATAAAAGATGGCTCAAATTTGGCGGGATGACGGGAGGTGTACAGTACTGGTTGTACTCAGGGAAAATGGGTGATCTGCCTCCACCACAAACAATCGACCGTCATATATAACCTTACATGTGTTGAAAATGACGTAAAACACCATACCAACAAACAAAACATCAAGCGGTGACTGAGTGCAATTGATTATTTATTTTCAATTTTGTTCAAAATATATTGATGATTTTTCATACGATTCTTCTGGTCAAAAGTGTACATTCCATTTAAAAGATATGAAAAAATATGTCTGGGGTAATTATAAGTGTCCGTCTAGTGTGTTGTAACATATACTCAGTACATATAAAAATGCAATTTTTGATTTTCGATTATTTTTAGTCCGCTGTTTTTGTTGTTGTTCAAATCAAGATTCTATTTTATGTTAGTACACAAGGTTCTTTGTCCCAAAGGCGATAATTTGCTCTACTTCTTTCAGTTAAAACTTTAAAAATTAAAACTTTACTTTAACATCTTTAATATCTGCATAAATTAAAAAAAATAAATACCAAGCACTGCTGCGTTTTCAAATGTACTGCGTGTTATATTTAATGACAGTGCCGAACATGAATATTGGCGCACCTGGTGAGAGATTTTTAGTGATTTGGAAAATGTATGACTTAAAGATGAATGGCCACCCTTTTTGTAATATTATCAATTAACACATTTAACTCTTCAACATCATATGAACATTTCTTGATAGTCCCGGGGAGAAACATATATTTAAAACCTCTACTAAGTTGTATGTAAAAATAAATATTATTTGCATGACGTAATACTACTTTTACCACTGCGTGATGAGGTAAATCTGAACTGTATAGCTGCACAACTATTGCCGTATAATTGATAAATACATTTACCTGTGGATTAATTTACCTGATCAAAGTTTTCTACGTCATCAAATAAAATCTTATTCCCGCTTTTCACAGATATTGCAATGTGTGAATTGTAATCTATTGTTGTGTATTGATTTCGATTTAAATAAACATAAACATGTTCCTGAAACAAAACATAGCCGGCGAACTTACAAGGACCTAATACCTTCAAGGACCTAATACCTTCAAGGACCTAATGCCTTCAAGGACCTTATACATTCAAGGACCTAATACCTTCAAGGACCTACTACCTTGAAGGACCTAATACTATCAAGGACCTAATGCCTTTAAGGACCTTATGCCTTCAATGGCATAATACCTTCAAGGACCTAATACTATCAAGGAACTAATGCCTTCAAGGACCTAATGCCTTCAAGGACATACTACCTTGAAGGACCTAATACTATCAAGGACCTAATGCCTTCAAGGACATAACACCTTCAAGGACCTAATACTATCAAGGACCTAATGCCTTCAAGGACCTAATGCCTTCAAGGACCTAATACCTTCAAGGATCTAATGCCATCAAGGACCTAATGCCTTCAAGGCTAATACCTTCAAGGACCTAATGCCTTCAAGGCTAATACCATCAAGGACCTAATACCTTCAAGGACCTAATACCTTCAAGGACCTAATGCCTTCAATGACCTAATACCTTTAAGGACCTAATGCCATCAAGGACCTAATACCTTCAAGGACCTAATACCATCAAGGACCTAATGCCTTCAATGACCTAATGCCTTCAAGGACCTAATACCTTCAAGGACCTAATACCTTCAAGGACCTAATGCCTTCAAGGCTAATGCCTTCAAGGCTTATACCATCAAGGACCTAATACTATCAAGGACCTTATACCTTCAAGGACCTAATACCTTCAAGGACCTAATGCCTTCAATGACCTAATGCCTTCAAGGACCTAATACCTTCAAGGATCTAATGCCATCAAGGACCTAATACCTTCAAGGACCTAATACCATCAAGGACCTAATGCCTTCAAGGACCTAATGCCTTCAAGGACATAATACCTTCAAGGACCTAATACCTTCAAGGCTAATACCTTCAAGGACCTAATACCTTCAAGGACCTAATACCATTAAGGACCTAATACCATAAAGGACCTAATACTGTCAAGGACCTAATACCTTCAAGGATCTAATACCATCAAGGACCTAATACCTTCAAGGACCTAATATCATCAAGGACCTAATACCTTCAAGGCTAATACCTTCAAGGACCTAATACCATCAAGGACCTAATACCTTCATGGACCTAATATCATCAAGGACCTAATACCTTCAAGGCTAATACCATCAAGACCTAATACCTTCAAGGACCTAATACCATCAAGGACCTTATACCTTCATGGACCTAATATCATCAAGGACCTAATACCTTCAAGGCTAATACCATCAAGACCTAATACCTTCAAGGACCTAATATCATCAAGGACCTAATACCTTCAAGGCTAATACCTTCAAGGACCTAATACCTTCAAGGACCTAATACCTTCAAGGACCTAATACCATCAAGGCTAATACCTTCAAGGACCTAATACTTTCAAGGCTAATACCTTCAAGGACCTAATACCTTCAAGGCTAATACCTTCAAGGACCTAATACCATCAAGGACCTAACACCTTCATGGACCTAATATCATCAAGACCTAATACCTTTAAGGACCTAATATCATCAAGGACCTAATACCTTCAAGGATTTAATACCATCACGGCTAATACCTTCAAGGACCTAATACCTTCAAGGCTAATGCCTTCAAGGACCTAATGCCATCAAGGACCTAATCACTATCTTACTAAAAATAGAACAGCGGTTTTTACAATGATACGCCACTATGCGCAAGAACGTCAAGACGACGTTACGTCATACAAACAATACCTTGTGATACTAATTCTATTTTTAGTAGCATAGTGATAACCTGTAGTGTGATACAGGTTGTTGTATTCCATTGTAAGAAAATGAAGGTACTATGTATATATTATTGATAGGTATATAATAAAATAGAATATTAAATGGGTGTTCGACACTGCTAACAAGGGACGTTATGTGATAAAGCCTAAAATGTGCTGAAAAATGACGTTAAACACCAAACACACAAACCAATTACTTTACCCATTGACACCAAAGTTCAAATGTCACATATTAATGATTTGCAGCAAATTCAACTCAAGTATGGATAACGTAGCAGTGTAATTGTCTAATAGAAACATACTTACCCACTTGAAAAATCACCAGAAAAAGTGGGGTCACTAGACATGTAAGAAAGTTCTTGTTTGTTTTCAATGATAGTTGCACACAACGTGTATGCATATATATGAAATTTGGAAAATTGTCATCAGTAATCCAGTAAAACCTACCAAAACTCTTCTTGTACATACAACAACAAAATCGAATAGAAATTGGCTATATTCCCCTACTTCTAATGTTCATTTCGAACAAAATATTATAGGTTATTGCATTTGTATGGCTAAATATTACTTGGAACGAGTTGTTTTGGCAAAGGACGACGAGCTTGCGAGTCGTTGTATACTTTCATATTGTTTTTGATCAATGTTAAATTGTATGACTATTACTTTTCATTGTATTTGTGTTATTTTTATAGCTTTTGATGGATTTCCTATCTTGCCATTCAGTTTCATTTTGTGTGGATGATTATTTTGCGCGAAAACGACGTCGACGTCGGATGACGTCATTAAAAACATCAAGCGATTTTCTGAAGTTTGTTTACCATTCGATAACGTTAAAAACAGTGGGTGAGTGACCATTTGAATTATTTTATCAATTTTTGCCATAAAAGGTTGTAAAAAAACTCGTATTTTTTTGTTGACACTATAGGAAGGATTCCGTTATTTTTTATTTGAAAGTAGTTCCTTATTTCTATTTCGCGGCTCTTAGCAAGCACGAGCAAAAGTTCCCGTGCAATATCAATGCGTGCAATATCGTAGAATATTACACCTCATTTGCATATTCCACTCTTTGTTTAATGTGACGTCATCCGGTCCATAAAGTTGCATATTGACCGGGCGCCCGGTCCGATAGCTATATTACCGGACGTGTGAAAAAAACGACGTCAAAATAAATCATAAAACGTATTGATTTAATTTGTTGATCAGATTCGGTATAATATAACAGATAATGTATGGTGCTTCGGTCCATATGAAGTTTATGGACTGGACTGGGCAGTCCATAAACTTGCATATGGACCTCAGCACCATACATTATCTGTTAAATATTGCACGCTTAGCTCAATGCAAACTAAACGGGACAATATGAAAGTATACAATAATTTATTATATATAGGAACTACATTCGACACCGGAGGTTTATATGCAGTTGACCTTGGAGGTTTACAGGTAATTGATTTTGGTTAACCTTGTCAGCGTCTTCGTTTTTCGCAAAGGTATTTATACTCTTAGCAAGTACTTATCTCTTAATTTTATCGTATTTTTATAATCAGCAGAACTACTCTGCATAACCCAGCAAACAGCCATGTAAGATTTGTCGACCTTTTGTAGCAAACACACACACATACCTAGTAGGTCTATTTGTGCATGTTTGTAATGGCAGTGGGATGAAATAAAATAAATACCACTACAACAGGAGTCGTTTTCTTCACACAGAATGGACCTTGCACGAATGTTTTTTTGTAAATTGTTCAAAACCAGATTATTTTATGTTTTTCAGACTATCCAGCTGGCTTGCGGAACGTCGGAGGTTTTACCCAGGTGCCCGTCCGTTTAACGAAAATTGCCCGGAGAGGCACCTAGGGTCTTCCTCCACCAATGGAAAAATCCAGTTAAGTTCAATGTTTTCCAGAAAACGTTTCTTCATCTGGGTCCTACACGAGAAATCGTTGTGTCGTGCATTGATGAGGGTCTCCTAAGGGTTTTGGGGAACAAGGAAACATGACCATTTATTTTTGGGGAACAAGGGAACATTGTCTTTTATTGGTAATATTTTTGAGGAACAAGGGAACATTGAAAAAATATTTTTGGGGAACAAAGCTTTTGGGGAACAAAGCAAAACATTTTTGGGGAACACGGGAACATTGGGTAATATTTTCAGGGAACATGGACCTCCTGGGAGGTCCTCGTTGATTATCGTGAAATAAAATTGATCTAGTTGCGTTGTTCTAGTCTAGACAAATATGATTGATTATATGTAATTATTATTGTCACGCACACATAATGGGAATAAAAGATGCATCTAATGGGAATTAAAGATGCATCATGATGTATGTCTGGCCATAATAAAGGGCATATTTGAACATGGACATATATTTATTGTTACGTGAGGTTTGGCATTTAAAACTGGACATAGTTTATGAAATACTTAAACAGTGCTATTTGCGTTGCTTTTCAGAAAAATATTAATTGACTCTAGAAATTCATTACGTAATCCGAGTATTAACATTTAGACCTTATCTAACTCCTTTTCAAAGAAGCGAAATCGGGGTTCGTTAGGGTATGAAACAAACCGTTAATTTAGGCTTAAACAGTTTGCATATTGTAAAATTAAAACATTTAATATGTAATTTTAAAGAAGTTATCGGATTTTTTCAGTTAAAAATGTGTTTAAACTTGTTTTATTGTAAATTCTAATACACCCGCACTATATAGCCTAGTTTTAAATATCTCGTTATATTGAACGATATATCAATGTAATGTTTGCAACGTTAGGAGAATAAGCATTGCGCATTGCGCATTACGCATTGTAACGTATGCAACGTTAGGAGAGTAAGCAACGCAATGCGAAAGATTTCAGATGTGTGCGTTATTTTCACATTTTAGGGGTATTAGAATAGAAATAGAACATCGTTTACGGTTAATTATCTATAATATATCACGGTTTGTCGTATAATTGTAAATAATAATTTCACTCGCCCTTCGGGCTCGTCAAATTATTGTTTACAATTGAACTCCAAACCGTGATATATTAAACGATAATTCACAGTAAACGATGTTATATTTCTTAAATATCCGTTATAAAAACACTGCTAATGTAAGCTTTCCCATGGCTTAATGGAATTAAGGCGGCACCACGCAATGTATGATGCTGAAAACCTCTACTTGTACAGTTCAATTTTTATTCTTTATACATACTCACACAATAAATAGAATGACCCTACGTTATTTAAGTATAGACTACCAATTTTGACACAAATAATGTTATTCTTTATATATACTCGACACAATGTTGTTCATAAAATGACTTAAGTAACTTATATTAAATATACATTACCAATTTTGTCACAAATAAGTACCATTTGTTTCTAATAAAAGTTAATACGACGGGTAAACTTTCATTTATTACTTATAATATTTGCCTATATGGAAATCGTTAACTTGAAATTAAAGTGCCGATACATTTTCCAACTTGAAATTAAAGTGCTGATACATTTTTGAACTTGAAATTAAAGTGCTGATACATTTTTCAACTTGAAATTAAGTGCCGATACATTTTTCAACTTGAAATTAAAGTGCCGATACATTTTCTAAGTTGAAATTAAAGTGCTGATACATTTTCATTGAAATTAAAGTGCTGATACATTTTCCAAATTGAAATTAAAGTGCTGATACATTTTCATTGAAATTAAAGTGATGATACATTTTCATTGAAATTAAAGTGATGATACATTTTCATTGAAGTTAAAGTGCTGATACATTTTTCAACTTGAAATTAAAGTGCCGATACATTTTCATTGAAATTTAAGTGCTGATACATTTTCATTGAAATTAAAGTGATGATACATTTTCATTGAAATTAAAGTGCTGATACATTTTTCAACTTGAAATTAAAGTGACGATACATTTTCCAACTTGAAATTAAAGTGGTGATACATTTTCATTGAAATTAAAGTGCTGATACATTTTCCAACTTGAAATTAAAGTGCCGATACATTTTCCAACTTGAAATTAAAATGCTGATACATTTTCGAACTTGAAATTAAAGTTCTGATACATTTTCCAAATTGAAATTAAAGTGCTGATACATTTTCCAAATTGAAATTAAAGTGCCGATACATTTTCATTGAAATTAAAGTTCTGATACATTTTCCAAATTGAAATTAAAGTGCTGATACATTTTCCAACTTGAAATTAAAGTGCCGATACATTTTCATTGAAATTAAAGTGCTGATACATTTTTCAACTTGAAATTAAAGTGCTGATACATTTTCCAACTTGAAATTAAAGTGCCGATACATTTTCCGACTTGAAATTAAAGTGCCGATATATTTTCCAACTTGAAATTAAAGTGCCGATACATTTTCCAACTTGAAATTAAAGTGCCGATACATTTTTCAACTTGAAATTAAAGTGCTGATACATTTTCCAACTTGAAATTAAAGTGCCGATACATTTTCCGACTTGAAATTAAAGTGCCGATACATTTTCCGACTTGAAATTAAAGTGCTGATACATTTTTCAACTTGAAATTAAAGTGCTGATACATTTTCCAACTTGAAATTAAAGTGCTGATACATTTTCCGACTTGAAATTAAAGTGCTGATACATTTTTCAACTTGAAATTAAAGTGCTGATACATTTTCCATTCAAGGAGACCTGAACAACACGACCTAACATCATATTTTGATTGGTGTGCCTGTGTGTGTGCGTGCGTGCGTGTACGCATGAATTTAACGTCGCTTTTAGAAATATTTTAAGGTCTACCTTTAACAGTGAACTAAATTTTATATATAGCGCTGTCACACCGGATTACCACACCGTAGAAACATGACACCCCACCCAGTCACATTATCCTGACACCGGGCCAGCCAGTCCTAGAACTACCCTTTATATGCTGAACGTCAAGCAAGGGAGATACTAGTACCCTTTTTATGACGTCTTTGATATGACCCGGTCGGGGATTGAACTCGCGACCTCTCGCATGCGAGGCGGACGCTTCTCCGCTAAACTACCGTCGGGGTCTATTTAAATGAAAGTGAGATCAAGTGATCAGATCACGTGCTAGTTCTGTACCCGTTTACCTTGCGATGTTTCTTACGGATGGCGGGAGGTGTACAGTACTGGTTCTACCCAGGTAAAATGGGTGGTCTTCCTCCACCACAAAAAATCGACCGTCATATATAACCTTACATGTGTTGAAAATGACGTAAAACACCATACAAACAAGCAAACAAAACATGACGATGTAATTAAATGGCAAACTTCCGTGTTTCGAAGTTCATATCTGACAAATTAGATCGTAAAATGTAATTTATAACTTAAAGGTAATAAGTCAATTACCAAAGATAGTTTCCAACAGTTAATACGTTTGATAATTGAGTCATAAACCGCGACATTACGCATTCGACAGTGTTTTATACATATTCTTAATCAGAATGAATGAATGAATGAATGGTGTTTTATGACACGTCGACACATAATGAGATTTTGTCCTCATTAGTAGGAAACAAGTCCGTTTGCAGAACCTAGCAATCTATACAAAACTCTCCCCTACGCCTGTGTGTAATGGTGTGTGCGTGTGTGTGCGTGCGTGCGTGCGTTCGTTCGTGCGATGGTGCGTGTATGCCTTGTGACAGGACTCAAACATATATTTTGGCAAATATTGGAGGTGTAGGTGAGGGGGTGCAAGACATACTATGGCCCCTTTCCGATTATTGGGAAGGGTAGAGGGTTTCGGCAATCCCCGAGTAGGGAAACTTTACAGGATACTTGTATATGATGTAAAGATCATGGAAATGTGCATGCCGATTCTGCATCGAACTTGTATTACCGGAGTTACAGCCCTTTTTAAATTAACATGTTTCATTTAAGGATGTTGGCTGGGCAAGTTTTGACATCTTCAAGTCTAAACATTTTATTTTTTAAATCATAGTTTTATTTGACAACAGAATTGTTTCAGTTTTTCCATTCTAGTAGATATGGATATAATGTAGGATTTAAGATGGTAACATACCAAATTTTAAGCAAATTTTTTTTTTCATAATTTTTTCGTCATTTGTGATCTTTTTTTGTTGTCAACAAAATAGCGGGTATGGGTAGCTCTGAGTAGAATTTATTCTTTTGCTATAGAATAAATCAGATTTTTGTTTTTCAGTAGTGGAATACATATATAAAAGTAAATACTGAGCTAATTTTATTTTCGATCTTCATGTCAATATTGTGTGTACAGTATTTTATATTGAAAATGTAAAAATAACTCTAAAATGTGTGTAATTTAAAGGATTTTTAATAAAAAATCATTAAAAGCCTGGTGATCTATATATTTTTTTACTTGTTTTGAAAGAAATGTCATAGGACCTTGACATATACAAGTTTTAAAAAAAGTTGATCATTAGAACATATTGTTTTATCTTGAATTAATTTTTCGGTAAAACCAAAAGCGGGTGGGGTACGGTCCATATATGTTTTCTTTTTAAAGTAAAAAGACGAACGAGGATTACAGTTGCTTTTGTATGATTTGAAAGATATGTATATATGCAATCGAAAATTAATTGTTGTTTTTCAATAAACGTAATGTTATGAAAACAATTGTGAAAATGTTCAATGACAATATATTTCCTCTTTTTAGTGAAATTTTGAAGTTAGAAATACGTGCATTCTTCAATGACCTCTAGTGGGATAAAAAGCGTGGTGACCGAGCCTTTTTTTGATAATTTTGAATCTAAATTATACCAAAGAAGCTTTAAATATGAATTAAAAAAAATTCTCATCACTACGTCCTTTCCCAGTCAACCTCCTTAAACACCACCGTGTGTGCCTTATCTCCTAACACAGTTTCAACCGATTCTTTCAGTTAGAACATCTGTTTTTATGAATTAATTTATTCCATCAGCTATGAAACATCAGCTATGAAACACCTGAATGATTTACCTTTAGATATTGTAAATCCAGGCTCATTAAACATACACAAAGGTCAGCTTATGCCAACAATGGTTACCAGTTCAAATGTTCCTAGCTTTAACTTATCTGGTGTACGTTTTTTTTGTATCTGTTATGCATGCTAGGATAAGAAATTCATGTAGTAATCTCAAAAATGATCTTTTTCAAATGTGCACGAATCGCCTCAATGCATTTGCGGTCAGGGTAATGAAGATGCAAATCATTTCTTCTTTGAATGTAAGCAATTCAATGTTGAAATGCTCGTTCTCTTCCAGTCAACCCTTTAAGCTCAAATACATTTATTGTTTGGAAGGTTAGATCTTACAACACAAGAAAATGGTTTGATTTTTAATTCTGTTCAAAACTTTATTAGAGATAGTCATCGATTTACTTTGGTTTGTCATTGAATTTTATCCGAGCAATGTCACGTGTGTTGCATTATTCTTTCTTTCACTTCTACTTTTCCCTTATTTTTTATTTTTTATTTCTATTTTCTTATTATCTTAACATGATCTACTACATATCATGTTGTAGTTAATCCATCTTATTGACATGTGTAAACAGCAATTGTCATTCATTATATTTGTTAAAACTCCAGTGTAGGGAAGGGCCGTAACTAATGTGGGTAGCACTTGTGGCCCGACCCGATTGCATTGTACTTGTACATATATGGCAATAACATATGTTTAAATCGAAATCGAACCGATTCTTTTGAAACTTTACAGGAAGCTTATATATGATGCCAATGTGTATTATAGCAGTTAATTAAAATGTTCAACATTGACGTTAACATATCTATATTTATATCACTGCATTGTACAGTTTTCTGCGGATTGTTTTCAGTAGGGCATCCGTGTCCCATGGACATATTCCTGGTTGTTTATTCAGTTGATAAGTCACTACTGGTTTACATGTTGCAAACCAAAATTTACTCTTTATTATACACGTTAATACGAAAAATCACTTTTTTTCATATTTATGTTTAATACGTTCATTTTTATTATTGCACATTTGTATTTCAATATTTCCTATTTGAAGTCTATATTTCCTATTTGTATATTTTCTATTTTCATTCAATAATCCCTTGGGAAAATCCGTAAATTATGGTGTAAGAACTTGTGGCCCGAACCATTTATATAATATAATATAATATAATATAATATAATATAATATAAGTTTATTTTCCAATCATGGGCCATATAGCATACAGCATATAATCACATAGTTAACAATACAGTACCACATAGTTTAATTGTAACTCAACAAACAAAAGCTTGCTTTTGATTAGAAAAGAAAACCTGATTAAATAAATAACACAATAATTAGTATAATAAACAATCTGAACAGTTTTTGTATATTTGGCAGTAAATATGTTTAAACTGCAACACTACAACCTCGCCATTGTACTTAACGTAATAAAACACAATTAGAGTTAAAATACACCCCTCTTATAACTGATCTTCCTAATACTTCCAGTTAGTTGTGGTTAATCATCTGAACACCTGTTATTGTTTACTTGCTCTAAACTTAGTGTTTCTGGAAAACTATGAAGTCTGGGAGTTAAGAGGTATTGCCATATTAGGGGAGACCATTCGCCGAAATGACTTGTGGGTATTTTATGCATACAATGAGGTAATCACCATGGCGTTAGCCTGTAGCTACATTGGTCGATGTCCATATGTGAGGCATGACTAATTGCCGAAAGGTAGACTGGGTAATATCTTCTAGTATAATACTGAGCGCACGGAAAGTCTAGCGGAGTCGAGAGTGGAGAGTAGAGAGTAGAGGGAGAGTTTGAATAATGTGTCGGTCTTGTATCCACAAGATGGATCCCCGCAGTCTAAGACAGGGTGTGGGATAAGTTAAACTATACTATGGAAGCTAGTATAGGAGGGCAGTTATTTAGCGTTACATAATAATTTGAGGATTTGGACATTTCAAAGTTTAAATACTAAATACTATTATACTTTGTGAACCTAATACATTTAATAATAGGGACTATTTAAGTAATCAACAAATGGACGTACTGAAAACCACTATACGAAACGGATATGCATATATATATATATATATATATATATATATATATATATATATATAACAGGATGTTCATAGCGTATTATGAATGTGTAATTATTCGGACTGTTTTATATGTACCAATAAATTATGGAAATCACAACGCGAAGTCCGGACCTTGTTATTAAATGTACCAAGCATGGCATACGAACCCGTAGTGCTACAAAACCACGATAATCTCCATTTGTATTTAATATTTCCTTTCTATTTTTTATCCAGTATTTCATATTTGTATTTAATATTTCCTACTTGTATTAACTATTTCCAATCTTCCATACACACGTAGAGTTATTATACAGTATTCATAACTGATCAATTACTGACCAGAAGTTTGACACACTTATAGATAGACTCGGTCTATATCCTAGATGATCAACCAAGTTTACTGTTAAAATTTAGGTATTTACAGTATGATTATTTTAAAAATTGCATATTTCATGCACATATATGCAACTTGATTCAATATGCGTGTCTTTCAAAACTGAACTGATATTTTTACTGTGCCGTTGTTTTTATTATTTTACTATAGAACCTAAGGATAAAAATCGAGTAACACAACACATTTTATCTCCTAGTGAAAATAAGGTAAATCTAAACATTATGGCAATGGAAAATTATGAATACGAACTGTCCCTCGGGGACTGCGTTCGGCGAATTCTATATGTCCTCTTCTACTTTTGTTTAACGATATTGTAATTTCATCCCACATTTTCATCCCACATTCATAGATCCAGTTTTACCCTTAAAGCTACAGCCGCTATACTTAACCTAATACTAACTCATGAATATGAACGAGTCACGGGTGAAGTAGTTTCAATTCGACGAGCAGCCCAAAAGTGGGTTTATAAGTCAGAATCGATGCGTAATATATCATATTGTCCAGACTCTATTGTGCCCATCCCTTTGAGACGTCTCATCGGGTTATCGGATGGAGGGACGTTAAACCTTAGAACGACACACACACACACGCACGCACGCACGCACGAGCACGCACGCACGCACGCACGCACACACACACACACACACGTGTGTGAAATATCATATGTTTTAAAATAGCCTTCGTACAGGTAACATCGATCAATATACGGCTTCAGATGATATTTCATAAAAAAAGTACCAGTAACATTTTGCTTTAGATTGCTCTTGTTCATGTAGATATAACCACTAGGCTACGGATATTTGCTGGTACGTTGTAGCACTTTTAACACTAAATAAGTATTACGGAATGTGCAGACACGATCACAAACTTATCAACCACATATTAAAAGATCGAGATAAAAAAAAATTTGAGACGGAATCCTAGTTTCAATTAGATAAAATATAGTAATACATCACGCAAGGTTAATTTACGTGTGCGACATGATGTACTATATACTGATATGTCTGAGGTGTTTTCAAAAATGTTAAGTTATTTTGCATTATAAAAAATGATACTAAGTAATAGATAGAGTATGGTCAGATAGAGTTGGTTGATTTAAACACTGAGATGGGCGTAGCCCATCGAGGTGTTTAAATTAACCAACGAGATGAAACCATACTCTATTTGTTTTGTAGCATGTCCATTTCAGCTCTCTGCCATACTCTAACTTCCAATAACTGGTAGTTGTAGTATACCATTTATTCTGACAGGTGTTATTTTCAATTAAACGATTTACACCAGTGCTATTACAAAGAGAATTTTCAGTGACCATGCTACAAATATACCATCTTTTCAAGAAGTCACTGTAGTTCAGTGGATAGAACGGCAGTCTGTAACTGACTGTAAATTAGAAACATCGTGTGTTCAAGTCCTTAGAGAGGCACACTTTTTTCTTATTCTGCAAATAATAATGCTATCTGTACGATGTGCACTACTCGATGTCTGTAAAGTAAATGATGTCCTGCGTTAATTTGATCGCTTAAATACCCGATTTCTCACTGAGCTGGTAACATGAAGTTACAAAGAAAGACACGCCTACAAAGAAGAAAACGATTTAAATACAGGGTCTGTAGCTTTAAGCACACGTGTCACGTGTGTTTGGTGGTTTGTTTTCTGTGAATGCTACATTTCCTGTTCGAGTTTTGTATCTACGTCACGTGATATATAGAAGTGCTTCTATCGGTATCCGGATTGCGTTGCAAATCCAGGCTTATGGTTTGGCGATTACTGTCTGTCTGTCTGTCCGTCTTTGCGTTTTGACGTTTTGGTTAAAGTTTTTGGTTAAAGTTATTTTTCTTCTTATTTCTCAAAAACGATTTGTCGGAAAGTTTGAAACTTGGCATACAGGGTCATTATCATTACCCTATGTTATAAGTAACTCTGTCATGTATTTTACCTGAATTATCCCCCATTTTACTTAGTTGTTTTCAGTTAGAATATTGAAGGTCTAATTACACTAAATCAACAGGATGTGCTCGCCTGGTGCAGTCGAAAGTAGTTATGTATTAAAGAGTGCTAATTTATTTTTCTTTAAAAACTTTTTTCAGTGCAGTTTCCTGTTATTTATTTTGCTGTAACTGTATTCTGGACATGTTGTTGATATTTGAAAATGCAGCTCATCATGTTTTTGACAGTTTTTGATATAACTTTGAGAAGTAAAAGTAGACAAGGTATGAAATTGCAAGGGGTAAAAATAATGTTGACCTTTGACCCGGTGAAGAAATGTTTCTTAGAAGGTATTAAACCCCCTATTTCCTTGTTGATGTTTAATAGCAGACATGTTTATTTGCATGATAAAGTAAGTTTCCCAGAATTCTAACGAGGTTTGAGTTTTTACTATAGAAGGGCAATAGAGACTCATTTACGCTATTATAACCTATAAGGAGAAATCATGTATTTTTCAGAATTGCATAACAAATGATTTTCTAGGCATTTATTTTGTTTGAATAGGTGAGTTGAACTCAGAAACAGAGAAAAATATATCATTTTCAGACTATTTTAGAGTGTTTTTGGCAACTTTTCCTCAAATTTTCTGATTTTCTCTAAAAATGTGATATTTTTTAATTTTTTTTGAAATTTTTGTGAAAGATATATGGCAAAATGTGTGGTATACATACTCAGGGATGCAAAACAAAGCCACCAGAGTTGATTTGATGAGAACATGTTGAACGGTTGCTGAGATATTGCTTTTTTTATTATTTCTTAATTTCGCGACAAAATCGACTCGATTTAGTGCATGGTCAAGCGCAGGTAAATCGCAATAATTTCAAGACGAAGTCATTCGGCATTGCGAAATAAGTCAAAATGTTCTTTTATTAAGTTGTTGGGTTGAATCGACCAGTTTAATTAAAAAACATGACGCAAAAATAATCCCTTATAAGGAGAAATCATGTATTTTTCAGAATTGCATAAAAATTGATTTTCTAGGCATTTATTTTGTTTGAATAGATGAGTTGAACTCAGAAACAGAGAAAAAAAAATCATTTTTTTGACTTTTAGACTATTTTAGAGTGTTTTTGGCAACTTTTCCTCAAATTTTCTGATTTTCTCTAAAAATGTGACGAAGTCATTCGGCATTGCGAAATAAGTCAAAATGTTCTTTTATTAAGTTGTTGGGTTGAATCGACCAGTTTAATTAAAAAACATGACACAAAAATAATCCCTTATAAGTCTAATTACACTAAATCAACAGGATGTGCTCGCCTGGTGCAGTCGAAAGTAGTTCTGTATTAAAGAGTGCTAATCTTTTTTTCTTTAAAAACCTTTTTCAGTGCAGTTTCCTGTTATTTTTTTGCTGTAACTGTATTCTGGACATGTTGTTGATATTTGAAAATGCAGCTCATCATGTTTTTGACAGTTTTTGATATAACTTTGAGAAGTGAAAGTGGACAGGGTATGAAATTGCAAGGGGTAAAAATAGTGTTGACCTTTGACCCGGTGTTAGTATACAACTGAAGAAATGTTTCTTAGAAGGTATTAAACCCCCTATTTTCTTGTTGGTGTTTAATAGCAGACATGTTTATTTGCATGATAAAGTAAGTTTCCCAGAATTCTAACGAGGTTTGAGTTATTAACAGGTTGTCAACATTCTAACTTTACTATGGAAGGGCAATTGAGACTCATTTACGCTATTATAACCTGAATGCGAAATCCGGCGTTCGCACCACTGTTAAAGCTGCACGTGTATTTAATGTTCAATTTACATTTTGTTTTATTCAAAATACTTGGTGCAGGGTAGACGAATTAAAAAAGCCACCAGAGTTAAATGAAACAAGAGGCCCAAGAGGGCCTGTGGACGCTCTACTGGCTAAAACAGCTCTTATATATTTAGATAGATATAGCTAGATATAGCTCTCTTCTCCTATAGATTTAACAAAGGAAAATACAAAATAGCATTTTTCAACAAATCAAGGGCCATAACTCTGTTATTACTAACAAGATCTAGCTGGTTTTCGAAATTGTCCAAGATTTCATTGATATACCGCGCTTTGCACAACTAGACATCATACTGAGGCTTCCTGCCAAATTTCGTAGAAATTCAACAAGCCGTTTAAGAGGAGTAGCACCGACAAGAAATTTAAAATAAACATGTCAAAGGGCCATAACTCCGTCAAAAATCAGTGAACTGGAACAAAAGCGTGACATGCACAACTAGACATCTTACCGATGCTTCCTGCCAAGTTTCCTCGAAATTCAACAAGGCATTTAGGATGAGTAGCGCCGACAAGAAATTTTAAAGTAAGTGTCAAGTAATTAAAAAGATAATGAAAAAATTTTAAAAAAATAAAATAAAATACAAATCAATCAAAAAAAAAAATCAATAAATAAATGAAAGAATTAAAAAATAAATAAATAAATAAAAAATTAAAAAATAAATAATATACAAGCCTAAGTAAAACTGTGACCCACAGGGTGGGGCCAAATGTGACCAATTGGTCACTATTTGAACAAACTTGGTAAAGGACCATAAGCTTATAGCAAATGCAAAATATTAAACCTCTGGCTCTTGCAGTTCCAGAGAAGAAGATTTTTTTCAGTTTTTCCCTATACATTTTCCCTATACAAGCATTTATGTAAAACTGTGACTCCCGGGGCGGGGCCAGATGTGACCCTAGGGTCATCATTTGAACAATATTGGTAAAGGACCATACGCTTATAGCAACAGCAAAATATTAAACCTCTGGCTCTTGCAGTTTCGGAGAAGAAGATTTTTTAAGTTTTTCCCTATACATGTAACATGTAAAACATGTGACCCTTGGAGCGGGGCCAAATGTGACCCCAGGGTCACCATTTGAACAAACTTGGTAAAGGACCATAAGCTTATAATAAATGTAAAATATCAAACCTCTGGCTCTTGCAGATTCCGAAAAGAAGATTTAAAAAAAATAATCCTATGTAAGTCTATGTAAATCTGTGACCCTCGGGGCGGGGACAAATTTGACCCCAGCGTCACCATTTGAACAAACTTAGTAGAGGACCATAAGCTGATGCTACATGTAATACATGAGAGCTCTGTGCCATGTGGTTCCAGAGAAGAATATTTTTTTCAGTTTTTCCCTATACAAGCATTTATGTAAAACTGTGACCCCCGGGGTGGGGCCAAATGTGACCCCTGGGTCAGCATTTGAACAAACTTGGTAGAGGACCACAAGCTTATAGCAAATGCAAAATATTAAACCTCTGGCTCTTGCAGTTTCAGAGAAGAAGATTTTTTAAGTTTTTCCCTATACATGTCTATGTAAAACATGTGACCCTTGGGGCGGGGCCAAATGTGACCCGAGGGTCACCAATTGAACAAACTTGGTAAAGGACCATAAGCTTATAGTAAATGCAAAATATCAAACCCCTGGCTGTTGTAGTTTCCGAGAAGAAGATTTTTAAATAAAAAATCTTATATAAGTCTATGTAAATCTGTGACCCCCGGGGCGGGGACAAATTTGACCCCAGGGTCACCATTTGAATAAACTTAGTAGAGGACCATAAGCTGATGCTACATGTAATACATGAGAGCTCTGTGCCTTGTGGTTTCAGAGAAGAAGATTTTTTAATGTTTTTTCCTATATGTCTATATGAAAAACATGCAAAACCTCAATATACAAACTTTGGACCCCCGGGGCACAGCCATTTTTAACTCCGTGGACTATATTTGAACAAACTTGATAGTCTAGGCGTTGGCGATCATTTTAAAAGAAAAACTGTTGAAATCTGTCCAGCGGTTCTGGAGAAGAAGATTTTTTAAGGTTTCAACTATATATAATAATGGCAGCCATCTTGGATGTAGCGCTGACCTAATTTTAACAAGTCTAAAAAGCATTCATCTAAGAATCATCCATGTGAAGTTTGGTCAAAATTAGCCAAGCGGTTTCTGAGGAGAGGTCGTTTGAAGAAAAGCTAACGGACGACAGACAGACAGACAGACAGACGACAGACAGACGGATGACGGACGACAGACAACACACCATCCCATAAGCTCTGCTGGCCATTGGCCAGTAGAGTTAAAAACTACATTTACATATATCATTATTGAGAAAGAAGAAATTAGATACAAAAGATAATTCAAAATACTTGATACAGAGTAGACGAATCTAAAAAGACACCGACTTACGAGGGCCGTTCAGATATTACGTGGACATTTTTAATAGTTATTACACTTTTATAAATCAAGTAAATTAAATTATATGGCAATGGTTTATATATTCACTTTCATATCAGTAAATATTATAAAATTATTTGAAACAGATTTCAAGAAATACGAGTTTTTACAACCTCACTGTAGCCGTCACGGAGCACGTCATTTGTGTGCTATGGCGTCGCCTTGAAAACCAATAACAACCTAACGTTATAAATGATGAAAAATGCTAGAAATAACAAACGCAATAGTGATTTAATTATATTTTTGTATTATTCATGGTTTGCATTTAACAAATAGTTTACTTGTTGAATAATCATGTTTTATAAGTATATAACAGCTTCGGAAAGAGATCATACGAATTTGATCGAGTTTAGCATACATATTCAACATATTTAGAAAACAAATAGCATATAGTCATTCCGAAAGACATGATTATTGAACATATATCGGTATTCTTAATTTATTAACATATATATTTTGAAGAAAATATGTAAGATTTTAAAAATTTATGTTTTTGTGTTTCATTTTTGTGTTATTTTTTTTTGTTTTATTAAAAGTTCATATTATTTAATATTCTATTAACATTTTAGTGCTCCGTGATTTTTTCTGACGACGTAATTTTTTCAACTTAAAGGCTAAGAAGTGTTCGTCTACTTATTTATATTTATCATAGTTCTCCTTGTTCAATATTCATAAAATTTTATAATTGTAACTTTGGAATACCGGTGACAATGCTACTTCAGTTTTGTGTATTTTTGCTGACGATTTTCCTTTTATTTAGCTATTCCCAAAATGCAGTTGTGAAATAAAGACGTCACATTTTGGACCGCTCCGTAGATTGGTTTCTCGCCCTATTATAACATTCATTGCAAGGTACTTAGACATGGTATCGATCTTTAGTTTAAATCATTTGATTTCTTATGAGTTGGATTACAAAATGTATGAATCTTAAAAGTTTACGTCAATAAATGAGTGCGATATCGAAAAAGTCCACGTATTATTTGAACAGCCCTCGTATATGGAAAAATCACATTTACATATACCATTATTGAGAAACAAGAAATGATATACAAAAGATAATGTAGCATTAACAGAGCGCAGTCCACCAAAAGCAACAATTCAAAACAATCAACATTGACAAGGCGAACACAACATTGACAAGGCGAACACTAAGAAAGCAAATGTTTTGACAACATGGAAAAGTCATTTACTGGATTATATGCAAAGCAGATATAAAGGTCGAACAGGAAATGTAGTATTCAAGGACAACAGCCAACTAAAATCACGCATACAAACAAACAACAAAGATTTTTTTTTAATAAAAGGTAAGATATGACATCACAAACATAAAAGGGTTGAAAATATGGTTACCATCTTGACAAAAAAGGCCGTTCGGGGTTTAAACTATGTCCTCTCACGATTCTTTGGTTTGAACTGGTCCCTTGTTCTGTTCCGCTTCTCCTACGTCTATATGTATAGAAAAAAACCTTCACATGGAGATAGATACGAGCAAAACTGACCGTGTCTACTTAAAAAAGCAATTCTGGTATAAAGGAATATAAAAAGATCGGACAGGGAAAGTAGCATTCAAGGAGAACAGTCAACCACAAACACAGAAACAAACACGCAAACAGACAAACAAGAAGGCAAAAGTAATAATAAATACAAACGACATCACAAACACAAAAGGGTTGACAATAGGGCTACCGCCTTTGAACGGTCAATGGCAAAGTAGGCCACTGGGGGTTTAAACCGGTTCTAGGGTGCACCAAACCTCACACTTACCCTACTTCATCCCATTAAAACAGGACATTGTAAATAAAGAAATCTCCGCCATGATCTTATCTCTAACCAACAAGGCGGCATCCATAGGCAATATAAGTAAAACACAAATATGCTCGTATAAATATAAAACAAAAAAAACAATAGCCTAGAAAGCCACAATGAAGGTACTCAATGATTTGGCAGAAGCCAGAGCAACAAGAGAATAAACCATTAAGGCCCGTAAAGTTCTGCTCAATTTCTAAGTATTATTACGCATTGTCGGCAAATAATCTATGATAAGGAAGTCGTTTTCTGTCCTGATCGATCAACACTGTTTAAATCAATTTACCAGGCGCCATTATAGACCGTCCAGCTTAATTCTAACTTATTAAGCTAATTTCCATCTCAGTGTGCTAATTGATCTGTATAAAGTAGGAAATCAAACTAAGCAATCTCTGATTTATAGCCTGAAACCATTAACTGTTGGTTATTTTCCGGAATTTAATAGTACAACTAACCATTTATTCTGCGCATTTTCGTATATTGAATAGATAAGTAGTAATAGGCAATAATTGCACATTTTCATGTAGCCTTATGTTACAGTATTTTCTTAAATGTAGATGCCGCAGGCCGTAGCAAGACTAAAATGTATCCGAGGCAAATACATTTCTTTGGAATCCCGGGGAAAGCCGCCCCCTGTCATGGAATCCCAGGGAATGCCGCTCACTGTCAGTTTTTTATTACTACAAGCTATTTCCTGCATTTTAGGACATTTTCCAGACAAGATTGTCAGTTTCAGGTGTGTCAGTGTATATCGTAACTGAAGTGGTGTGCCTCAGCGAAGATACGGGCTTGGTTGGGTTTCTTATTTTTTAAAATCTACATTATTGTTTTGAAAATGAATCAATGAATATTGATTTTGTTTTTATAAGCAATATATCTATTGTCGCGTTACTATTAAAGAGACACATGACAATCTTGATTTTTTTTATGAAACCGGCACAGGGACCACTTTGCGCAGGCGCAGGGACCACTTTGCGCAGGCGCAGGGACCACTTGGCGCAGGCACAGGGACCACTTTGCGCAGGCGCAGGGACCACTTGGCGCAGGCGCAGGGACCACTTGGCGCAGGCGCAGGGACCACTTGGCGCAGGGACCACTTTTCTTTTGAAATGTATCCTGATGCAAGATGTCTTGCAAATGACAACACAAACACTCCTTTTATGATATGAACCAAATGTATACCGAACCAACCCCTACATTTTATCTCAAGACTGAAAGATGCAGTGTCCTTGCATCAAATACTTTCACATAAACAGAAGTTGATTATGCACAAATAGAAAAGGTGACAATAGTTGAATAGACCCGTTTCCACCAGTTTATGGTAGACCGACCGCTCATTTTCCATTCCGAGCATAAGCTAAAAGCTTAGATAAAGATTTCCTCCCGCATCCCAATCGCAAATGCATTTACTGTTTCAAAGACATGAACATGATGAAGTATACTTATTCTGTAGTTTATAAGTCTTCATACTTTGGGGCCCTCCTAATGACAAAAAACAACATCAAAAAAACAAACAAAAACAACAACAAAACCCCCCACAAAAACAACAACAAGCAAATTCAGATAATTATGGTCAACTCCAGCAGGATAGGTGTGATCCGGCTGGATATTGAATTTGGCCAAGATATTATGCCCATAAACATTAACCCCAAGTTTCATCAAAATTGGATTATAAATGGATAAGTTAGTGAGTGGAAACAGCAAAAATCTTCGATATTCAAAAATCCAAGGCCATAACTCCGGCATGATAGGTGCGATCTGTCTGGTTATCGAACTTGGCGAAGGTAAGTTTATCTGCATTTGCTTAGTACTGGTTCTACTACTGATTAACCCCAAATGTCATCAATATTGGATTATAAATGTTAAAGTTATTAAGCAAAAAATCTTCCAATTTTAAAATATCCAAGTGCCATAACTCCAGCATGATAGGTTCGATCTGGCTAGTTATCGAACGTGGCTGAGATATTATTTACATAAACTTCATCATGAGTAGATTATAAATGTTAAACTTACTTAGTAGAAACCACACAATCACCAATTTTTAAAAACCAAAGGGTCATAACTCCAGTACGATATATGCAATATGGCTGGTTATTGTACTTGGCAGAGATATTATGCCGATAAACATTGTCCTAAAGTTTCATGAAGACTTAAATATAAATGTTTAAGTTATTGAGCGGAAACCACAAACATCAGCAAATTCAAAAAATCAAGGGTCATAACTCCAGTATTATTGGTGCAATATGGCTGATTATCAAACGTGACCTAGATATTATGACCATAAACATTGTCCTAAAGTTTCATGAAGATCGGATCATAAATATTAAAGTTATTGGTCGGTAACGAAATTGGCGACGGAATGACGGAAAGACGGAAAATCCGCCGCCTTTGGCGGTGGACAGAAAAAGAAATACAACATTAGCTCACACTCTCACAGAGTAACACTCTCACCCTGGAACGAACACGGTAACTAAGGACGAATCAAAATATCAAGTTTGACGCGATTATATGTTTCTTTTTTATTTCAAACTAATGTTCGATAACGTCTAAAGAACTGTTATTTATGACCTCATTAGTAGTTCTCCTGCATATACCGAGTTTAAATCCATAACATGAGAAACTAATCTCATTAAAATCAGACCCTTTATCACTACCATACTGTTCTCTACTAAGGCGGAGAGTATCAATAGCGGAGAGTATCAAAGCGTAATTAGGATATGATTGTAATGAGATCAATGAGAAACAGAACGCATATTTAATGACATCGAGTCAGACATATAGGCACCTAACATTCTGCCAAAACAGTTCAAAACTTAAACATAACATAAACGTAAAACACCATATAAATCAAATACATATCTCGCGAATACAATACATGTATTATATGAGTAATTAGGAGTAGAACCACAGGCATTCATTACGATAATATAGAAGGAAAGAGAGAAGAAGAGTTATAGTCTAATATGTATACTTAAAGGAAAAAGAAACGCATAATAAAAAAATTGCCTATACTACACTATTATTCACATTTAATTCCACGTAATATTCCGGATACATCTAAGCGTGTTTTGTACAAAAAGGGGTTACAACTAATTACAGGAAGGCCAACTCTGTCATGTTGTAGACCTTTTAATCAAAGTATACTTTGTTACACGAAATTCATAAATGTTGAAGTTTCGCTTGAAACAGTCAAGACATTTCAGTAGTGTGCTTAATGTTAAGATATTACAACGTTTAACGCCTAAGGTTGCTCACATGCTTGAGAAAAATGAGCATTATGTCGATAATGTAACTTCAAAGTGGTTACCATTGGTGTGTTCGGTGCTGTTTAAACCTTCTTTCCGAAAGGACAGGCCTAATGTCGCCCTGTACCATTCGATTAGACGTAGCATATTAAACATACAATATATAGCGGAAATACCCATTATGCGTTTCTTTTTCCTTTCAGTATATATATACAAGACCAGATCAAATTTCACACGTGTATTTCCGGATTTTTTTAGCACCCATCTTTCGAAGCAGTGGGACAAGTACATCTGTAATTCTGTCAAAAAGACCAGCTTAACAACATGACTATGTGAAAGATGGTGCAACGTTAGCTGCAATATTGCCTCATGGTAAAGTTCTCATTCACGTTACTGAATTTCAGGGATGGCATGCATTAATAACATGAAAACAAAAGACAAAATGGGACATATATAGAAATATACAGTCGCTATGCTCTATACTTCCCGGTTTCCAAACATCAACATGCTGTGCGTGATAGTAATAGTGTAATATCTGAAAAAGGTAAGATAAAAACTCTAAATATGTTAGGTGAGCCCGAAACCTGAGCTGTGGTCTAGTTATAGAGCGTTTGACCTAGGATCGAAAGGTTGTGAGTTCGATCCCCGCCATTGCCATATGCGTTGTGTCCCTGAGCAAGACACTTTATCTGCATTTGCTTAGTACTGGTTCTACCCAGGAAGACATCAAGAGTGATTCAAGTTCATCTATTATTCGTTTTTTTTTGGGGGTGGGGGTGGGGGGCTGGGGGGAAGGCGGGGTGTGGGGGTGGGGGGTGCGTGGTGGTGGGGGGGAGTGGTGTCTATGGGGGGAGGGGTGGGGGGGATCAAACAATTATATGGGAAACAAACTTTTTCACAAAAATGTTGACAAGCAAACCCCCACATCCCCATTTACCCCTATACTTCTAATAATGATTGCCCCCAACCCCTTACCCCCTATCATTATAACAATGATTGAACAAATGCAAGTCATAATTAACGCGACGCCGTCAGTTTTTCAGACATCTAGATTGCCGGGTATCCGGAGCGATATTAAGTAATTTTTTTATTAACTATAACGTTTGCAACCGTGACATTTGTAAACACGTCTGTCACTTGTAGAACATGAATATAAATGCATATAAATGATACATATCTGTCAGTAATGTATCACATGCCCTTATATGGACATTACATGTCATTGTATTGGGGTCTGACTCGGCTGATAGTAAATATAAACTCACTTGAGCGTCAGTGGATGAAAATAGGTAAAACACTAACATGAAATGTAACTTTCAGTCAGCTTGAAACACGCATTAAAACTGCAATGTTAATAAGTAGATATAAAAATCGAACAGAAAAAGTATCATTCCAGGACCACAAACATACAAAGAAACAAAGGACAACTATATATAAAGATGAATAAAATGCAAGATAAGACATCACATACACACAAGGGTAAACAATAGGGCTACCGCCTTGCAAAGTTGATAAGAAAGCATATGGCATCACAAACACAAACGAGTTGACAATGGTGCTACCGCCTTGGAACGGTAATTGACAAAAAGCCGCTGGGGGTTTGAACCAGGTTTTAGGGTGCACCAAACCTCACCAGTACCCTATTTTCATCCCAAAAAAATGGGACAGTGTAAACTCCCGTCAGGTTATATTCTCTAACAAACAAGGCAGCATTAATAGGCAGTAAATCACACATACATCATCATGTATATATGGAAAAAAAGCATAGAAAGCCATAAGGCAAGTTGAATTGGTCATTGCGTGATGTGATAATTTCTCCTTTCATACTTTTTGTTTTAAAGCTTATATTTTTCTCTGTCACTGCCGTGGCGCAGTCGGTAGCGCTGCGGATTTGTAACCGGAGGCCCCGGGTTCAATCCTCCTTGGTGCCACTGAGTTCCGTCGGTGTGTTCTTGGGCAAGACACTTTCCCTTATCCTTGTCCGTCGTATGAGGCCTTACACCGGGCGGTACAGTGTATCGGTCTATCCTCCGAGCACCATAGGAATCTATTCGATAATAAGAGTAGGACAGGTTCCCGGATTCCTATTTATCCTTTCCCTCTCTCTGGGGCGGCTCTAAATAACCTATACTGTGTTCATGAGCCGTTAAACAACAATCAATTCTCTGTCACTTTCTTTTATTTATCTGCATGTGAAAATGAACTCAATCAGCTTTTTGTCTTTTCTAACCATTCTGCAGTTTAAGGGTGCCCTCTGGTGAATATCAGAACAGATAGAATTTTTTATTTCCCTGTTTTTTATGAAGACTAACATATTACTAGTTAGTTTCTGGAAAAATAATGATGGGTCGGTGATATAACTTTTTCACAAAATTAATCTTTAGTAATACACTCTCACAGTGTGGTTTTAAATTCTGAATCAGCTGAAAATTGTGTATGGCAACTTATATGTGTGTAGTGTGGTTTGCAGAACAGGTATCGATTTTCCGTCTTTTTTAATGTAATAGTTCATACTTTAGGACGAAAAATTAAGAGTTGTGGCATTTTTATCACCATCTGAACAATTATTACATCCCTTGTCATTACCCCACCCAGTTTACTATAAATTGCATTTTTAAATTTGTGATAAATCAATTTTTCATGATAAAGGAACAGTTAACTTTTTGAGATTTTTTGTCTACAATATATATAAGACCTGAGTTTTAGAATGAAAAAATAAAAATTGGGGGTCGGTGTGCATATAAGAAAGATATTCAATAAAAACTGAGAAAAAATGTGCTTTTTTAGATTTCGACGAGCTCTGACATATAACGGCATAGGTCTGTAACAAATAATAGGAACAATACTTTGTATTGCTGTCTCTGTATATCCTAACACATGTCTTTGTAATAAAGTTTAAATTAAGTGAATATCTTAAACGGTTTTTGAGAAATACCATCTTTTGTACCCCTACCCCCCATTTTGGCTTATGTTAAAAATTGTCAATTTTGGGCACAAAAAGTGAGGTAAAAAAAAATTCTTAAAAATGTTCATTTTTTTTGCACTAAAATATCCCTATTGGGCATGAGTTTGTTACTTTATAATTATTTTTTCCAGTTTTATTATAATTTTTGAAATATAACAAATGTAAATTTCCGGAAGTGCAAAAATCCAAAACCTCAGCAGTGGTCACCCTTAAACAAATAATCATCTGAGAACTGTAAAATGTGCGCAGTAGTATGAATCTATTTACTTGGTTTAAACACGGCAAATTACAGCGCAGTTAAAATTGCACAAGTTAATGTGAATTACTGTCCTTTATGGCGACCCTACAAGTATGCATTGCTGTGATGTCATCAACCTCCGCGCAGGGATATTGTAACCACTAATCCCTGCCATCACACAAATCACGTGACGACAGCTGAGGCCACGTGATTACAAAAAATGGCGATACACTAGGTAATGCTTGGTACAGCAAACTCTTGCCGTAACCAACAATTGACAATAACATCGATCATCACCTTCGAGAAGATATTAAAAATCAACCTGGTTTTGGCTTGGGTGTAATCTCTTTATTAAATTTACGCACAGCTTCCATAATGTTGTTCTCAACGGAATGCATGTTTGTTTGTTTACAAGTACTGGGTGCCGTTTCACGAAGCGTCGTAAACTTACGTTCAATATTAACGTAAGTTTTTCACTTACGTAAAAGTTAAGAATTTCTAACGTGCGTTTCTCGAACGTCATCGTAAGTATTTGCGTACGCCTACGATAAAAAAAATCGTAAGTTTTTCGTAGGATACTCTTTAATACAGAAGATAAGCATTTCATCGTAGCAACGACGACATCCTGTCGTTAATTGAAGAGCACCTGTCCAACAAAACTGAGCTTATTAACTTCAAATCTATACTTTGTTCTTGGAAATCTATAATTTTATGACGCTGCAATAAGACATTAATGACGTCAAGAAAAAAGACGTATCTTGACGTCATAATGCACACATTACGTCGATTTTTAACGGTTTTATTGGGTCGTTAATTGGATGGTGTACACTTTACTTCAAAAGTATGTTATGTTTTCTTTAATGCGCGATGATTATTGTGGCAGGCCAATGGCAAAGCTGCCTTTACGCCAAGCACTGGGCTTGCTCATTATTTCACCCTAAAAATATATGGGTACGACTGAGTAGAACGACACAAAAACTGAAGCTGCGAATCTACAAGGATGTTGAAATTAACTAATGTCATGATTTAACACGTCAGGCACATAAAAAATGCAACATCTTCAAAGTTACGGTAATGTAATAGTATACTTGTATAATGTAATAGTGTACTTGTATCTAGAGACACAATAAGTCAATGATTAATTATTTAGAAAATATTATATCAAACAAAATGTAAGGTTTTACAGAGACGTGTAATAAACCATTCTTAAATCACTGGGTTTTGGTATCGTGTTGCTTTAATTGGAGAGTATATTGTTTTAGATTAAGAGTTTACTCATATGAAAACATGTATTAGCCAAGATCCGTCCACTCCAAAAGCATATGCATCCAGGTCTAATGCATAACCAGCAGTGTGTGAACGCTTTTTACTTCTTCAGAATGTTTGATGCAACTAGTTATGTGTATTTCTATCCTATCGTTGTACGTTACAATAATAATCGCGGTCTAAGATTTTAACGATATAATAACAAGGGTATACTTGAAGTAACATATATGAAGACCGTATATTTATATCACAAAACAATACCAAACTAGCGTTATAATTAAATCCCTACGAAAAGTGTCCTAGTTCAGTTCGGATGCACAAACAATCCAGACGCTAGTGTATCTATATACATTTAGGGTGTCCTAATGGTTAAAAGGCTGAGGGACTATAATCCTTTAGAACCAGACTCACGCAAACACGCATGGCAGATCTATTTGAATTGACACTCATCCCCTCCAGTAGTAATACTTCTATATGTGGACGTGTACATGTAGGAATGTAGGACCTTTGAATAAACATCGCGCGCGTGACTTTTATCTTTACCCATAGAGATTATAAGACTCGTTCATGGGTATCCGGTGAAGATAGGGAATAACCCGAGGAATACGTTTTTTTTTATTTGAACTGAGGCTCTGCCGTGGTTCCGATTAAAACTCCCTTTTTATTTGAACCGAGGCTCCGATTAAAACTCCCTATCTGAACCGATTACCCATGATAGACTTTTTTTCTTGCATATCAGAGACATGTTGTGTGTTTACGCCGCCAGCTACTAACGTTTTGCATGTTTTCCTGCGTACCGGATGTTGGTGCGTGTGACTTTTATCTCGACCCTAGGGTGAGATGGAAAATCTAGCCCCGGTAAAATGACGGATTTCCTTGTCCGGTATGCAAGAACAGTCTTTCCATTCCCCATGTACAATGTGGATAGCCTTTTCCGGTATGCAAGAAACTAATAGGCATACAGGAAGTAAATCACCGTGGTCGATAAGGAGTTCCCAAATATATAATCCCCTCACCTTTTTTGTGATAAATGCATTTTTGAGTATTTAAGGCCCGTTTTTTTTTTGTGGCTGAAATGACTTTATTGACTTTTTTGTGAGAGCTAAGAACCATTTGCATGTTTGTATGATGATTTTATTTATCAACTTTAAAGTTTTGAAAGTGAAAGTAGAACACATGTAAGAGGTGCTGGATGAATGCAGTTTGTTTAAGGTGTCAGCAAAGATCAGAATTTTATTTTCTTATATGCCACATGACCCCTACTATTCTCAGCAGTTTTCTAGAGAGGAGGGTCTCATGATTAAGAATATATAAGTGAATTTTAGTTTGAACTTCATTTTGAAAAATGGCTAACTAGAAAGCTTGGAATATATTGTACAGGACTCAATGGTTTTCGTTTTACTTCCGGTACACCTATATTCATGACATGTTATGCTCTCTGATAAGTTACGAAACACATTTACACGGTTACATTTTAATATACTAGTAGTTTGTTTCTCATGTAAAACTTATTTTCTAAAAAAAACACACGTAAATCAGGTAGACTAGCCGACCGACGCTATAATGTCTGATCAAATTACACTACTCCATTACACACTACTCCATTACGATTAATGTGGCCAAGTGGATAGCGCGGTGACTTGAAATCCGGAGGACCCGGCGTCAAGCCTCACCGGCGCCAATCAGTATGTCGTTGTGTTCTTGGGTAAAATACTTGCCCATTACCTACACTCCACGCAGAACCAAATGAATATAGGCAGGTTCCTCGATGGATTCCTATGTATTCTTTTTGAGGCAGGTCTAAATAACCTATGTTGTGTTAATGGGCCGTTAAACAACTTACAATTCAATGCAATTACGAGTTTTGACAAATACGACACAGTTAAAAGTGATCCCTGTACGTCAGCCGCGATAAACAGGCCCGACAGACATTGAAAAAATTGGCTTTTTTTTCAGTTATGGCAGGTTTTATTTCAAGTTATATAGTTGAACAGTTTAAAGTCATAATGCGAAACATGTCAACCATCCTCTGCTGTGCGTCTGGAATCGTCCCTGAAAGAAATAAGAATGAAATACAAGCAAAGTTTTACGCAAGCGTGAAATAGCTGCTGAGAGGAAATAGCATATATCTGGGTAGAGACTGGACAAAAAGTTTAACATAATAACATATCAAGTCACGGGTGTTAAAACAATATTGAAAAAAAATATAATGTTGACGTAAACACGCCACGACCGTTTTTTTTCTTACCAAACACATTCTTCCCGAGTTTTACCATCAGTTGTTCCTACCAAACATTTTGAATCAATGTGGGCGACCTCGCTTCTCTCTGTTCAAATACCTTGTCGCTTCTCTCTGTTCAAATACCTTGATTTGCCTTACATACTGATTACAATTCAACTTTGGACCACGACGTGCTAGAAGTACACATCAGCACAGAACAGGTGTTGACATGTAAGGGATGCGTGTGCGTTAGCGTGTGCATTACAGCAGACGTCTCACTGCTACGATGTGCAATTATAAGAATGCGTTATCAAAGTGAAAAACTCAAAGAAATTGTTCATTGCTACCTTACCATTACATGTGCAATTATGAAAACCATATAGGCAGCGAATATACCCATCGACTAATGTATAACACGGCGGTATTTACGAAAATACCGCATTATAATTGGGTATTATTCAATAAAAAGGTATTATTCCATTAAAATACAGATTTGCACTTATTCCATTCCAATACTTGCGTTTCTTTCAGTTTCATTATGCTCCGTAAAATATCCCGGACGTGAAGATCCCGGAAATATTGCCGCATTCTACACTTTAGTAGACTGCTCTACGAAAACGTCATTTGAGGCAATAAAACGGCAAGCTTTGAACATTGAAGTTATTATTATTATTGAGCTGAAGTTATTGTCCAGACGCAAAAAAGTGTGACTACCGATAGACGACTGACGACGGACAAGGTGAAACCTGTGTGTCCACCAACATAGAAATAATACAATAAATAAAAGATCAAATAGGATTTTTATTTTTTATTTCGTGATTTTAATTGTCCAACTCAAGTCATAAAAATGATTAAAATATATATCTATTACATTTTAAAAGTATAATAGTGAATTTGCCTTTCTTAAAAGCAGAGTGGCCACAGAAATCTCAATATAAAATGCCCTGATATTTCCCTGATTTTTGGACGATGCCCTCAGGCAACCGTCCTAAGTAGTGGGAATTCTGGCGCACAAAGAATTTCTACTAGAAACCAAAGAGCACCAGATTACAGAGCGATAAATATAGTACCATTTTCAAGGCTGTAAATGGGCAAAAGATCCGTATATTGATAACATATATTGATACATATGTAAGCGTTGGTAAACATTAAGTGATTTTAACTGAGGTTTAAGTAATACGCTGTTTTTGAAGGGATCTGATCCAGTACAAATTAATGCGCATATGCCTTATAACGTAAACAAGTGTCTAGGTTTACCACCATTAATTACATGAAAGCCTCCGAAACAAGTGTCTAGGTTTACCACCACTAATTACATGTAAGCCTCCGAGGTGTAGAGGTGTAGTCGAACCTAGGTCGATGGTAAGATGCGATGGTCGATGGTAAGATGCGATGGTCGATGGTCGATGGTCCATCGCATCTTACCATCGACCATCGTATCTTACCATCGCATCTTACCATCGACCATCGCATCTTATCATCGACCATCGTATCTTACCATCGACCATCGCATCTTACCATCGACATAGGTCGATGCTCGATGGTAAGATGCGATGGTAACATGGCCCTAACAGGACACCGTAGTAAATCTCTATGTACAGTTGTTAACACCTCAATTACACATGATTGCATAGTGACTTATGGAAGTTATATTGTGATATAATATTTACTTGCCGTTTTCATATATATATACATGTATAATTACTGCACTGGTACCATGTTATACATTGTAGCTACCATGCTATACTTTGTATTTGTATCCTCACGGGCTTTATAGCCTATTGGAAATTTGAAATAAAAGTATCTATCTATAAACTTGGATGAATTCATCCCGGATATTCATCCCAGGTATAAACCACACGTTTCTTTTCGCTTGCGGGATTTTCTTTTATATAATACTAATATAATACTTATGTGATTAAAAAGCTTAATTAAGACATAACTATAAAAAATAGGTTCCGTTTCGCTCGCGGGATTTCCTGTTTGCTTCCGACTAAACTACACCTCTTTCATCTTAGTTTTCATAATTGGACTTAATAAAGAAAATTGATATAGTAATATCATGTTTAATTAATGAGCAAATAATAATGATGTCCCTAAACAACTTAATTAAGACCAAAATATACTAAACACAATCCTTTTCGCTCGCGGGAATTCCTTTTCGCTTCTTTTCGCTTGAACATTCCTTTTCGCCGTTTATACCAACCGGGAAAACTGCCCATTTTTATTCGATTTTGTGGTTGTATGTAAAAGAAGCGTATTAATAGGTTTTACTGGATCACTAATGAACATTTTCGAAATTTCGACTCTATGCTTACATTTTGTGAGCAATGAAAACAGTCAATCAATGAAAACAGCTGTACCCTTGACCTGTTTAGTAAACAAACAAGAACTTTCTTACATGTCTTGTGACACCACCTTTTCTGGTGATTTTTCAAGTGGAAAATTAGTTTTCTATACGAACATTACACTGCTGAATTATCAATGCTCGAGTTGAATTTGCAGCAAATCATTAATATGTGACACTTTAACATTGGTGTCTATGGGGAAAATAATTAGTGGTATAATACCTCTACATGAGGTTGGGAGTAAAAGTCGTCCCGTACATTCCGAAATATAATGAAAACAGCCGGTGCGTAGTACGAAGAATACCGAAAGTAGCAATTAATAGTGAGTAACGACTCTAATATTATAGAGATTATCTTTATAGTATCAGTTTATGAAGGATGTATATAACGACAAACGATAATGTTTATTAATTTATTTATATGATAACATAATTTTTTTAATACTATTTTTAGTATATTTTTCTTTAATTCCTTAAGGTTTTTACTGTCTTTGGAAAAAAAAAAATCACCTACCTACCTACCCACCCACTTATAAAATCCTGGCCTTAGAACAATAAGCATGCATACATGTAATATATATATCAGATATAATTGGATTATAAACAGAATCCCTGCGTACGTACATTTGAAGAGTAAGTAATTCGATTACCATGATATTAAATTGAACTTTTATCACATTACATCATGGTAACTATTAAAGGCCGTTCATAAAGTAGAAGAGATTATATAACTATGTACCACAGACATCTCTTTATCAAACCATACACTTATTTTCATCAATTCAATTCATATAATATTTTATTTGGCATAACATTTACATGTTTATTGCCTAAACAAGGCGGAATACATTACACAATATTTCAGAGAAGAGTACAAACATACTTCATGAATGAATACATATATTACAGTGGAATAGTTATAATCATTACGTTCTATCAATGGCATTTCCCCCATTTTATTACCATTATCAATATTGTGTTTAAAAAGTATTTATATTTAAGGAATTTAGAACTATACATAGTAACTCTGACTACCGTTACATCAGACTACACTTATTTATTTCTTTATACTTATCCTAATTCAATTTGTTTTGTTTTAGCCATATCGACACCGAAAACGTCTTTGCAGAAATGCTATTTTTCAGACATTCAAGGGGCGATAACTCTGTCATGCATGATTGAATCTGATTTGGTTTTGAAAGGAATCGAGATCTCATGTATACGTATGTTGTGACCAACTTTCTTTGACATTTTCATTTTACAATTATTCCCTTTTGACACTTATAAAATTTTAACATTTCTAAATAACTTTACTTTTTATCCCCTGCCGATTAGGTGGAGGGATATAGAATTGACGTTGTCCGTCTGTCCTTCCCCATAACTCTGGTTAATGCCTCATCCGATTGCAATAATATATTGCACAAATGTTCACCACCTTAGTACGCAAACCCGTTTTTCTCGGAATCAATACTTTCTGAGTGGCACCGTCCATCAGCACTTTCAGTGCGTTGATTATATAACCCAGCAATGGGTTTCCCTGAATATATGGCCAATCTTCATCAAATACAACACATATGGGCATATATATATAGATTTATTCTGCATTTACATTTGTTTCTCTATTTCATATAAAACCATTTAAGCATTTAAGATTAAATTATTTTCATAGAGAATTATATTTTTTTTTATCGTTAAACTGTTATTTCTTTCTGCATGAAGAGTGTCAATTACATGTTCAACATTTTTGTTTTGTGTTTAAGGTGGTGACTTTTCCCTGATTTCTGCCTTTTTTTTAATTCTTTAATTCGCTGATTTGTTCATTGCAGCGATTTTGTGTGTGGCCATTTCCCTTTTTTTCCAGAGTCCGTGGCCACCCTGTTAAAGGGACACATGGCAATCTTGATACGTATAAAACTCCTGGGTCTCCCATTAGTTTTTTTTAAATCTTTTGCATATCAGTAATAATATGTGTTTGATTAGTTCAAAGTAAAATATTTTAGCATATATTAGTAATTGTTGATTAAATGCATTTTGCATTATTAATATTGTTAAACCTGTGGTATCAATGTATCTCTTACCTCACTAATAGAAGCTTGCACTCTATATATAGCCTCCAATGACAAACAGTACTACCGATAGATCACATTCTTACATCAGCCTAAAATAAAAATGATTAAAATAAGAAGTGCAACTGTTTTACTGTAATGTTGCGCGCTCCACTTTCGAGGCCTTGTCTATTTATTGGGCAACTACGTTGAAAAAGGGGCATATTAATTCTGTTAAAATATCATGTAAATATATATATGCTAACTTTTAAATAGTATTACTTAAAGTCTTAAAAAGGTTTATTTGACTAACATGTGCGTGTGAAGTTTAATTCTAATCTGCCCAGTGGTAACACATAAGATTTCTAACAAAGTGTACCCAAATTAAAAAAAGGGGAATAACTGTGCCAAAATAGATTTCAGAGTTGAACAACTTTTGCATGGAATGTTATTCATTCTTACCAAATACATGTGTGCAATTTCATTCCAATCTGTGCAGTATTTAAATAGATACAAGTTAACTACTTACATTCTGCCTAAGTAAAAAAGCGGCATAACTGTGTCAACATACGTTGCAGAGTTATGTGACTTTTGCGTGGCAAGCTATTTACTGATAACGAATACAGGTGTGAAGTTTCGTTTCAACCTATCCAGTAATTAAACAGTTTATTTTAACTTTAACATTTTATTTCAAATATCAAGTGTACATAATTATAATTTAGACGTCATACATTATGCAGATGTTATTTGTATGACCTCGTACAATACAGATGTTACTTTTAACAGTACCTCTCTGCTCACGCTATTAAGAACTTGATCATATAGCGAATGGTTATACAATATATATACCATACAGCTAAATTTCTGCTTAATATTAAACCTATAATTACATGTACGATATCCTGAATTACATTCCATCTTTTTTCTATTTTTTTTTTAAAATATTTTATTACCATTTGCTAATAAGTACATGTGTATTGAGAACAGTTCAATATGTCTAAACCGTTTAACTTGTTATAAATTGGAAGACATTTTTTAAGTTTGCAAGAATATATACTTTATATAGATAATTATATAAGCAATGAAATAAATAAAATAATGTCAATGTCACTTAGTGCCTAGAATAATATCCTCTGGTTTAATTTCTACCAAAATATTGCATTTTTCCTTCAAGTGAACTAAAAGCTCTATTAAAGAATATTTCTGGAAAAGATGCAGTCATACAGTAAAAATAAATGTAAAATAACTTTCTTTAGAAATTTACCCAAAAAAAGCACTGTTTGTTTTCAGGCATTTCACATTGATACAATCTTGCACTTGTAAAAATAATTCTATGTAAAATTTTGAATTGCAAAGATTGGAGATAATTATGTATCTTCTACTGTCAGAACTAAATATTTATTCATAGAAGTATTTCAGTCCTACAATTATCAGTTTACATACTCATTTAACACAATTTGACTAAGTATAAAACAGGGGCATAACTTTGTCAAAATAGGTTACAGAGTTATGTAATTTGTGTATATAGTATGTTGTCTATTTTATTATTTACCTAATAATGTATGAAGTCTCATTGAATTCTACTGGTAAGCCAATTCTGATTGTAGACCGAGCTGAACTGAAAAGAAAGTGATGATTCAGCATTCATTTGCATATTTATTACACTAGTTAATGTATAATGCTATTTATATCATGAGAGTAATGCAGAAATGACTGCGGTCGACATCTCTATGAAAATGAGAGTAATGCAGGAATAACAGCGCTCGACATCTCTGTAAAAGTGAGAGTAATGCGCAACAACAACGCTCGACATCTCCATAAAAATGGGAGAAATGCAGAAATGCGCTCGTCGTCTCTGATAAAATGAGAGTAATGCAGAGACGTCTCCATGAAAATGAGAGTAATGCAAAAAATGACACCACTCGACATCTCCATGAAAATGAGAGTAATGCAGAAATGACAGCGGTCGACATCTCAATAATAATGGGATTTATGCAGGAATGGCAGCGCTTGACATCTCCATGAAAATTAGAGTAATGCAGGAATGACAGCGGTCGACATCTCCATAACATGGGATTTATGCAGGAATGGCAGCGCTTGACATCTCCATGAAAATTAGAGTAATGCAGGAATGACAGCGGTCGACATCTCCATAAAATGGGAGTAATGCAGAAATGACAGCAGTCGACATCTCCATGAAAATAAGAGTAATGCAGAAATGACAGCGGTCGACATCTCCATAAAATGGTAGTAATGCAGAAATGACAGCAGTCGACATCTCCATGAAAATGAGAGTAATGCAGAAATGACAGCGGTCGACATCTCCATGATAATGGGAGCAACGCAATAATGACAGCGGTCGACATCTCCATAAAATGGGAGTATTGCAGAAATGACAGCGGTTGACATCTCCATGAAAATGAGAGTAATGCAGAATGACAGCGCTCGACATCTCCATCAAAATGGGAGTAATGCAGAAATGACAGCGGTTGACATCAGGGCTGTCTTTCTACCATGGGGGAATGGGTCCGGGTCCCTCAGAGGGGGGAATTTTCGCGTCAATTTCAGTAAAAGGGGGAATTTTGCATGGAAGTTCAAACATCCATAACACATTATGATATCATCAATATAAAATGAAATCATGCTGATTAAATAGATATATAACACTAAATAGACAAATAAAGCAAGGATATTAAGCATACAATAACACAATTTTTTAAAAAATTTTTTTTCAAGGGGGGAATTTTGACACTGAGGTGGGGGAAAAAGACAGCCCTGGACATCATCATGATAATGGGAGTAATGCAGAAATGACAGCGGTCGACATCTCCATAAAATGTGAGTAATGCAGAAATGACAGCGGTCAACATCTCCATAAAATGTGAGTAATGCAGAAATGACAGCGGTCGACATCTCCATAATATGTGAGTAATGCAGAAATGACAGCAGTCGACATCTCCATGAAAATGAGAGTAATGCAGAAATGACAGCGGTCGACATCTCCATGATAATGGGAGTAACGCAATAATGACAGCGGTCGACATCTCCATAAAATGGGAGTAATGCAGAAATGACAGCGGTCGACATCTCCATGAAAATGAGAGTAATGCAGAATGACAGCGCTCGACATCTCCATGAAAATGGGAGTAATGCAGAAATGACAGTGGTTGACATCATCATGATAATGGGAGTAATGCAGAAATGACAGCGGTCGACATCTCCATAAAATGTGAGTAATGCAGAAATGACAGCAGTCAACATCTCCATAAAATGTGAGTAATGCAGAAATGACAGCGGTCGACATCTCCATCATATGTGAGTAATGCAGAAATGACAGCAGTCGACATCTCCATGAAAATGAGAGTAATGCAGAAATGACAGCGGTCGACATCTCCATGATAATGGGAGAAACGCAATAATGACAGCGGTCGACATCTCCATAAAACGGGAGTAATGCAGAAATGACAGCGGTCGACATCTCCATGAAAATGAGAGTAATGCAGAATGACAGTGCTCAACATCTCCATGAAAATGGGAGTAATGCAGAAATGACAGTGGTTGACATCATCATGATAATGGGAGTAATGCAGAAATGACTGCGGTCGACATCTCCATAAAATGCGAGTAATGCAGAAATGACAGCGGTCGACATCTCCATGAAAATGGGAGTAATGCAGAAATGACAGCCGTCGACATTTCCATAAAATGTGAGTAATGCAGAAATGACAGCGGTCGACATTTCCATGAAAATGTGAGTAATGCAGAAATGACAGCGGTCAACATCTCCATAAAATGTGAGTAATGCAGAAATGACAGCGGTCAACATCTCCATAATATGTGAGTAATGCAGAAATGACAGCGGTCGACATCTCCATAAAATGGGAGTAATGCAGAAATGACAGCGCTCGACATCTCCATAAAATGGGAGTAATGTGGAAAGAGAGTAAGAGGCAACACTTGACATTTCCATGCACATGAGGATTTGCTTTTTACACAAGTCAGGATAGGATTTTTTTATTGTATTGCTTAAATGTCAATTTTGTAAGTTAGGGATTAGAAGTTTAATTTACAGTATTTATTTTGTATAAATTATTCATCGCAACACCTCATTTAATGATGAGAATATATTTATTTTAGTCAGTTTGTTCAAAATGAATAATGACAACAATTATTCCAACTTGTTATAGGGTGCCGTGTGTAACAAAACTATTTAGCTCAAAAACATGTTGTTTTTTCACTATTTAACATAATGGACTGCACCATATTTAAATAAATCGACATGATTTAAATAAATTGACACTTAATAATTTAAATAAATCCTCTTGATTTAAAGTACCGGTATATCTTTAAGATTTAAAATATATCGTCACGATTAAAATATATCCATGCGATTTAAATCATTAGAATATATGTAATTATATTAAAATATTTTTATTTATGCTCATTGAGGATTTGTTTAAATGGTGTTAATTTGTTTAAATTGTGTCGATTTATTTAATTATAGTGAATTTAATTAAATTGTTGCACATTTATACTAAAACGAAGGTCGATTTATTTAGATCACAAACGAATAATTACATCAAAACCATTTAGTTAAATTGTATGGATAAAATTATATATTTAAATCGCGAGGATATAATAATCTAAATCGTAAGGATATACTTTAAATCGAGAGCATTTATTTAGTGTCGATTTATTTAAATTGTTTCCCATTTATTTAAATTTGGTGCAGTCCATGTTAAATAGTGAAAAAAAATCTTTTTGAGTATATTTTTTTAAAACGGCACATCATTGTTTCATTTCATAATTTCAGTCCATTATTTATTTTGAAAACATTTGCCGCGATGTGTTGGCGAACATTGCCACAACTTTGCAGCGAACATCACCACAAGCATCGTCAGAACGTACAGGGCAGAGAAACATTTTAATATGGAAATGAAGTTTGATGCTGCCTGCAAAGTTGCCAAAACATCGCCAGAAGATTACAGCTAAAAGCATTTTGCAAATGAAGTTTGCTTATGCAAATGAGGTTTGCTGCAAAGTTGCCGCACACTTTTACCATGCCAATAAGGTCTGCGGCAAAGTTGCAGTGAACATCGCCAGAACATCACCAGAACCTCATTTGCATATTTGTTCGCTGCAACTTTGCCCCATACCTCATTTGCATGATAAAAGTGTACCGCAACATCGCGCAAACTTGTCTGCCGCAGCTTTGCAGCAATATTTGCCGCAGAGTTGCAGCAAATAGTCGCCAGAAGCCTATATTTTTGGTAAGGGCATGCATTGTATGGACATGTAGTGACTGTCGATGGGGGGCCTATATGACCTTGCGGTCGGGTTCCTGGACTTGTGGGGAACCAGCTGATTCCCGCCTAAAGACACCACGTGACCGCCCGCAGAGAGATGTGAGCGCGCTCTGTGAGTAGGAAGCGAGACTGACGAGACGCTGACTAACGACAAGACCGATAAATAGTAGTTTAACTTATATCCTGACAAGATCCCGTGGGAGCTGGCAACAGACAGGTAGGAAACACTTTACTGGTGTCAGAAGTGATCTGAATCTGCGCCTGGGAGGATAATTCGAGTGGGAATTCGTCGTCCCGGCTGCGCACCACGCACCACAGGTGGGTGGGGTGCGTGAGATTGAAAATCTCGTCGGGACGACTGTTTTCGGCGAAATCTTCGGCGGCATTCGGTCGCACCTACATTTAAAACCCTAGTGTTTCTGCCTGTTGTTTTCGTTTTTTTCCCGGGAGGGTTAAATAAGCTATTTTTCAGTTGGGTGCCAAGGCGACATTGCGCATGCGCAAATGTTCCGATGTAAACATTGATCCAGGGAAGGATTCCGTTGTTGATCTTGTGGGCAATGTACCTTGGCTGGTGATTTATTTATGTTTATAGTTAGTGTTATTTACTTTGATAAGTTTAAATTGATAAAATTATGGAGTGCAGACGTGACGGCGTTCAGGCGCGGATCTTTGTCAATTATGCATCCGCGGGGGATCTGCTGCACATTCCAGGGATGGGTTCAAAGTGGGCATCTGCCATTATGGCAGTACGGAGGGCACATGGCAACCTCACCCTGGGAGTGTGGGAGGCACTCACGGATAATTTGGGGCTAGGGGTGCAGCACATGTTAGATTTCACACCAAAGCCATGCATGCCCCCAGCAGTAGGAACAGAATTTCATACAGGTCTGGGTGGGGTCGATCACCAGAAAATAGAGAGTAGAGAGGGGGGAGGATGTAGTGAGTGCATTTGGGAACACAGGGACAGGTGGCTCCCAAGGGTGGACACCACACATGGAGAGCCCGTCCCAATGGCGGTTGTCACCATGTGCAGATGCCCCCAATGTGCACTCAACTCCAGAGCCCTCCCTCAGATATTCCGCCTTTGAATCGGATATTAAGCCTTCAATGTTTGGGGCTACGGGGCAAATAGGGACTCTCAGTCTCACGGATTTGGGGCAAATAAAAGATATGCTTAAAGTGATGGGCGACCTTGTGGGTTTGAAGGTAGAAGCGGGGCACCCGGCCCAATCAGCTGCCAATGTGGAGAGGGTTGTGGCAATGGTCAAGTCCAGTCCGGTAGTAGCAACAGGGGTTGCCATCACTAAAAGCATGTCCACAAAAAGTGCAGGAGCGGTCCCAAAGGCTTCTAAAAAGGCGAGACACATGCGGTATGCCTCTCTCCCGTCCTCCCCATCATCAGGTGGGGACGGTGACGATGAGAGCTCCGAAGATGAGAAAGCTAGGGGTAAGAAGAGTGGTAGAGCAGCATGTTTTCCATCGCGGGGTGGTAGGACGAGACGTTCACCATCACGAAGTGGCAAGAAGCGTCGCTCCCCATGGCGAAGTGGCAAGAAGAGTTGCTCCCCATCACGAAGCGACTCGAGCACGGACGATAGTTTGTCTGGGGTTGACCGGAAGCACCTGGTATACAAGCGGGGAATGTCTTCTGCTTATAAACATGGCGGATCTAGGGAATGGGACCCCATCAAGTCTCTACCCAAGGCCCTCATGTATGATGGAAAGACACAATTGCTGGTGTTCAAACAGCGTTTCACCAGTTATGCTAGCATGAAGGGGTGGTCCAAAGCCCAATGCCTAGATTGTCTGTGTTGGTCTTTGACGGGCAAGGCTGCAGAGTATTGTGCTCTTATTAGGGAACGGAATGTCGGCAGATCTATGTCGTACCGGCAAGTACTAGCACAGCTAGAAAGCAGGTTCGGTTCCAAAGAACTTCCGGCTACTGCACAAGACAGATTACAACAGGCTGTGCAGGACCCAGACGAGTCATTGGAAGACTGGGCTGACAGGGTGTTAACATTGGCAAACAAGGCATTTGTGGGTCTGCCAATTATTTACTCGACCCAACAGGCGGTGTTACGGTTCTGTCAAGGACTGGCAGACCGTGAAGCTGGCCATAGTGTCGGGCTCGAGCAGCCGGACCGCATTGAAACCGCTATAGACAGGGTGAGATGGCACCAACACATGACTCAGGCTGTGTATGGGAAGGCCTGTCAAGAACCCAAGCGGGAGCTGGAGTATGATATGGATGACCCTGTGGTTGTTTGGGCGGTCCAGGAGCACAAACCCCGGGAGGCCACTAGGGTAGATGACGTTCTTGCTAAATTAGAACAAAAGTTCGAAACTTTGTCGATGAAGTTTGACTCGCTTAGTAGGGGCCAGCAGGCAGACAAGAGACAATGGACCTCACCCCAGTGGCAACCTGAAAGCCCACCCCCATATCAGAGGCAATCACCGAGATTGGCATGTTTTGGGTGCGGGGAGGCTGGGCATTTCAGGCGGGAGTGTCCACACAGGGAGCATGTTGAGAAACGGGACAGGGTCGAGGGCGTGGGCCGAACCTCGATTCGGGGACGAATAGGTCAGACAAGGGAGAAATTGACCAGTAAAGAGGCAGTGTCATCGGGGGCAAAGCCATTAAATTGTGACCAGGTAGAGAGTCAAAAGAGTGCTCGCCGGTCCACAGAATTGCTGGGAATGCCTGAAATAAATGGTTTAGTGGGGGTCCGGCAGGTGCAGATCTGCCGGGATGAAATTGTGTTGGTTGACCCATTAGTAGAGGGTCAAGGGGCTCAGACAGGGAGCCAGTTAGTGGTAGTAAGCAGCGTGCAGCCAGAGACGAGGCTGGCGCTAGGGGTTGTGTCATCACCAAATCAGGGTAAAATAAGCTTTCCCAAGAGGGCGGAGAAGGAGGGAGTAGAAATACCTGAACATATGGGCAGGGTAGATCCAGGGGATCTGGGGTTGATCGCATCTCCATCCGTTGCAAGTGATCTCCAGGCGGGGAAGGCGCTAACTAGTCGAGGGGCCGAGTCTATTAAGGCACGACCACTGAATTATGATCATGTGGGGGAGCGGGAGGCAGGTTGCCACACTGCTTCACCACTCGTAGCGCCGGAAGTAAGTGAGCGGGAGGCAGGTTGCCACACTGCTCCACCACTTGTAGCGCCGGAAGTAAAGGCAGCTGTACTGGCACAACAAATACATAGCCGCAGGGCTGATATGAGTAAGGGAGTGGCAGATTGGTTTGCACACAATCCAGTTGCGGAGTCTGTCAAAGCTAAACCAGCGGTGTTGGGCGACCCAGTAGTAGGGGGTCGAGGGGCTCCCGTGGGGAGCCAGCCCACTAAAGTCAGGGGCGTGCAGCCGGAAGAGGGGTTGGCGCTCGTAGGTGTGTCACCACCAATTCAGGATAGTTTATGTTTCCCCGAGAGGGCGGGAAATGAGGGAAGTGGAATACCCAAAGGGGATGGCGAGGTTGCCCCAGCAAATCTGGGGCGGAACACCCGTATTTCATCTCGATCCGCGGCAAGGGATTTACCGGCGGGAACCCAGGGGACCAGCAGTCCAGTGGGGCCGGAAGTAGGTTGCCAGGGTGCGGAGGAGGAGGTGAAGGTGTGCCAGTTGGGTTCTACATCCCAGTCAATTGTTGAGGTCCAGGTAGACGGACATAAAGTGGATGCGGTGGTGGACACAGGGGCAGGTCAGGAGTTGTCAATGCACAGGTTTCTAATAGGTCCGGTAACTTTAAAGATGGGCGAGAAGCTGTATAAGGATACTGTGTATGTAGCTCCTATCGCGAAAGATATGTTACTGGGCTGCGATACGTTATTTCACCTGGGAGCAACCAATATTAATGTGGGTGAGGGTGCATTGATAATTGATGGTCAAGTCCTGGGACTGAGTACTGGCCAGGGGGCTATTGGCCTGGCAGTATCGGTACTACCTTCTAGGACGACCGTATGTGGTCAGAATGGACCAGACGAGTTTGACTTGGTTGTTGAGGTTAGTGAACCCCAGGGGCAGTGTGTGGCAAGAAACGCGGGACTGCGGATGCAATGTCTTGGATACCAATGGTATCGGGATAATGCAACGCGTTTAAATGCCGGAGTTGAGCCAGGGGAACTGCCATGTGGGGGTTGTGAGTACTGCGCCAGGGCGGATAGGAACTGGGGGTGTTTCATCCGAGATGTGGATGAAGCGGTTTCGTTGGCGGCGTCTGGAGCGCAGGGAGTTGCGGGGGTGCACCAAGGGGTCGCGGGCGACCACCAAGGTGGGAATGTCAACTACTGTGCGGGGACGGGATGTCAGCGAAAAGGTTCCTGGGATGCGGAATTGATCACTCCGCGGGATCCGCAAGAGGTGCAGGGGAGCGAGGCTTTTGAACAAAGCAGCTGTAACCGCCAAGTGATAGTCAAACTGGAAGGGTCGAGCGGTCCTAGAGGGATGGTAGTAGATCCGGAGGTAGATGTTCGAGGCAAATGGGGTGAACCTGATCCAGGGTATATGGTTTACGGGCCGGATACAGGGACAGATGAGGAAGACCCTTGGAGGCCCTGGGATGAGCAGGACCGATGGGCAAACGGGGACGAACCGTGGGTACCCTGGGATCCGGGAGGGGGCCAGTCACCAAGAGGTGAGGTGGCCTGTCCTGAAGTGACGGTCTGGGATTTTGGGAGCGGGTGCTCCGTCCAGGCGTCGCCAGGATGCTATATTGTGCAAGACGGAAGTGGAGACGGCCACCGACCCCCTGCTCGTCTTGTCCAGGGAATCAAGGGCAGGTACTGCCTTGTCCAGGGGACAGAGAGCAAGAGGAAGCCCTGTTGGGGCAGGTACGGTTGGCCCGCCAATTGGGTAACTCCCGTTGGCTGTTGAACATGGCGCGGGAGGCGGATCAACTTCAAGTCACGAAGGCTAGTTGGATCCGGGTCAACGCAGGAAAAGTTCAGGGCCCAGCCGGGACATGCGCCTGTTGCAGGACCCGTCTTTTCCCCGGGTAGTTGGCGACGCTGCAATGGGGCGGAGTAGAACTCCACCTGTAGAGCAAAGTTTTGTGGGCGGCTCAGGACCCAGCCGGGACTCTGTCCTGTCGCAGGAGTCTGGCCCCTTTCGGGCAGTGGACGAGGAACCCAGTCTAGGGGAGTCTCGCGGGGCGAAGGAGGTTCCCGGAAGTTTAGAGCTGCTAATGGAAGGGTATTTGTCGTCGGGAAAGGAAGGGGATGAGGCGGCACTGTTGGCTTTGGACCCCGACACCACCATCCCTGAGATAGCTGGCCTAGGGGACCTGGCCCAGCAGTCCGTGGATGAGGCCGGTGCGGGGGTGGTCAGGAATCCGTTGACAAGCGGGAAGTCGGAGAGTAGGGACGAGTCGTCCCTAGTTGGTGGTGGTGACGCAGGGTATAGCCCGCCTAAAGGACAGGACCGGAAAAGTCGAGGGGTTAGGAAGCCGAGGGCTCGCCCAAGGAAACTAGGAAGGAGGCAGCGGGGGACATCCGGGAGTACTCCGGCCAATGAAGGTAGCCTGCCGCGCCAGGTAGAGTGAAGCTACTCTCCGGCCAGGCATCTAACGGGTTGGTGTTGCGGCCTGCTGGTTCGGAGCTGGGCAATCAGTGCTCACACAGGCAGAGTGGGGATCGGAGGCTGAGGAGGCCGGATGAGTATGACCGGTGGCTGAGGGGTCCGGATGAACTTGATTGAAGGTCGGGTGCCGGGGGACTGGAACCGTCCGAAGTCCCGGCACCGTCCTCAAGGGCGGAAGGGAAAAGCAGGGAAGGACCACTGGGACATCCGGGGGTCCAGGCGCCTGTTCCCGTTCCCCATGGGGAATGGGACCACAGCAGCCCTGGCGACCTCAGGGTCAGGTTGACCCAAGGGGAAACCGAAGTGAGTAGGCTGGTAGAGGCTTGTGATTCCGGGATGGGTGTAGGGGACGCACATGGCTCCCCACTTGGGAATCTGCTGGCTATGATCTTGCACGTGGGTGTGCGGGGCAAGGAGTTGGATTCCTGAGGGTAAGCGGGGGTGTTGTTATAGAGTTGCTACCCAGTAGGGCGATTCCGCACCCCCACCGAATAGTGAATAAGGGGAGGCATGGTTAGAGGCGTTGCCTCCCTACCTTTTAACTAAAGAAGAAGTGTTAGATTAATTTGTAAGGTTAAGGATGGTTAACCGGGGTTAATATATATTGTTAGGGACCATTCATGGGAAATAGTGCTGGGTAGGGATTAAGGTATGGTCAACAGGGGCTATTAGGATTAATCTTAAAGTTTGGTCACCAGGGTCATCTGTAGAGGGGAATCATTGACGGTATGTTATTATTATTTTATATAGGGATGTTATTTTTATTATTAATGGCGCCTCAGCGGCCGCGCGGGGCAAAGAGTCACTTACGGGCAATGTTGGGGGAGGCTCCCCCTTGGTCATAGCTTTGGTGGAAGGTTTACCGTATGTGGTAGTATCCAAGTCCAGGGGAGGCCCATGACAGTTAGGGCTAAACGCCAGAAAAGGGAAGTTAGCGCTCACCGATGACACTCTGGGTTCAGGAGTGGAGTGAGGGGTCCCCACAGGCAGAAGGACCATTATTATAAAGTGGGGGGGAGTGTAGTGACTGTCGATGGGGGGCCTATATGACCTTGCGGTCGGGTTCCTGGACTTGTGGGGAACCAGCTGATTCCCGCCTAAAGACACCACGTGACCGCCCGCAGAGAGATGTGAGCGCGCTCTGTGAGTAGGAAGCGAGACTGACGAGACGCTGACTAACGACAAGACCGATAAATAGTAGTTTAACTTATATCCTGACAAGATCCCGTGGGAGCTGGCAACAGACAGGTAGGAAACACTTTAGACAGCTCTGATACATTTCGGCTATATGGATTCAAATAGATCTATAATGTCAGCATACATGATACTAATATGGCACAGACGGTCAATAACACAGCTTGGAAATCCATATACTTTTATAAATGTCACAGTCCGTAGAGTTGCACAAGCCTACTTATTTCTCAAAATAATTTAGTGGGTGGGGTAAATAAGCATCCTTGCATTATTTTCATTGATGGACATTCATCATCATAATCTTACCTGATTGTGTATAATACAATAATATAGCATTAGGCCTAATGTATATATACACTTACCGGTACAATCGAATCCATCCACTGGGTTCCTTTGGCATTTCATTGTAAACAAATATTTGGCATTTTGGCATTCGGAGACGTCGACCTTGACATCTACCGACATGTGCTTTCGTATATAAATAGGCCATCACGTGATGGATTGAAACCTATTTTCAGAAAATGAAGCTAAAAAGCTGGGTCGGTGTCAGTTCCCGGTTATCATCGATGAGAATTATCTGCACTACTGATTGAAAATGAACTATTGCCGCCATTTTGTTTTTTTGACTTACGAAAAAAAAAATGCGTACACCACCTAAGGTGTTGGTGTAGACTTACGTAAAAACTTACGATATTTTCACGGAAAATCGTAAGTTTTTTTTTTTGTGAAACGCCCATAATCACTTACGAACTTCGTACGCAAAAACTTACGTTAAAAACTTGCGTACGATGCTACGTGAAACGGCCCCCAGCTGAAACTTAGTAACCGGTGTGCATTTTCGCTAAATTTGATTTTTTTTTATATAAATAAATTATTTTTGTACCCAGATACCTTTTTTCACACTATTTTCCTATATTATGAACAAAGCAAGTTGAAATATTGGCCTAAAACATTTAACCACAAATTTAACTTAGCTGGATTTCAGCTATAAATGTCTTTGGTGGCAGTGATTACTGTTACAGACAGGGGAAGTAACCACTGCGGGGAGTTTGTGGTGTCATGCCATAATTGGATGCACCAACATGAGCAGAAACAGGACAGGAATAGACAATGTCAATATAGATCATCTGTTTGCAAAACAAATGCATGTGTCAGCAAGGAACTGTGTTAGAAATGAACCTGTTGACATGGCCGACAATTTAAGTACATTAGAGAATAAGATCAGAATTATCAGAAATTACGACAACAAGTATCTTGTTTCGTTAATGTATCGTACATTAAGTCTGTCACTTGTAGAACATGACTATAAATGCACATCTTTAAGTAGTGTACCACATGCCCTTATATGGACAATACATGTCTGGCTCTGGGTCTGACTTATAACAGTCGAATATAAATATTAATTAGAGGCTATGAAGTGAAATTTTAACAATTAAGAAACCCTAAGGGAAGGAGCGCAGCAACTGACCGGGGTTTCTTAATTGTTAAAATTTCACTTCTTAGCCTCTAACTGACTTAGTGTTTGCCCTACTTTTCCCCCGCGCTTCTACGACACGTTCGCGCTTCTACTAAATCCGCCTCCTTGTGTCCAAAAGGTGCGTGCCATTTAGTAAGCGATTACTTAATGATTAAATGGTTAAATTGGTGATCGTTAGAAATTTACATGAATAAGTTCGCCATTTTTTTAAAATTCCTCACCGTCTGATTGGAGGAAAAAGTAGGGCAAACACTAAACTCGCATAAGCGTCAGTGGATGTAAGCAGGCAGAACAAGACTAACATGAAATGTAGCTTTCACAGAACTCAGTCAGCTAGAAACACAGGATTAAAACAAAAAGCAACTGAAAAGTTAAAGGGAATGTAGCGACACAGCCAAACCATCTTTATTATTGAGAGTCCTGAAATACTTGAATAAGGGTGAAAGAATTATCAAAATCAAATGATAAACAACGAAGATACGATCATTTGAAGATCCTGTTGAAACGAATATGGAAGCGGCCATTTTGAGAGCTGTGACATCACGGTTCTAAATGACCATATATGGAATATTTATAAATATGAAAATTTACTGATTTATAGGGAAAAAATGACAGCAACAGTATGAAAAATATGTAATTCTTAATGGCAATAATGCTTTATATGAGCAGTAAAAAAATCATTCATTTGCAGTGATTTTCTTCGTGTTAAATGATACTTATCAATATTCCATATATGGTAATATGGAACTATGACGTCATAGTTCTAAAAATGGCGGCTCCCACGTTCGTTTTAGAACAACTCATATCTTTTTTGTTTATCATCCGATTTTGATAATTCTTTCACCTTTTCCCAAGTTTTTCAGAACTCTCAATAACAGAGCTTAACTGGCTGTGTCGCTACATTCCCTTTAATAATAATAAGTAGATATAATGAAAGTACTGCGTACTGAATGGCGAAAACATTAGTAAGCAAATGGCATTCTGCACGCTTAGGTTAATAATCAACTTTTATTTATCTAGCCAATGTAAGCCAATTAACAGACAATGCAAGTATATTTGTCTGTCTATACGCTCTGTTTTTACCTGATTTTACCAGGAAACAATAACCTGCTGCAAAACGTTCGCAGCCCGAGGGCCTTCTTCAGTTGCTATAAAATCTCAACATATTCCTTAGTTCAATATATTATTCATAAAGATTTAAAAATCATTGCCATGTGTATTTTGTATATTTGTAACTCACGTACCAAGGTGGTAGTTACATTTTACTGACTGTACTCTGATAATGTCACTTTCTTGTGCAGATTATTAGTAAGAGAAATATATAATGTATCGTATATATGGAACATAATCCCGTTTCTATACGTCTGCGTTCTGGGATGTTATCAGATTATATCGAATAACAATTACGCTATATATGGCTTGACGCTGGGTTAGTACCAGACTATATTAAGTCAGCCGTGTAATCACATTAAGATTAATTTTCTCTTCTTTCAAGTTACTGTTTCTAGTTACTGTTTCTTTTCCTAAAAATAGCCTAAACTAAATAGGCAGACTGACGCTGGGTTGGTATCATACTATATTAAGTCAGTCGTTAAACATATTAAAGTAAATTGCCTCTCCTTTATAGTTATTATTTATTTTCCTAAGAATAGCCTATATTAAATAGCCAGACTGACGCTGGGTTGGTACCAGACTATATTAAGTCAGCCGTTTAAATATCTATCCCCATTATCAACATAATGTTTGAAATGGTAGTGTTATTTTGGAATTACATACATTACTGTCAGTCGGGGTTAGTACCCGTTTTGCCGGGTTCGTACCTGTTTATTATAGCTATTCACATGGTTCGTACCCGATTTTCATTAAACAGAATAGCTTCTAACAGTATCTCTTTGTACTTCAAAATACGTGCTTAACCTGGTTTTTACCAAATTGTTCCCAATGAATTATTCATAAAGAATAAGCATTGGGTCAATGAATATTATTTGATAACTATTGTTTTAGTTGTATTTGCCAAAAAGCAGAAGAAAACCTTGAGAATTTAGAATAACAAATTTCATACTGGTATTCTCAATGTCAAATATTCACAGAATCTGCAAACTATTTTGTATTCTCACTAATTAATAGAAATTGATATTATAATAATATCAATTCTGCACTATTATTCAATCAACTTAAAAGCTTCACACACTGTGTTAGAGAAACCCATCCTGTCACAACAAAATTTCAAAATTCTGATATATTACGCTATTTTGTCAACAATACAAAAGTATTCCCTGTTTGGCAACAAACTTTTAAATAATGATATTACGTGATGCGTCTGCACAAATCATAATACATACATACGTTAGTATCTACTCGAACGAGTTAAACTCAGTATGCAATGTTGTGAATTTAGCAAAATTAAATTCCATGTTCATGTTGAAGCACTATTTTCTAACAGGTTTATTTTAACGGGCTCTAAACAACTTGAAAAAAGCTGAAAAAATTATCAAAATGCCATGAAAAATGCAGGAGATATGACCCATTGAAAAGTTGCAAGAAAACATAATGGAGGCTGCCATCTTGGAACGATGACGTCATCGCGCCTTATGGCATATTGACAAAACGTATTTTAAAGCAAAGAAAATCACTACAAATGAAAAATAACCATACAATTTATACATTTTACATATGTAATTTTTTTTAATCAATTTGCAATGATTTTCTTTGCTTTAATATGTATTTGTCAATATGCCATATATGGTAAAATGGCGCGATGACGTCATCGTTCAAAGATGGCCGCCCCATTTATGTTCTTTGTAAATTTTCAATAGGTCATATATCCTTTGTTTTTCATGGCATTTTGATAATTCTTTCAGCTATTTTCAAGTTTTTCAGAGCCTTATTAAATAAATAGTGTTTGAAACTAGTGCATCAACCCCTTTAAGAAAAACACGAAGAGCCAGACAGAAAAAAATTAGTATTGTCCAAATTATCTATTAAATTATAAATTGTATTTTTAATGAGTTTTGTTATAAATAAACAGAACTAGAATATGTAAATTATTGTAATAATGATTAAAAAAAAGAAGATATTATTATCAAATTAATGTATTATTTTGTTATAAATAAATTATAATGACATAGTTTTAAAATGCATATATGATACCGTTCTATCAACATGATTCTCTGCCATACTACTGACGATTTCTAAAAGCACCGCAATTTACCTATCAAAAGCACCGCATTATAGAATATCCAAAACCGGAAGTGCAACCTTATGACTGACGCTTCAAATTATAACGCAAATAACGATGTAATGTGTATGATGATGTGTAAAACAAACAATACCATGTCTGTTTTAATGTTGATTTTATACCAGCAAATGTTACTTGTCCTCGTGGACATCTGATTTTACATTATCATTCGAAGCGCAAAGGATTGTAACACGCAGTTTAGTGGGAAACTGTACATCGCAATGTCTCGAACGTTGTCTTGTACTAATAGGTCTGGTCTTGAAAAATATAGTAACATCCGCGTGGTGCGAAAACACGATGTATCCGGTCTATGAGCGATAACATAATGTGAATATTGCATCGAATAATGACTCTTAACACCAATATGTTGTGTAAATATTCCACCAAAAATGAGCACTCCAAGCAAAATGCTTTGTACCAATTGCACCAAGAATGGACATTTCACACCAATATGTGGTGCAAATATTGCATCAAGAATGGACACTTCAGATCAATATGCTGTGCAAATAATGTATCAAATTTAGCAAAAACTCACATCAATATGTTGTGTAAATATTAAACTATGAAGAGACAGTTCGCACCAATCTGATGTATATATATTGCAACAAGAATGGACACTTCACGCCAATATGTTGTGCAAATATTGTACCAAGAATGGTCACTTCACAAGAATATGTTGTGCAAATATTGCAATAAGAATGGACACTTCACAACCAATATGTTGTGCAAATATTGCACCAAGAATGGACACTTCACATCAATATGTTGAGCAAATATTGCATCAAGAATGGACACTTCACGCCAATATGTTGTGCAAATATTGTACCAAGAATAGACACTTCACATGAATATGTTGTGCAAATATTGCAATAAGAATGGACACTTCACACCAATATGTTGTGCAAATATTCCATCAAGAATGGACACTTCAAATCAATAAACTGTGCAAATAATGCATCAAATTTAGAAAAAAATCGCATCAATATGTTGTGTAAATATTAAACTATGAAGAGACAGTTCACACCAGTCTGATGTGTATATATTGCAACAAGAATGTACACTTCACGCCAATATGTTTTGCAAATATTGTAACAAGAATGGACACTTCACATCAATATGTTGTGCAAATATTGCAACAAGAATGGACACTTCACACCAATATGTTGTGCAAATATTGCACCAAGAATGGACACTTCACATCAATATGTTGTGCAAATATTGCATCAAGAATGGACACTTCAAATCAATATGCTCTGCAAATAATGCATCAAATTTAGCAAAAAATCACATCAATATGTTGTGTAAATATTAAACTATGAAGAGACAGTTCACACCAATCTGATGTGTATATATTGCAACAAGAATGGACACTTCACGCCAATATGTTGTGCAAATATTGTACCAAGAATGGACACTTCACATCCATATGTTGTGCAAATATTGCAACAGGAATGGACATTTCACACCAATATGTTGTGCAAATATTGCACCAAGAATGGACACTTCAAATCATTATTTAAGATGGATTAAAAGATGTAATAGTGTATTTTTATTGGAATAGGCTGGCCATGGTTCTTGATAAAATTTTCAATAAAGGTCAAGTTTCATCAATAAGTACTTATGACTTCTTTACACTATATACAACCTTACCACCTCACCTTATTAAAGACAAGCTAATTTCTCTTATTCAAAAAACATTCGCTAGAGAAAATACTACATTTTTGGCATGTAATAATATTAAAGCGTTTTTCACTAACGGCAGTTTAGACAATTATACTATGTGGACTTGCTATGAAGTTTGTGAAGCACTCAACGTACTGCATGCTTGGTGGTGGACCCTTTTACAGTTCGCCACTATGCTTTCCACTTTAATTGTACGATGACCGGACAGGCTGTGGACCGTGTGATGACGCCTACCTAAAGCCCATTGGGACGGTGGCGTTTGAAGTTTGTCCATGATCTTTCTTGTCGTGCCCTTAATGGTTTATTCTCTTACTGCTCTGGCTTCTGCAAAGTCATTGAGTACCTTCATTGTGGCTTTCTAGGCTATTGTTTTTTTGTATTATATTTACACGAGCATATTTGTGTTTTACTTATATTGCCTATTGATGCTGCCTTGTTGGTTAGAGATTAGATCATGGCGGGGATTTCTTTATTTACACTGTCCTGTTTTAATGGGATGACAGTAGGGTAAGTGTGAGGTTTGGTGCACCCTAGAACCGGTTTAAACCCCCAGTGGCCTACTTTGCCACTGACCGTTCCAAGGCGGTAGCCCTATTGTCAACCCTTTTTGTGTTTGTGATGTCGTTTGCATTTATTATTGCTTTTGCCTTCTTGTTTGTCTGTTTGCATGTTTGTTTCTGTGTTTTGTGGTTTACTGTCCTCCTTGAATGCTACTTTCCCTGTCCGATCTTTTTATATTTCTTTCCTATTAGATAATATTTTCGTCAGGTATGGTACCACCGTTTATAGACACATTTTTGGTATCCCTATGGGTACGAACTGTGCACCACTTGTCGCAGACTTGTTTTTATTTTGCTATGAAAGGGATTTCATGTTGAGTCTTTCACCAGATACCCAGGCAGATGTTATTGAAGCTTTTAATGACACCTCTCGGTATCTGGATGACATACTGAACATTGACAACCCTTTCTTTCCAACTATGGTTCATAATATTTATCCCAAAGAACTTCGGCTTAATAAAGAAAATATATCTGATAATAACGCTTCTTTTCTTGATTTAGATCTCTCGATTGAAAATGGTAAAATAATTAGCAAAATCTATGACAAGAGAGATGATTTTAATTTTGACATTGTTAATTATCCCCACTTGGATGGGGATGTTCCCCGAGCAACTTCTTATGGGGTGTATCTGTCTCAACTTATTCGTTTTTCTAGAGCTTGTACTCGAGTTGAGGACTTTAATATTCGTAATCTTTGTATAACTAAAAAGTTACTCAATCAGGGTTACCGTTACCATAAACTTCGTAAAACCTTTGCAAAATTTTATTATCGTAACCATGATCTTCTTTCCAAATATAAATGTAATTTAAGGACTCTTCTGCGACAAGGACTATCACAACCTGACTTCTATGGTGATGTGATTTATAAACTTCGTAAGATTCTTGGTTATGATCACTTTCATACTATCTTTCTTAAACTTGTTAAAAAGTTTATCAAAAGAGGTTATGACCCTATCATTTTGCAACGTACTGCATGCTTGATGGTGGACCTTTTTACAGTTCGCCACTATGCTTTCCTCTTTAATTGTACGATGACCGGATAGGCTGTGGACCCTATGATGACGCCTACCTAAAGCCCATTGGGACAGTGGCGTTTGATGTTTGTCCATGATCTTTCTTGTAGTGCCCTTAATGGTGTATTCTCTTACTGCTCTGGCTTCTGCCAAGTCATTGAGTACCTTCATTGTGGCTTTCTAGGCTATTGTTTTTTTTGTATTATATTTACACGAGCATATTTGTGTTTTACTTATATTGCCTATTGATGCTGCCTTGTTGGTTAGAGAATAGATCATGGCGGGGATTTCTTTATTTACACTGTCCTGTTTTAATGGGATGACAGTAGGGTAAGTGTGAGGTTTGGTGCACCCTAGAACCGGTTTAAACCCCCAGTGGCCTACTTTACCACTGACCGTTCCAAGGCGGTAGCCCTATTGTCAACCCTTTCGTGTTTGTGATGTCGTTTGCATTTTTTATTACTTTTGCCCTTTCGTTTGTCTGTTTGCGTGTTTGTTTTTGTGTTTTGTGGTTGACTGTCGTCCTTGAATGCTGCTTTCCCTGTCCGATATTTTTATCCTTCTTCAACATTATATAGTGTAAAATAAAATGTGTAGTTAATCAAACTGGAACATTTCACATAAATACAATGTTCATAGTCCAAACTAAGTTTAAATTGTAACTGACCACTGTACAGTGTAAACCCTGGGAACAGATGTTCACAAAGACAAGTCAAAACCGAGTCTACTACTTTTCTCTCTTGTTTGTGTTTGTTGCTTCCAAGGGATCACCCTTTCAGTATTTATTAAAAACTTCTTGCATAGAAAATAACCAAGTTCTTAGAATATTTTAGCTACACTATGCTGTGACTGCGGCACCGCCAGACATGGAGAAGCGGAAGACAGCTTAGATACTTCCAAAGTGGTATGACATACATATTTCAACCAACGAAGCAATTGTGTCATGTCATTACAAAAGCTCAACAAAAAACCGCAAAGAGGAATATACCAAAGCTACAAAAGCTCAACAAAAACCTCCAAAGACGAATATACCAAAGTTACAAAAGCTCAACAAAACACTCCAAAGAGGAATATACCAAAGCTACAAAAGCTTAACAAAAACCTCCAAGGAGGAATATACCAAAGCTACAAAAGCTCAACAAAAAACCTCAAAGAGGAATATACCAAAGCTACAAAAGCTCAACAAAAACCTCCAAAGAGGGAATACACGCTTCAGTAAGCTAACACACCCAACTTGGTAACTATAAAAAATGTTCAGCCGTTTGCAATATCATAGGCCAGCTTAAGAGTTAAATGGGTAAATTGTACTATTTTAATTGATAATTCAGATGTTGGTTGCCTTTCTGTATTTCTGGGTACCTACTATAACCCCCACACATTCGCAGCACGTCTGTAGCAGCTTTGCTATTTAATCTAACACTCACCTGTTCTAAGCTTTTTGCGAGTTCTCTCCCCGTCAAGTCAAGCGAGGAAGGATTTGGGACCACATAATGAATACTCCAGGAATCAGGCTTTGAGATAAGTAAAGTTTGGACAATGTTCTGTCTCAAGCAGGCACTCTCGATCTGACCTTCATCGTTGCCGACACAATGTAAAAAGAGTATATGAGGCGGATCTTCAGTTGTCAACAAAGAAGTATTTTTTTCTTATTTAAACACGCATACCAGTCATTGAAGTGAATTTAAGTTACACATTACCATGCATAGAAGTAAATTTATAATCGGTAGAAACGAATTCAAAAATCTGTTTCAATGTTCATTCTGTTTTAGAATGGCATCCCATCCCAGGCAGACGCCTTTGCAACCCATTAATTAAATTCAATGTTACAATTAACGTTAGCTTTTGAATGACCACCTGTGTAATTAATTATATATTCAAGAAGACAAGGACTAAAGCATTTAAAAAAAAAGAGTATGATAATGGACCTTTGAAAACGGCCGAACACGACACATACAACATATTGAAGTCTCGGTTTGATTGAGACTGTTCATGAACGGTAGTGAAATATGTTAGCTACCGCTCACGCCCTCTAGCCCCGGGTTGAGCAGAACTCAATATTCATAATATCAATAGTACATAATTGTAACCATCCCGAAGATGGCAAGCATATGGCGGTTGACAAAGAGATATTCCTCCCCCATGTCCAGCGGCGTATGGTCCCAGTATCTAACACAATACTATGCCACGAAGAGCGAAATAAACAAAATGGAATTTAGTTGGAAGCAGCGATTATGAAGCCTCCGTATCACAAGTAACAGCCAAAAGACTAAATTAAAAAGCAGACAACATATCCTATGAGTTGTTAAACAATACCCAGAGCCTTTTATCGGCCGGAGTAGTGGAAACACTGAATCGAAAATTAAGTAAGAAAACAAAAGTAATTGAAAATGTACCACCGATAACTAAATATACGTATCGGGCTCAGCGATCTCCAAAGATCGAATGAATAACAATACTGATTGTAAGCGCGAGGAGACGTTTTACTGCCGCCACATTGCACAAGCAACGCCACTGTGCTATATAAAAGAATATGATAATGGACCTTTGGAAACGGCCGAGTTTACAAACACATTCTATTATGCTTCTTTGAATATAAATTAGGAATATGTATCCTTTTCAAGTAAACTAACCCATATTTTTATAGGTTGAATGCAAAACTATTTTATCTTCATATACATATAGGAGATGTAATAACGATTTGATGTTGACTGCATGAGTGCCATTTACAACCTCGTTTTAAAGCAGCTATCCCGCCAACAACAACCACATTTTACAACGGATGTACACAGGTTCCAAACCCACTGACGACGAAGTATATATAAATAACAAACATATTTTGAGTATGCAGACTCTATAAACACAATATAAACAGCTTATGTCAGCTATGCTTAACCCCAAAACTGGAGTGACGAATTAAGTTACCAATTCACAACCCACTCCACGAACATTCGATCACGGGTATTTCAAGAACCCGTGAATAACAGACACCCTCAACTGGCACATATAGCTCACCACACGACCTAAACATCAGGATAGTTTTGACAAATATTCCTACGCCTGCAAGAACACCTTACTTGGTTTATAAATGCCTACTTGTAGACGGAGATAGTTATTAAAAGGAGGTTTCTGGATTCTGGAGTCGGTAACCCTGTCTTCAGCACCCTTTCTGTTGTTTTTTGTCTCTTTCATTGTATTTTCAAGTCCTTGTTTGCAGTACAGTGTGGACCTACGATGCCATTGCGCTCGGACGCTGTGGTTTCTATAGGACCCTATATCTCATTTTTTAAAGGTGTTATATAACTGATGTGATGAAGATGAAAGTGTTTAATTTTCAAGGATCATGCATGGAACAGTTTTATTACGAACAGGACATAACATATACGTGCCTAGTATAGTTTAGTGAACATGCACAGAATTCGGTGCTATATATAAGGAAGGGACAATCCCAACTGGAATAATTTGTTGATCATTTTAAATTGTTTAAAAGGCGGAGGGACAATAAACCTTTGAACTACCCCCCCACTCCCCCACCCCACCACCACACACACACATTGAATAAATACCGTTACCAATATGCCTTTTGTAAGAAGGACATAAAATTAACCATATAAAAAGTATTTAAATTCTTCCAAGGTCTTGAAAAATGGAACGACACTTCTTAAGGGATATATTCCCAAATTTGACTCCCACCTAAAGCCAAATGGGACTGTGGCGTTTGATGTTTTTCTCTGATATTTCTTGTTGTGCCCTTAATGGTTTATTCTCTTGTTGCTCTGGCTTCTGCCAAGTCATTGAGTACCTTCATTTTCGCTTTCTAGGTTATTTTTTTTTGTATTATATAAACCACTCATAGGATATGTTGTCTGCTTTTTAATTTAGTCTTTTAACTGTTGCTTGTGATATGCAGGCTTCATAACCGCTGCTCCCAACTAAATTCCATTATGTTTATTTCGCTCTTCGTGGCATATAATTTTATTAGATACTAGGACCATACGCCGTACGACATGGGGAAGAAAGACACTCCATCTTCATGCCATCTTCGGGATGGTAAAAATGTTGTACCATTGATTTTATTAATATTGAGTTCTGCTCAACCCGGGGCTAGAGGGCGTGAGCGGTAGCTAGCATATTTCACTACCGCTCATGAACAGTCTCAATCAAACCGAGACTGCAATATTTCGTATGTGTCGTTTTCGGCCGTTTCCAAAGGTCCACTATCATACTCTTTTGTATAACTGGTTATAAATGGAACTTTTACATACAATACCAACACTGGAGGCCTCTATGACCTATTCACAACATCACGCCCGATACACCCACTGTTTTGACATAGGAATCTTTGACTGGCCTTTGATAGTGACACCCACTGAAATATAAGGCAAAGTGTATGAGAGAATGAAATAAAATAAAGCTTTAAATAAATGATAGATATCCAATTATAAGTAAGCAGCATCAGCAACCACATCTGTATAAAAAAACATCGTTTATAATAAAAACCAATCTACATAAACAAATAAATGTGTAACGTGGATCGCTAGACTAGACATTTTATAAACCGTCTTATTAGCAGCGACAGTCAACAGCAGCAAGTCAAAATTAGCTGAAATCAACAAAACAAACTGCTGACGTATATTTATCAGCATATTTTTAAAAGAACCTAGTGCAGAAACACTGCAATTACCTTGTTGTCAACAACAACCACAATTTCATGATCAGCCCTGGAGAGTTAACAAATAGCAGGAGAAGCTAAACAGGACTTTGAAGTTGCTTGCATAAATGTTTTATATAATTGGTGGAACATAATCAATAGTTGGTGATATCACAGACTTAATAACTTCTCAAGTGAATTTAAGTCTGCGGTAATATGTAAAAGCAAAATAATCAAAATGCTGAAGGATTTTCTCCACTGAAATAATTAGTATTTGTTCCCTAATAGAACAAATCCCAATATGCTGTGCAAGTAGTGCACCAAAAAGCATAAATTCACATGTTGTGTAAATATTAAACTAAGAGGAGACAGTTCATACCCTATATGGTGTGCATATTGCAACAAGAATGGACACTTCACATCAATATTTTGCGCAAGTATTGTACCAAGAATGGACACTTCCGACCAATATGTTGTGTAAATATTAAACTAAAAAGTGTCAGTTCACACCAATATGGTATATACATAGAGGATCTGACATGAGTTGTCATTTCATACAAAATGTTCTTAAACGAGTTCAGGAATTTGTTATTAAGCGAGCCTCTGGCGAGCTTAATAACAAATTCCTGGACGAGTTTAATCAAATTTTGTATGAAATGACGAGTGTCAGATCCTTTTTATCACATGAATATTGAATTTTAAATTTTTGAATTTTGAATTTTTGAAATTTTGAATTTTGAATTTTGAATTTTGAAATTTTGTATTTTAAATTTTTTGAATTTTTGAATTTTGAAATTTTGAAATTTTGAATTTTGGAATTTTGAATTTTGAAATTTTGAATTTTGAAATTTTTGAATTTTGAATTTAAAATTTCGGTCGCCTTGTATTACACATGGTTAATATAAGGAAATACGTAATGGGTATATTATACGGAATACAAGCAGTTTCATGTGATAAATGTATATATTGCTTTATTGTTTACACCAATATGTTCTGTATACTTTGCTTAACTATTGCATAAAGAATGGACGGTTACCACCAATACGTTATGTAAAAAGGTCTTCATAGCAATGTTGTGTAAATATTGCTTCACGAAGTGACATTTCAAACCAATATGTTGTGTATATGTATTGCATTAAGAATTGACATTTTACACCAAAATATTACATCAAGAATGGAAACTTCATAGCAAATATGTTGTGTATTTTTTGCATCAAGAAGCGACACTTCACACCAATATGTTGTGTAAATATTGCATCACAAAACAACACTTCATAGCAATATGTTGTGTAAATATTGCATCAAGGATAGACACTTCATAGCAATATATTGTGTAAAAAATTCATCAATATGCGACACTTCACCCATATGTTTTGAAAATATTGCATCAAGAATGAACACTTCGTACCAATACGTTGTTTAAATACTGCATCAAGAATGGATATTTCACACACATAGTTTGTGTAAATATGAAATAACGAAGCTACATTTCACACCAATATTGTGTGTATTTATTGCATTAAGAATGGACATTTTACAAGACAATATTCTGTAACTATTACATCAAGAATAGAACCTTCATATCAAATATGTTGTGTAAATATTGCATCAAGAAGAGACATTTTACCCCAATATGTTGTGTACATATTGCATCAAAAATGTACCATTCACAGCAATATGTTAACAAAAAGCTGAAACAAAACTCAGTGATAATAGCATTTTAATATCAAACTGTCCTTTGTTTTGTTAAAGTCCGGCACAGATCGTCATGACGTCATTGATCCTTTAGGTCCAAGCACATAAACACGCACATACGTCTAGTACAGTAGCATAATAGAAGATGGCCGCTGAGTAAACATCTTTGTGCTGTCCTCAGTCCATCAAGACTTTCCAAATATACTCTGTAAAAGAAGTTTTGGACCATGGCAGTGTTCGAACCCGTACAATGATCGCTGAACTATGACATTCGACCATAACCCTTATTATCTCAGTTGATAATTCACAATAGATCAACAATCAACAATAATTATCGTTTACAATGCAAGTTTGCGAAAAAATAATAATATTTTTATTGTTTACTCGAATGTGTTCGTAACTGTTACTTTGTATTGACTTTGCAACATTTTTTTACAGACCCTTTGTGTGTTCGCGATATTTTTTAAAAATCAAATTTTGTTTGGAATTTAATGTTTCTGATACCAAATTAACCGGGTAGGGTAGACCGTGGTTACTAAAAAAATATACTTAAATTTTGTCCACTAGTTTTATTTTTATATGACTTTAAATACTCTGGTCCAAAACTTTTTTTACCGAGTATATAATATCCCCGTGGCATTACTTGGTCAGCTGCCACTTGATACGCATTTTATCTCCACTCTATAAAGATAATTGTTCCGTGCGTTTTTTTTTTCGTTCGTAAATCCTGTTTTGTTTCCCATTTGATTGGTATTTGACATGTTATTTCTTGGTTGTTCGTGCACGAATACACGTTTAAACCTTTAGGTGGTGAAGGGTATGAAATTGAACACGTGATGAAAAAAGGCTACAGGACAACTATTTTTTGTGTTTAACTGGACTTCAGAATACTTCGTGAATTTAAAACCTAACTCTATTTCAAGCTTTGTGTGTGTGTGTGTTAGTGTGTGTGTGTGTGTCCGCGCGTGTGTGTGTGTTGCTGGTGGTTGCTGTAGAGGTTGGGGAGTGGGAGGAGGATGGTATCTACGTACGTCTGTATCAATGTGATTTGAATAGGCAAACGGAATTTCCTGAATCTTAATGTCCATGTTACGCATGTCCACGTAGACTTATTTAGGGAATTTGCAATAACATAGAACTAACACACGTCCTTAAAAATCTATGTTTAGCATCATTTGCAATATAACATCTTTACATAACAATATATGTCGAAGGGACAAAAGAATAATAAAATAAATTTTAAAAAGTTTATAAAATCACATTTTTTTACTTTCTCAGTATTCCTCTGATATAAATAGAGGATATTTGTTGTTTTGGAGTGAATAACAGATTTTATTTCATCGAGAGGTGTGAAAACTTTATATTTTCACGAATGCGAAGAATGAGCGAAAATACTGAAATTTTATCACTTTGAGATGAAATAAAATCTGTTATTCACGACAAAACAACAGCATTTCATTTTATTTAATGCTTTATAATCAAAGTGTACTGCAGTATGCAGAAAAAACAAACAATTAACGACGTCATTGGCTTAGTATGATAAACTTGCTGTTTTTAATCCCCATAACTTCTAAATTACTTCCGATCCAATGATATAACTTTTATAGCAACTTTCGGGAAAAAAGTCTTTCGGGAAAAAAGTTTTTGGAAAAAAAAAGTAGTTCCGGCAGTGAAAAAATAAAACTCTGTATTTCACATGTATGATTTCATTGCTATAATCAAACATTTCACTGCTGAGCATAAAATAAACAACAATTATTTTTTGGGGGCGCTTGTTTCTTTTTGGACTTTTCAGACAAAATTCATGTAGTACCTAAATAAGTAGTATATCAGTGAAACAGACATTTTTAGTGGTAAATAAACATTCTTTACTTTTCAAAATCGGTTGAGAAATAAAAACTTCATGAGCGAAAGATGTTTTTGATGGGACATGTTCAATGCAAATTTCTGTCGCACAATTTGAATTATTTAGTTTTTTTAGAATTTGTATCCAAAAATGTCAAGCAAAATTTGAAGAATAACTGAAATTATTTGAAATATCTTAATTTTTTTCTCCCCCACCAACCTCCCCCACCAATAAGAAATTTACATGGGAAAAGCTCCATCAAAAATCATTTGGGCTGTACAATATTCATTTCTCAACCGATTTTCAAAACTAAGGTTGTTTTATTTACAACTAAAAATACCAATTCTAATGATATATAATTGATGTTCATATTATTTAACGTCGGTGGTTCTACCCACGTGCCTGCCCATGCACGAAAATTGCCCAGAGGGGCATCTGGGGTCTTCCTCCACCAATGGAAGCTGGAAAGTCGCCATATGACCTTAGCTGTCGGTGCGACTATAAAATCCAATTCATTTCAATTCTATCGAGGATAAGTAGGTTGTCTGCCTCCACCACCAAAAATCGACCGTCTTATATAACTTCACATGTGTTGAAAATGACGTAAAATACCATACAAACAGACACATTTGCTAAGTCTCACCTAAAACAGTTGATATTCGCTTTATACCATCTTAGCAAACTGGTTTAATTAATTTAATATTTTTTGCATTTTCTAAATACTTCCTTTGAAACAATATATACTTCATTTTTCAAGTAGGTGGGACTATTTACGTTCGGCTGCGCACGCATAGAAAATGGCTATTCCGCTTCAAGGAGGTGAACGAACAATCTGTCAACTTCTAAGAAAGTAGCATGCAATCACATGATAATTTGTCACATGACCATAGCTAAAATATTAAAATGGCAAACAGAACTTGCTGATTGACATGTAAACAATCGAAAGAAACGCGGCTTATTTTCTACATTTTGATATATTTTAGGTTTAATAGCAATTTAATTTGAGATAGGTTTAAGAGCTATGTCATACTGGAAAGTGCTGGTAAGCAAAACGCTGTACTTTAACACTATGGGAACGGTTTGATGATGTTTCGATGTTTTGACGGCGGAGTGATATGCCAAAGTTCAAACCTTTATTCTACCGCAATATAATTCTGAGCATAAATAACTGTATATTTAAAACATTTAAGCCGAAAATTTGACCATTAAGAAATAAAATATTTCCGGCGGGTTTATTTTGTCCCAGATGTGGGCAAGACTCACAACTTACATTTTATGCCTATCCCTCAACATCAAACCAGATGAATATACAGCTTTCTCCTGTTTAAATGCGTTGTTGGAACGTAGCATCGCCTAAAATAACGCATTTCATTCCGTTGTTGTTTTGCATCTGGCGTTTAAAATGACGTCTCAATGGTTAACGTACTTTCTGGCGTTTAAAATGACGTCTTAACGGTTGACGTACTTGACGTCAGAGGTTCATATAGCCAATCAACATTGAGTATTTTAATAAACCATGTTAGATTTTCATATAAAGTTAATTCAGAAAAATGTTAGTGCCATCAAGAAATTGTGCATCCATCGTTTTTCATCGTTTGCCAAGATTCTTGGTATTTGCCGATACGTTGACAGAGGTGTATGTGTATGCACGGAACGACAACTCTGTGTAGAGATTGCTGTACGCACTGCGCTTGCATCCGGTGTGTCTTAACAGAAAATAGATATTCCACTGCATGAAAAGACACTGACAGTAGTGGTTTCTCTATTACTTTTTGTTACCATTAGAATTTTTGATGATACTATTATAGCGACGGGAAAACAATGTAAATACTAGAATGAATTCGCATTTTGTTCACTGTTTATTCGGTTTTGCTAGTATTAAATAGATAAATCCACGAAGGGCGTCTTTTTTTCGGCGTTTATGAGATTTTAAACGCCGGTAATCAATGGCAAATTTACCACAAAGCACTAGTTAACGAGCTTCGTGAATTTCGCCATTTACTACCGACGTTTAAAACAGCATAAACGCCTAAAAAATGCGAAACAATTCTTCAATAAATGAGCACTCATGTATAACATACATTGTAAAAGAAGAAACTAACCTTCAATAGTGGCGGCCTCATATGGCCTCTGGTTAGCTTAAATCCGTTTTATGTGTAAACAATCTCACTACACTCAAGAGATATGAAAACGCAACACGGGAATTTCCGCTATATATTGTATATACTGCACACTTAATTGCACAAAATATTCCAAAGAAATCCCATGATGTTTTGTAAATAAAAAGTTGCAGTTAATTAGAGAAAGGACACAACTATGATGTTGTAGACGTTTTAATCACACTACACCTTGTAACAAGAAATTCATAAATATTGAAGTTACTCTTTGGAAAACTGAACCAGTTCAGCACTGTATTTAACGTAAATAGTTTGAGAAATGTTGCATCCTAGGTTTGCTCACATGATTGCTCCAAACGCGTACTCTGTCAATAATGAAACTTCGAAAGAATAATATTTGCTGTATTATTTGTTGTTTTAGTATTTTTTCCAAAAGGAAAGGTCTTACGTAGTCATGTACCATTCGATTAAAAGCAACATATTGTACATACAATATATAGCGGAAATTCCCGTGTTGCGTTTTCATATCTCTTGAGTGTATTACCCTTTAGAGTTGGTTAGAGATTAGATCATGGCGGGGATTTTTTTATTTACACTGTCCTGTTTTAATGGGATGACAGTAGGGTAAGTGTGAGGTTTGGTGCACCCTAGAACCGGTTTAAACCCCCAGTGACTTTGCCACTGACCGTTCCAAGGCGGTAGCCATATTGTCAACCCTTTTGTGTTTGTGATGTCGTTTGCATTTATTATTGCTTTTGCCTTCTTGTTTGTTTGTTTGTTTGCGTGTTTGTTTCTGTGTTTTGTGGTTGACTGTTCTCCTTGAATGCTACTTTCCCTGTCCGATCTTTTTATATTTCTTTCTAATTGAGAAGACAGTAAAAAAATGGTACATCCCATCAACAAGAACCAGTAAATCATACTGCACAAGAATTCCGCAGAATTAAATGTCGCTTACACTGCGCCCAAGATGTCTAAATGGGTACAACTCATTTTGAGTCATATCACCAACATATCGTTCGTCTTCTATAACAAAAACATAACGAAATGCAAAAAATACAATGCCCGCCTTTATACAACCATGAATTAAATGCCAGTCATGCTAAAATTATTTATCTCGCTTTTAAACTTTCTTTCCTCAACTGTGAGTATGTACTGTTTTTGTTTACTTTTTTTTAAAAATTAAGCTCAAGGTCTTTTGTCAGTGGTTTTGATATTTACTATACCCAATATACAAATAGATCCAAGTTATTACTACAAAACAGAGTTAAACGCAAAATACGTATCATAAACAAGTAAATATAGGTCAAGGTCATTTTTTAAAATACTCGTAGTTTTGTTATGTGATACCCATTTTACAACTATGTTTGGATCTTCTAATGCATGTGGTTACTGAGCAACAGATCTTAACGTTGACTAGTAAGACATATATGTCTTTTTTATTTCAAAAGGCGAGACAAAAACTACTTACGGCAATGCCACAAAATGGATGTTTTCGACTACATGAACTCCTTGCACCTGCGCATAAACAATAACGCCATCGCAACGTCACTGTCAATAAGGCCGAGGTGTTTCAATTTGATTTTAAAATGGCAAAGGGATTTAGCAAAAAAGCAAAAATTCATTATCGCTCTTATTCAGTAAGGCAATGTCTTTGCACCGAGAACACCAATATCGGTTGGCACTAAAAAAGAGTATGATAATGGACCTTTGGAAACGGCCGAGCACGATACACATACGAAATATTGCAGTCTCGATTTGATTGAACTGAAACATTGAGAACTGAAAAACCGTGATTATTTTTAGTCACACATCACGTGACCAACTTCACGACGAAGTTTATGGGCAAGTGAAGTACCTGTCAGACCTGTACCTGTCAGACACAATACATGCTTAATTAACGAAAACGACCATTCAATGCCAGAAAGTAAGAAGACACTGTTATAAAAAACATTCTTGAACTGAATAAAGCAATTTTACAAGAAAAAAAAGCGAAAAAAACAAAACCTCAAAAAAATGCAAAAATTGCAAAAAAATGCAAAAATGCAAAATGCACAATCCTGATTTTGCTGTATCTTTTTCCATTGTTGATTACGGAATATTGGATTTCTTGGCAAAATGGATACAAACTTTTAATGACTATTCCATCATTCTTAATGTTTTGCCTGATTTGAACAGATCGCATTTCTATTCACATGAAAGCTTTTACTAATTGGATTTTGCATATAAATTTCCGCTTTCATCTTTCGGAAATAACTGTTGACAATTTCCGTTTATCACCGTCAGTAAATCGTCTCCTTAATTAGTAGAACATTACACAATTCAACATATCCTCCTACTCCCAAGATTAAATAAAGCTCAAGCAATTACACTGTTCTAGAAAATTAAACATCGCGTGTAAAAGTAATCTATAACCATTACAAGAGAATAATGCATCATATTGAATAACTGTCTGATGCATAAATAAGGATAAAAATATCGGACAGGGAAAGCAGCATTCAAGGACGACAGTCAACCACAAAACACAAAAACAAACACGCAAACAGACAAACGAAAAGGCAAAAGTAATAAAAAATGCAATCGACATCACAAACACAAAAGGGTTGACAATAGGGCTACCGCCTTGGAACGGTCAGTGGCAAAGTAGGCCACTGGGGGTTTAAACCGGTTCTAGGGTGCACCAAACCTCACACATACCCTACTGTCATCCCATTTAAACAGGACATTGTAAATAAAGAAATCCCCGCCATGATCTAAACTTTAACCAACAAGGCAGCATCAATAGGCAATATAAGTAAAACACAAATATGCTCGTGTAAATATAATACAAAAAAACAATAGCCTAGAAAGCCACAATGAAGGTACTCAATGACTTGGCAGAAGCCAGAGCAGTAAAAGAATACACCATTAAGGGCACGACAGGAAAGATCATGGACAAACATCAAACGCCACCGTCCCAATGGGCTTTAGGTAGGCGTCATCATAGGGTCCATAGCCTGTCCGGTCATCGTACAGTTAAAGAGGAAAGCATAGTGGCGAACTGTAAAAGAGTCCACCACCAAGCATGCAGTACGTACATAAACTTCACAATGACAGCTTTAAGGAACTACTTTATTCCGCTAACCGACTTAATGTGATAATATCCTCTAAGAACATCATTAATTCTTGAATAGTTAGTATGAACTGATTCCAGAATGGTCATTCTCCTATTCAGACTTCGGGCTCGTGAAACAAAATTGTTTTTTTAACAGCTAACCCCCAAAAAGGGATCAATTGCTAACGATGATTTATATTTTATTAAGAATTGTGGCATGTGCTATCATTGAATTCTGTTCCAGAATATGATGTTACAACATGAACATTCCATTTTAGATCTTAAAATCGAGAACTATTTCTCAAGTTTAAAATCTTTATTTTTATACATTCTGTTTACTTTGTTCATCAATTGAAGACTTCCAAGATTGAATATATTGATTTTTGAGAGTTGTCTTAACCGTATTTTAAATAACATTTACATTGATTATTTGTGTAAAGTGGTTTGTCTGGGGTGAAACTGAAGTTTGGAATAGCCCCTCACGTCGAGGAGATTTCCAAGTTTAAACCAGTCTTCACCACCCTTTCTGTTGTTTTATTGTCTCCTTCATTGTATTTTTAAGTCCTTGTTTGCAGTACAGTGCGGACCTACGATACCATTGCGTTCGGACGCTGTGGTTTCTATAGGACTCGGACGCTGTGGTTTCTATAGGACCCTATATCTCATTTTTGTTTAGACATTGAGAGATACAATGAGACTTTCATAAAACGTAACTTGTGAGAAGCAGCAAATGACGTGATAATAGGTCAGGCATCAACAAGTGACGTTTATTTACAACATTACGTCGTGAAAAGGTCGATTAAATATGTGCGTGAAAATCTAATCTCGCTAGTGAGCGCTTTATTTGGCCTAATTTGCAAGGCAGATGCAGATATCTGCAAGCAAGCTATTTGCATAAAGCGGTCTTGGGAATACCAAGTGGTAGACACATGACTTGATAGGCCACTTACTCACATTATAGCATGGTGTTCTATGGTATCACGGTACTTAAACGGTTTGACGAAAAAAATAAACTGTAAACAATATTTAAAGAAAAAGGAAACTCAAATGCTTTCTGTGATCCTTCTACTAAATTGTTATGATATAAAATGTAATCAATTTTATGTAAAAATGTCATAATTAGATTTGAAAAGAAGGGTACCTTCATTAAGCTTATTATTTTAAAAGTGCTCTGGTATCAAGGTATGCACATATTGTGTATCCTGTATTTGTTAGTAACTCGTATAAGATTTAATGAGTGACCATTTCTAAAAACAATAAGGTATAACAGACTCATCAGACTGAAATTTCATGAATTTTATAACTTTCAAGGTAATAGAAACTGCATTTATGGAGACTAGGAATGTCGAATTTTAAAGGTCATAAGGAACTGTCAACATTTTTGTATTTTTTTTTAATTGAAATATCCTTTTATTTGTGATTAATATACTTATTTTTTTCAAGCAATTTATTATATGTACCTAAAGTCATCCCATCTATAAAATAATTATCATATTTTAGCGGAGATGCATACTGTTTTATAGATCGGACACTACCGTGACACCATATAACCTTTGATATCATAGGACACTAGTATAATGAGACCGGGATGACCAGTCCTAGAACAACCCTTTATATGCTGAACGTCAAGCGATGGAGCTACTAGTACCATTTTATGAAGTCTTTGGTAAGCCCCGGACAGGGATCGATCCCACGAACTTTAACCGAAGTATTAAACATTTAAAAATGCGCAAAAAAAAAAATGTTCCAGAGAATTCTCAAGAAATTGGTGTAGCTAGTTAGAGAAAGGAAAACAATTTTTATTTTTATAAAGGTAAGGTCTAATGTAGCCATTCGAGTAACAGCATCATATTATACGTACAATATATACACAGGGCTTTTTTTTCGAAAAAATCGGGAAAAGGCGAGGCCTGCACAATTTCGGAAAACGAAGCGCGAGATATCAAAATTGGGAAACACATTTGCGTGATTTTCATTTTTTAGGAAAAGTTGTTTTATGAATAAATAGAGGATATTTGTTGTTTTAGAGTAAATGACATATTTGATTTCATTGAGAAGTGAGAAAACTTTATATTTTCACGTATGCGAAGCATGAGTGAACATTTATTCTCACTTGGACTTGAAATAAAATATGTTATTCACGACAAAACAACAAATTTTCTTTTTATTTTATGATTCTACAAACAATGTTTAGGGGAACTATGGTCGAACAACAAGGGGGGGGGGGGGGGGGGGGGGGGGGGGGCACTTTCAATAAATAAGCCGCTTTACACATATTTTGCCCGACTACAAACAATAGTCCAACGATATTTTATTTATACAAAAATAGATTTTTTTTAAATATATTATTAATCAAGTATTGATTAAATAGAGTATGATAATGGTCCTTTGGAAACGGCGGAGCACGACACATACGACATATTGCAGTCTCGATTTGATTGAGACTGTTCATGAGCGGTAGCGAAATATGCTACTCTAGCCCGGTTTCAACGAAACAAGATAAAGAGTGAACACAATCATTGTTGTTATTACTTTGTATAATAGGATTACTACCAGAGTAACGTGTTTTGGAAGCTAATATCTTGGACATGTCATATGAAAATATCAAAAAGAAATCACTGCAAATATAGTGGATATCCACTCTGATTGTACACATATCACAGTGCAGCCGAGATATTGTTGAGGTACTGGTATCAATTAAGTGTACGCTCTCAGAAACAACCGGGGATTGCTGTGCTTTCTTTTACTTTTTTTGTTTGTTTTTCTTTACAGTTGTATCTTTCTACCTTCACCCTCTGCCTTTCCTCAATTTGTACGTCTGTACGTTTAATTACTTATGATAACAAATCTGTTTTTTCTTGATGTTCAACGGACGGGATTTTTCTGTAAACAGGCGCTTATCTTGTCTATGCAAAATCTGTTTTTCTTTCCTTTGATAAATATTCGCTGAAATAATTGTCAAAATCTATGACAAGAGAGATGATTTTAATTTTGATATTGTTCATTATCCCCATTTAGATAGGGATGTTTCCCGAGCAACTGCTTATGGGATCTATGTGTCTCAACTTATTCGTTTTTCTAGAGCTTGTACTCGAGTTGAGGACCTTTATATCCGTAATCTTTGTTTAACTAAAAACCACTTCATCAGGGCTACCGTTACCATAAACTTCGTAAAACTTTTGCAAAATGTTATTATCGCAACCATGATCTTCTTTCCAAATATGAAAGTAATTTAAGAACTCTTCTTTAACAAGGACTATCACAACCTGACTTCTATGGTGATGTGATTTACAAACTTCGTAAGATTCTTTGTCATTATCACTTTCATACTATCTTTGTTAAAATTGCTAAAAGATTTATCAAAAGAGGTTATGACACTATCATTTTGCAACGTACTGCATGCTTGGTGGTGGACCCATTTACAGTTCGCCACTATGCTTTCCTCTTTATTAATTGTACGATGACCGGGCAGGCTGTGGACCCTACCTGATGATGTGCACCTAAAGCCCAAAAGGACGTTTGATGTTTGTCTGCGGTCTTGTCATGTCTTGTCGTGCCCACACTTTTTTATTCTCTTGTTGCTCCGGCTTCTGCCAAGTCATCGAGTGCATTCTTTGTGGCTTTTTAGGCTATTGTTTTTGTGTTTACATATACACGAGCATCTTTGTGTTTTACTTATATGGCCTATTAATGCTGCCTTGTTGGTTAGAGAATAGTTCATGGCGGGATTTCTTTATTCACATCCTGCCCCGTTTAATTGGGATGACAGTTACTTCGCTCTTTGTATCCGACTTTAAATGCAATTTCTTTAATCTTGTATCATGTGAATCGCAAATGACATTGCAGTTGAACGTTATATAATCAGATTAATTAATGAAACAGTCAACTGAAATGATACCATATTGCGTGTTGCATGAAAAGAAGGAAAAGAAGGAAGCTGATTGGTTTTAAGGTCTGAAGTAGTTTTTAGCGTTGTCGAGGTATCATAATGATCATGCTTATAATCTACAACCAACGGCATATTGTTTAGGCATGGTTATTTCAAATGCATTCGATTTGAATAGAAATAAACGATAAATTATAATACAAAATAGTCAATACATTGAATGGTTTGCCTCACCACAGTAAAAGTATTTGACCAATGTGCGTGGAAGGATAATGTAAAAATAGGTATAAAAGCCTAACAGGAAATGTAGCTTTTGCAACAAAAACCTCACTCTTACCCTATTGTCATTCCAATAAAACGCGACAATGTAAATAAATCCCCACCAGGCTATATTCTCTAACAAATAAGGCAGCATTAAAAGGCAATATTGGTATAACACATAGATGATCATGTTTATATGAATATAAAACAAAGGCATATAAATCCACAATGCAAGTACTCCATGACTTGGCAGAAGCCAGAGCAACAAAATAACAAACTATTCAGTGTAGAAATTACAGCACCCAAACGCAATGGCACCGTAGGTCCGCACTGTACCACAAACAAAAAAGCAAATTAACTATACAATGAAAAAAACAATATGCAACACAATGAGTGTTGAAGACAGGGTTACCGACTTGAAACGGTAGTAGACAACAATATGGTCTACTGGTTAGCTTTAATCGATTTTAAGTGTACATAACCTCGCTATTATCCTGCCTTCAGTGCTCAAATTGACAAGACAGTGTAAATAAAAGTACATCCCGTCAAAAAGAAATATCTAGTAATAAAGTTCATATCCAGACAAATTAGGAAACGATGCACGTATAAGTTAAGAGCAATCCATTAAATAGAACCTTGATTATATATTCACCTACACATATTATTTCACAGCGTTTGCAATTGTTTAAACTTGTTTTCTGCACAAGGCACAATGTATTAACACCATACCATTATCAGTAGATTAGTGTTCGATGGCATAATTTTGGTTTCTTAATTAAATTTTGAATAGGTGGTTCCACTACTCCAGCCAGTTCTGAGTATTGTTTAATCATCCTTAGGATATGTTGCCTGCCTTTTAATTTAGTCATTTGACTGTTACTTGTGTTACGCAGGTTTTATGACCTTTGCTCCCAGCTAAATTCCTTTTTTTTCCGCAAATTGTTGTCTCGTTTAGGGCAACGCGTTTTGTTAGAAACTGGGACCATACGCCTCTGGCCAGGAAATGGTGTGAAAATGTTCTATGTTCACCGTCATATGCATACCATCTTCGGGATGTCTCAAATGTATGTACCATTGGCATTTTAAATATAGAGTTCTGCTCAACCCTGGACCAGAGGGCGTGAACTACAGCAAGCACTTTTCACTCTCAATCAAACCGAGACTGCAATATATTTTGAATTTATCGTGTTCGACGATTTTCAAATTTCATACCCTTTTTGATCTAATTCGATGAGACTTAAAAGCGGTCAAAGAGCATGAATGCTTCATATGAATATGAATATAAAAATCGAACAGGAACAACAGAATTTAAGGACGACAGTCAACCACAAACACACAGAGAAACGAAGAACAAAATTAAAGATGAATAAAAGGCCAAAGACACCACAAACACAAAAGGGTTGACAATAGGGCTACCTTAATTCCAGACTATTGATTGATGAAAGATAGCTTTTATATTTTCTTAGATTTCACCAAGTGTCATTATAACTTATTTTAGCATGGTTAACATTGAGCTTTTAAGCTATTAATAGCTCTATATTTGCTTTGATGCCTTTCTGACTTAAAACAATGTTCGTATCTTGTAACCATTTTGCAAACAGGTTTATTGTATAATATATCCTGTGAAATGTAATCCAGTTTTACTCAGAGAAGCCGACACAGTGTATTTTTGGTTTGTCTTAAATGTTGCGGATGTTTATTTTAATTTGAATGAATTGGAAAGGAGTTAAAGTCAAATTGCTAACTTGATTTTTTATCAAATTAAGATAAAATTAATGTCCGCAGTTTGAGAGTTGAAGTCGTTTAAATTTAGTGTAACAAGGATAACATGTATTTTTTTGATCCTTAAATGCTGCATTTCCTGTTCGACATTTATATCTGCTTTTGCTGTTCAAATAAATAATTCATGAGCTGTTTATTATTTCAGGACAGATTCAGCAATATTTATCTCTTCTAATTTAGTCACAGCTATATCTCAATGCATATAAGTAATATTTATAGCATACTTTTCGAGTATTTTCGATTTATACTGTTTCTCGAGGGCCGCAGGCCCGAGAGTGCAGTATAAATCGCATACAAGAAAAGTATGCTATAAATGTTTTGTATCTTAGAAATTGATGGTAATTGACATTTTGATTGACAGGTTGTGTGTAAACTTACAACTATGCGCGTGTACAATGGAGTAGGCCATGGTATAACTGCCGAATCTGTCATTTATAGCACGGCTGAAATATACCGGCATTTATAGCACGGCTTAGGTTCAGATCTTCATGTTTATGAAAAATATATCATAAGCAAGAACAAAGGAAAACCATTACAGCTATGGTACATATAATGTTTATACCACAATAGCCTAAATACACACTATGCATCGTGTAATACCCGAGGATATACACAGCATATGTTAGTTATTGTGGTATTAATACAATAGAGCATGAGTCTTGCACGTGTACGGACGATAATGCACTCGCTAACGCTCGTGCATTATCTCCCCGTACACGTGCAAAACTCAGGCTCTATCCTATACGTATAGGGGTACGAGTGTCTGGCCAAGTAAAAGATTCCAGATGGCTTGCCTCGTGATAGCGAACTGCCCGGTTAGCACACTCTTCGCAGGAGATTTTCTCACCCCCAGGGTTTTGCGATTGTTACTGTTCTTATGCATATTGTACACAAAGGTAGTACAATGTGTTCGTGATCGTTTGTATCACAAAAGACAGTGGATTACGGTTATTTATAACACTGTATATATATGGACAGTATATTATGGTTATTATATAACCATATATAATTGTTTTCGTGTTAAGCAAACCGTCTCTTAATTTTATAGTTCGTAAATGTTTGTTTGCGTACATTATGCATACACACTTTTTCTACGTAACAATTATGTTTACATTATCATTGTGTTATGTGTGTAATAGCCCAAGCACAGAAGTCATCTCTGGCTTCACTCAGATAGACAATAATCCGAACTGCAATGACCGAAATGATCATTGTGTCATGTGTGTAATAGCCCAAGCACAGAAGTCATCTCTGGCTTCACTCGGATAGACAATAATCCGAACTGCAATGACCGAAATGATCATTGTGTCATGTGTGTAATAGCCCAAGCACGGAAGTTATCTCTGGCTTCACTCGGATAGACAATAATCCGAACTACAATGACCGAAATGATCAATGATTTCGGAAAATCGTTCGTTACTTATGATTTCGTCTCCCCGGGCTTGCAGTATGAAGTGTTATTCATTCCGATCGCTAAGTCCAATATTTATATCCATATATCGGTGGTACATTCTCAAATACTTTGTTTTCTTACTTTAATTTAGAACAGGTGGTTCCACTACTACATTCTTTAAAGGTTATTCAAGGAGTATTATTTAGGATATTTTGTCTACTTTTTATATGAACCTTTTTGCGTTACTTGTGATACATAAATTTCATAACCTCTGCTCCCAAATATATTCCATTTTATTTATTTTGCCATTGTTTTCTTGTATTAGAAACTGGGATCATACGCCGCTGGACATGGAATGGTATGACAATATCACATTGAAGGTTCCGTGTTCACCGTCATAGGCATACCATCTTCGGGATGCCTAAAATGTGTTCGTGCTATTTACATTTTAAACGATGAAACGTATCTAGTATTTTCACTACCGTTCATGGACAGTCTCAATTAAACCGAGACTGCAGTATTTTTGTATTGATCGATTTCGGCGATTTCTAAATTCCTCTTTTCATACTTTTTCAAATGATTATATAGATATTAAAATATGTGATAGGAAAGATGAATGTAACATCGTTAATTATGCACACTCAGATGGAAATGCACCTCGTGTTACATCATACGAGTTTCATATCTCACAGCTCATTCATTTTTCTATAGCGTGTAATGATGTTAAGGACTTAATAATCGAAATCAAGCGTTAACAAGTGGTTCAGCAAGGTGTTCGTCATCACAAACTAAGTATATCTTTCTCAAGGTTCTATCACCGCAACGAAAGCCTACTACAGAAGTACAACACCAACCTAAAAAAACAACATTTCTGCGACCAGGAATTTCACAACCTATAGCTGATTGCAATGTGATCTATAAACTAACTTCCGAAATCAAAGTGGTCTGACGGTTTTCTGACTCTTTTACAGAATTAATCATGAAATTCGCCAAGAAAGGATACAACCCTTAAGAAAGTCAACGCACTTAATGTTAAGTGAGTGATTTAAGTCGGTCACCTCACTAAACGTTTTTCTTGTAAGATGATTAGACATCAGCACGAGAGTCTATGACTGCACCTGATACAATCCTAAGATGCATAAACATTCATTTCTCAGATGTTTAAATCGTACCTTTAATTGTTTGTCTCTTTTGCTGTCTTTACAACAACATTTTAAGTATATCGTTTGCTAATTTCTTTAGATGTTGACACTACCGTAAGCTTTTTGTTTACACTGTCTTTACGCAGAAGACAGGATAATAGCGAGGTTGTGTACACATAAAATCCAAGCTCAGCAGTAGGCCGTTTTGCCTACTGACCTTCCAAGTAACCTGTCTTCTCCACTCTATATGATGTGTATTGTCCTCTTTGACTTTTTAATTTGCTCATTTTATTTAGTTTGTGGTACAATGCGAACCTACGGTGCCATAGCGTGTGGGTGCAGTCGATTTTATTGGATCATCTTCATCTACTAAATTAATATATTATGTAGAACATTGTATTGAGCACTAAACACAATATATGATGCCATTGATATTGATATCCATGTATCGGGGTCACTCGATCATTTTAAACAACCATAGTAATCTATTCGACAATAAGAGTATGTCACTGTTCCCGGTTTCCTGTGGACCTATTTGTGAAATTGTGATACCCACAACTATTATATTGTATGCTTTATATTCAGTTCTCACTGGATTTGTAACGGATGGTAGTGTTATGGATGCGGATAGCGTAGTCGTGATAGTTTTTAATGACAACTCTTTCACTATATTACCGGCAGCGTTCTCCAAACTGGTCTGTGTAGTATTTAAAAAGTAAACTAATTTCAGCTTGTTTATACTGTCCCAGATCAATACCTGTGGGGTGCGGGTGGAGGGGAGGTGTCGAAACATGAAGATCGTCGATACCGAGAGCCGTAGTCCCGCGAATTCGATGGGATTCCAGTACCATACACCAAGTTTTGATCTCGCACAATATAAATATGTTATTTGTTATCTGACACGGATTTTTATGTATTTCATACACAGGTTTTCGAGAAATTGACATAATACGAGAGGTATTCAACTTATAATTGGACACTTTTGTTTAAGATGTTATTTTTCAGCAGAAGTGATTATCATAAAAAATGCGTGATTTAATGATGTGAAACTGTCATTTAGAACGTATGCATTTAGAAATAATCTCCAATTTCATGCGGTTCGTTTTAAATAACATTTTGAATTAGGTGTACACTATTTTCCAATTTTAAACTTAGGTCCATTATCATACTTTTTATATGTTTTTGTTGCCGTGGAGTTTTACCTTAAACCAAATAATTCCGCTAAATGCATATCATTAATTGTTTAAAACTGTGTTTATAATTTAAATATGATCGTATGTTTTATTTTAAGACAAAAATATAGATGTTGAATTAAAAGCTCGGTTTTTTACCGCAATATTAAGAAATTGACAGATAATAGGACAGTTTGCTTGTATGTTACTGATAATTTTATAAATTAACCAAAATAACTATTTTAATCATATTTTGTGATATAAAAAATGAACAGTTACTGTTGATGTATATCATATATCTTATAAAGATATCTTTGGTAAAAATTATATTATTTTTATCATTATTTGCAAATGTGTGTGTTTTGATCCTAAATTTTAAGTTATATATTTTTTCTATCTTTTTTTAAAGAAACTTATGTATCTTTATTTTTTACAGCGGAGGATATCACAAAATGCCTGCAGTTGATGTTTCGAACTAGAAGCTTTCGTAAATTTATTCGTTTTCATAGTTGAATTACATGTTAATTTTCGCTGAAATCTTGAAAATCGACAAATTTCAAAAAAATGCATAGTACACGTTCAGAATACTATAACCTTAAACGACATTTTAAAAGCATTTATCTTAAAATTTGTATTGCAGTTATTTTTATAATTGACGACTTTTGCTTCAAAATTACATTCTCTACACTTTTTCAAAAATACAGATGCAGCAACATTAGGAACACATAATAGTGCATGTCATAATGTTTCATATCAAAGGAATCATTAGACTTGACATTAAAATCAACATATTCGGCGAGAATTTCAAGATGGTTGATTCAGTTACACAATGAAAGGGTTCAATTATAAGTTGAACAGCTCTCGTATAAACATTTTTCACAATTTAAAGTGCATGCCCATCTTTCAACATCAAACAACGACTCTATGCAGTAATTATAATTATAATTATTTTTAGCAAAAGAAATATAAAAAGATCGGACAGGGAAAGTAGCATTCAAGGAGGACAGTCAACCACAAAACACAGAAACAAACACGCAAACAGACAAACAAGAAGTCAAAAGCAATAATAAAAGCAAACGACATCACAAACACAAAAAGGGTTGACAATAGGGCTACCGCCTTGGAACGGTCAGTGGCAAAGTAGGCCAATGGGGGTTTAAACCGGTTCTAGGGTGCACCAAACCTCACACTTACCCTACTGTCATCCCATTAAAACAGGACAGTGTAAATAAAGAAATCCCCGCCATGATCTAATCTCTAACCAACAAGGCAGCATCAATAGGCAATATAAGTAAAACACAAATATGCTCGTGTAAATATAATACAATAAAACAATAGCCTAGAAAGCCACAATGAAGGTACTCAATGACTTTGCAGAAGCCAGAGCAGTAAGAGAATAAACCATTAAGGGCACGACAAGAAAGATCATGGACAAACATCAAACGCCACCGTCCCAATGGGCTTTAGGTAGGCGTCATCAAAGGGTCCACAGCCTGTCCGGTCATCGTACAATTAAAGAGGAAAGCATAGTGGCGAACTGTAAAAGGGTCCACCACCAAGCATGCAGTACGTTGCAAAATGATAGGGTCATAACCTCTTTTGATAAACTTTTTAACAAGTTTAACAAAGATAGTATGGAAGTGATCATGACCTAGAATCTTACGAAGTTTATAAATCACATCACCATAGAAGTCAGATAGACCCTGATAGAATTTCTGATTCAAAGGAGTTGTAGATTTTCGCAAGAATTCCATCGAAGTGGCAGATAATGTTCTGAATCACCGTTTTCATCATCTTTCTTAATTCGTTAAAGCATCTACTGAAATGTGTGATTTGCCCGACCACATTCATTTCCATTGACAAAGTCAATTTGTCTCTCTTTCAAGAAGCGTGTTCAGATTCAGTATGTGATGCTTAGCATTCACTTTTTTTCCCTTCAAATTATTGTCGTTCTTTTTGTATTCTTTCAGAAACATGTATATTTTACGAAGAAAATTTTCAATTCTTCGTACTCTGTCAACACCTAAATTAATGTAAAACAATATTAGTACAAAATACTGCACGTATATTCAACAACGCTTTGACTTGTTTAACTTGTTTGACTCTCGTGTTTACAAGTATGTTTTATATTATCCTCGGAAACGGTTTCGAAACTTGTTGTCATCTTTTATTTGCTGTTGTTTAGTGACTGATTAAACGCGCATTAAGTACCCGAACACGGTACATTGAAACGGCAAGGCCGGTTATTTAGTAATGTCAAGGAATGGTTTCTTCACCTCATAATGTGTAATAATGTTTTAATTAATACAATGTTTATGTCATATTTCAAACATTCCTTGGTTGAACTCAGTGCAACTTACTGGTGTTATTTGAGATCAATGAGCCCAATATAGGTGGCTTTGGAGTAGAATACCGCTTAAGCCGGTGCTAGAGTGCGTGAGAGGTATTGCGTCTTACATAACCTCTAATTAACAGACTCAATAAAACCGAGTCTACTACTTTATTATATTTTGGTTGTGTTTGTTGCTTCCAAAGGATCTCCCTTATCAGTATTTATTCATGTTTTGCCATTATCATACGGTTCCATTAAACATAAATAAATACATACGATAAACTTAACAACTAGCTTGTAGTTAAGGTTTCAATAATAAAGTCCTTGGGATGTGCTTATCACCTGCAGAACTGCAGAGTTGTTGCAAAAGAAATATAAGAAGATCGGACAGGGAAAGTAGCATTCAAGGAGAACAGTAAACCACAAAACACAGAAACAAACACGCAAACAGACAAACAAGAAGGCAAAAGCAATAATAAATGCAAACGACATCACAAACACAAAAAGGGTTGACAATAGGGCTACCGCCTTGGAACGGTCAGTGGCAAATTAGGCCACTCTGTTGTAAGCATCCATTTGTTGTAGGAACATTGTTTTCTGCCACCAGTAAGAAAGACATGAAACAAAACAGGGAGCATGATGACTACCGTTAATGAACATCAAATTATGACAAAACTAACACAAATTCGGGGGGATTAAACCCCTCCACCTGAATAAGCAGTGTATGTCCCTTTTTGTAGATTTTCTGGAGAAAAAAAATGTTCCAGAAAAATCAGATATAAAAATAGAACAGGAAAAGTAGCATTTAAGAACGACAACCACAAACACACAGAGAAACAAAGAGCAACTTCTCAACCTGAAAGGTTTATTCTCTTGTTACAAATTATACTAGTAAGTTTTTTTATATTATATATGATCATTTATGTGTTTTGCTTATGTTGCCTATAAGCATGATTAATGCTGCCTTGTTTGTTAGAGATTATAACCTGGCGGGGATATCTTTATTTACACTGTCCCGTTTTTTGGGATGACAATAGGGTAAGAGTGAGGTTTGGTGCACCGTAGAACCTGGCTTAACCAAACAGCGGACTTTTTTGCCACATACCGTTCCAAGGACGTAGCATTATTCTCAACCCTTTTGTGTTTGTGATGGCTTATATTGCCTTTTATGGATCTTTAAAGTTGTTCTTTGTTTCTGTGTGTGTTTGTGGTTGTCTGTCTCCTTGAATGCTACTTTTCCTGTTCGATTTTTATTTCTACGTTCAATGCTCATAAAAAGAAATTAAAATAAAAATGTTGGCGAGCACAAATTGCCAAATCGTTAGGTGTCATTTGCGTATTTTGTATAGTTCCTTGTATTGCTAGTTTGTCCAGACTGTATTAAAATAATGTATGTATAAAAACTATGACATCTACAAGAAACAGATAAAACAATTGAACATACACAGAAGCAAACAACAACTACAACGATGAATAAAAGGCTAGATATGACAGCACACACATAAAATGGCTGACAATAGGGCTATTGAATGGTCAGTGGCAAGAAAGGCCGCTGGTGGTTGAAACCAGGTTCTAGGGTGCAAATCCCTCACCATCCCTTTTGTCATCCCAATACACGGGACAGTGTAAATACAGATATCTCTAACAAAAATAGTAACATTAATAGGCAATATAAGTAAACACATAATTGATCATGTAAAATAATATTTAAAACCAAAAGATAGCCACAAAATAAGTACCCAGTGACTTGCCAGAGCAACAATAGAACAAACCGTTAAGGTACGACAATACAAGATTAAAGACAAACATCCAACACTTCCGTTCTATATGGATTTAGGTAGACGTGCTCATAGGGTCCACAACCTGTCCGGTCATTGCACAATCAACGAGATAAACATAGTGGCAAACTGTAAATGGGACAACCACTAAACATGCAGTTCGTTTCAAAATGATAGGGTGATAACCTCTTTTGTTAAACTTTTTAACATGTTTGATAAAGACGGTATGAAAGTGATTATGACCAAGGATCTTACGAAATTTGATTGTTACAGAAGTCAGGTTGTGATAGTCCGTGTCACAGAATCTATTTGTCTGGCCGTTCGTGAATTGCTACTTCAGCAACTCGCTCTTTGGCGATTTTTATTTAGCCAGATATGTCAAAAATGTCTTTACCATTGAAATTAAATGATACTAAATTAATATCAGATTCTACACATATGAGAATTATGTTTTGGTAATATGAGAATTATGTTATGGCATTAAATAAATGCTCGGCGGTTTTTATTTAGCCAGATATGTCAAAAATATTTTATCAGTATATATTGATATTAAATGATACTAAATTAATATCAGATTCTACACATATGAAAATGAAGTTATGACATTAAATAAATGCCCGTATTTAATTCATGTTATAATGGACCTTTAGAAACGGCCGAGCACGACACATAGGAAATATTGCAGTCTCGGTTTGATTGAGACTGTTCATGAGCGGTTGTGAAATATGCTAGCTTCCGCTCACGCTCTCTAGTCCCAGATTGAGAAGAACTCAGTATTCATAAAAATCAACAGTACAGAATTTTAACCATCCCGAAGATGGCAAGCATATGGCGGTGGATATAGCAATATTTGTATCTTTATTTCACCCCCTATATCCAGCGGCGTATGGTCCCAGGATCTAATAAAATTATATGCCCCGAAGAGCGAAATAAACAAAAGGGAATTTAGTTGGCAGCAGCGGTTATGAAGCCTACGTATCACAAGTAACAGCCAAAATACTAAATTAAAAAGCAGACAACATATCCTATGAGTGGTTAAACAATACCCAGAGCCTTTTATCGGCCGCAGTAGTGGAACCACCGAATCGAAAATTAAGTAAGAAAACAAAAGAAATTGAAAATGTACCACCGATCACTAAATATAAGTATCGGGCCCAGCGATCTCCAAAGTTCGAATGAATAACAGTACTGATTGCAAGCGCAGGGAGACATTTTACTGCCGCCACACTGCACAAGCAACGCCACTGTGCTATAATAAAGAGTATGGTAACTACCTTTGGAAGTTGTTCAATGATAGTCTTCCTATGCATGTTGTAGTTGCTTTCATCTGAACAAATCCGTTCGACTCGAATCCCAATGCCATATGGTATAGCTTGCTTTGTTGATTTTGGGTGCGATGACTGGCTATGAAGATACAGGTGCTTGTCCGCGGGTTTCGTATAGAGGTCCATCTTGATTGTGTTTTCCTCAATTGAAATTAAAACGTCAAGAAATTTTAGCTGATAAGCTGAGTAGCGGAGTTCTATTTGTATTCTAGGATGAATACTATTTGCTAACTTGTGGAACTTTATAAGTTATCTTCTCCGTGCGTCCACAGTCACAACACATTATCTACATAGCGAAAGTATGCACACGGTACCTTATCTGCAGATTCCATTAGTTTGTTCTCCCAAGAACCAAGGTATGTGGATGCATAATTCATACCCAGATGTGATCCAACCGCTGTTGCTTCCTTCTGCATACCTTGTTTGTCCGCAAAAGAGATACTGTTGTTTTGCAACACCATTTTCATCATTCTTAACACTTCCTCTGTGGGAATGCTCACATCTACTCTGTTGTTTAAGGCTTGTTTTACAGATACTCGCGCTTCCTCCCTCGGTACACTAGGATATAGTTGCTTACTTTATTTAAAAAGTCAGTGGTATCCTTGATGTAACTTTGAAGAGATGTTACATGCGTATTTAATTAATTTTCCACCACTTTAGCCATTTTCTCTGTTGGGTGATTCCTGCCATTCACGATAGTACTCAGTGGCATGTTGGATTTATGAATTTTAGGATTACCCTGAAGTTTTCCAGATGTCCCACCAGATGGCATAAGATATGATTTCATATCATTTGTGATTGATCCTCTTTTGTGCATCTCATTAACGAGTTTTTTGGCTTTGTTTTTAATTGTTTGTGTTTTGTTTTCCTTGATCTCGTTATATATGTCACTATTACCCATATCTTTCTCAAGTTTCTCGACATAAGCTGTTGAATTCATTACCACAATTCCTGAACCCTTATTACTATACTTTGATCAGTTAAGAGTTCTCTCATTGCAACCCTTTCTTGTTGTGTAATGTTCATTCTGAATCGTTTTTTTAAACCAGAAATGACATCATCCTTCACACATCTGATATATGAATCTAGCCGTTTGTCTCTACCTGTATTTGGTGTCCAGTTTGACTGCTTTTTATACTTATCATATTCATCATGTTGTTCTTCAACCTCTTGTTCATTATAAAAATACTCGCGCAGTCTCATTCTTCGCTCCCAAGTTTTAAGGTCTGCTATCAGCTTTCCTTTATCGCCGTTTCGCCTTGTTGGCACAAACTTTAGACCTTTCGACAATAAAGTTTACTGAGAACTCCCCAGTTGTTTTGAAGACAAGTTAGTAACTGAGTATATGAAACCAGTGGCACTAGTTTCCTTTGCGGGCAGTTTAACATTATGTAGCTGTTTGCTTCTTGGCTTTATATTTCTTCCTTTTGATTTGTGTGCAATTTTGTCTGTTTCTACTTTCGCTTCAAGTAGCGTCATGCTTGACTTTCTTTCACCTGGTACTGAACGGTTTTCACATGAGCAAGTTCTACCACTCTTGAAAAGAACGTCGAAGTGTTCATTTTGTATCGAAATGTAAATAAGCCCCGTGGTTGCATTTTTCAAAGTTAGAAAATCTAAGCCATTCCTCCCGTCCGATGCTGTCCTGGTGTTTTAAAAAATGTCAACATTAAAACACTGACATGCAGCACTTATTTCTGCTTCTGTCGTCCAAGAATCCACTCTTCCATCAACAAACTGCATGCCCAAGAATCCACTCTTCCATCAACACTTGTATCTTATAGTTCCTACGTTAAAGGAAGTTCGTTATTATGAATTTAATTCTCTCAAATAATAAACAATTATATTCTAAATTCAATTTATCAGTATTCATTGGGCGTCTTTCTATGGTGAATGTTTGTATAGGTACCTGAGGTTATAATCATGTAATGTGAATCCTCTATCGTATCAATATACGCTATGATTGTCGTTATTTAACGGAAACGCACGAAGATATCCGACGTGTTCAAGAGTAAGACCTTAAGTATCACCGGTTTCCGAAATCAATCTTGTTTAGGTTGACTAGGTGGCCGAGTGGGGTAAGGCGTCTGCTATTGGGCGAGGTTCTGTGTCGAGATTGGCTAAGAGAGGTTCGGTGTACCCTAAAACCCAGCAATAGTTTTGCCACTGATCTTTCGAAGGCGGTACCCCTATTGTATAACTAGTTTGTGGTTGTGGTTTTGCATACTTCTATTTATCCTTACATCCTGTTACACTTTTATATCTACTTTTATATCTACTTTTATATCTACTTTTATATCTACTTTCATCTCTACTTTTATATCTACCTCTACTTGAAATATATACATTTGGTTTTACGGCACACTTACACAACAAAGTTTATATAGCGTCAACGGAAATTAAATTCCCAGGCACCGTCTCATTCACAGCGAATAAACATATCCAGAACGGGATTAGAACCATATAACATGCAGAACCACACTGTTGCTGCACATTCATTTACTGTGTGACATCATAAACACAAATGAGTTGACAACGGGGCTACCGTTTTGGAACGGTCCGTGGCAAAAAGAAAAAAATCACTGGAGATTTAAACCAGCTTCTAGGATGCACCAAACTCATTCTTACTCTGTTGTCAATTTAGAGGGATGTTTTAAAGAATGAATGAATGGTGTTTTACGGCACGTCGACACATGTTTTAAAGAATAACAGAAATACGATCATGTATTTATGAATAAAAGAAAGGCTAGATAGTCACAAAGCAAGTATTCAATTACATGGCAGGAGCAAGAGCAACACGAGAATAAACGATTAAGGGCACAACAAGGCAAGACAGTACATTTTATATGCGATAAGTTGATGCTTATTCATTTAGACGTCTTGTTCATCAAGTACCTGAGCCTGACACTTTAATTGGATGAAATGCCAACATTTGGTGTCTTCAGCGTGGATCATATTGTGGCGTAATGTTTCACACATTTATCTCGAAGACATAATATGTATATCTATTCTAATATCTAAAGCACTTTATGGCTTTGGAAGTCAGGCAGCGACGATGTTATTCGAGGGATGTTCGAAAGGTAATGCTTATTGGCCTGTTACACGAAGAGCAGGAGGAATTGTGTACATCGATATTTATACGCACCGATAGCCCTATTCAACACCTACACAATGGTATATACATGTTCAAGTTATTCGACCAGTTTGTAAAATAATAGCCATTTCAATAGAGTCAGTCATTGACCACTGTTGTAAAAATGGTTGGGAAACGAGCAGAAAATACTGATGAAATGATTGGGAAACGAGGAGAAAATACTGATGAAATTAGTGCCTATATCAAAGTTCGTTCAAAACTAGGTTATTCTGCTAAGCAGATTTTTACTGAAATTGAACTTGCATGTGGGAGATATAAGGTATCTTATGACAGTGTTCGGCGATGGAAAAATAAATTTGATTCTGGTGTAGAGTCTACTAAAGATGCACCAAAATCTGGGCGTCCTAGGACTGCCACTGACAAAACAACTGTTGCCAAAATTAAGCAGATCATTAACAAAGATGCGCGATACACGGTTTGTGATATTGCTCGTATGGTAGGGTATCACTATTCAGAGTTCATTTTATTTTAAAGCGTATCTTTAAAGTTAAAAGGATTTCTGCGCGGTGGGTACCACACCTTTTGACAGAGGCTCAAAAGAAGGCACGTGTTAAAACTGCCGAAAATGTTTCCCAAGTTTGACAAAAAGCAATTTGCCAATGTTGTTACTGGCGACGAAACCTGGGTTCACCATTTTGAACCAGTTCGAAAAATGGGTAACAAAGTATGGGCAAGTAAAGAGTGCAAAATGCCATCAGTTGCCAAACGAACAATGAGCACAAAGAAAGTTTTATATGCAATCTTTTTCACATGTGACGGTTTGTCGATTCAAATTACGGCGAGAAAGGGAAAAAGCGTGACTGGAAGGTATAACCGTGATGTTGTACTGAAAAAACTGTAGAAATATTATTTAAAAAGGTGCCCAATCACAGGATTCAGAAATGTCCGTCTTTTGCACGACAATGCCCCAGCCCATACCTTACACATTGTAACCTCTCACTTAAAGTTAGAAAAGTTTACTGTCCTACCCCATCCCACGTACTCGCCAAATCTCGCAACATGCGACTTCTTTTTATTTTCAACACTGATTTTTTTCTTTCTGGTCGTACATATAACTCGAGGCAGGCTCTTGGTTCAGCCTTGTTTTCCAGTGCCTCAAGTATATACCAAAATCAGCCTACCGTGACACTTTCCAGAAATGGATTCATTGATTGAAACTGTGTGTTTCTAGCAAGGGGGAGTACTTTGAAGGAATGAAATACATATTTTTAATTTTTCATCCACAAGTATTAACCAAATAAGCATTACTTTTCGAACATCCCTCGTATTCTTCGAAGTAGATTCCGTGAGAAATTCATAAAGTCAGCTGGAACAAGAACTGACATTTCCTTTAACATCGTTGGAATTTATTTCAGTTAGCCGGAATTGAATATAGAAAGACAATTGTATTGAATTAAATTAAATTGAAGACTTTACAGGAAGAGGTTAGCCTAGTTATTAAAACTACTTCCATCCCAGAGACACTCTATCAAAAAAGATATTCTTATAACGAGAGACAGTCGAATTATCAAAAACAACGAGAAAATAAGTTGACATTTAACGAGCCTAGGATAGTATAAGTGAAATAGACGAAATATCCCTTGTGAATAGTAATACGTTTTATTTAGAATAATTTGTTATAGGACGATCCAAATCTATCACGAAATGCAAGATTTGAAGAATATCAAAGATGACATAAGGCCTTTTTATTGCAACAATAGTGTTGCTTGCGCCGTGTGTCGACCGTGACAGGTCTCCCCGTATTGTTCTCGTTACGCCCCACAGGGATTGTATGGCATTCTTGATATGAATATGTTTTTGATACAGTCGCTTCTTTTCTCGATTTCTGGATTCGAAAGATGAATTAAATTTTGATACTGTTAATTATCCTCACTTAGATGAGAATGTTCCCCGAGCAACTTCTTTTGGGATTTCTCAACGTGTTAATCTAGAACTCGTAGTCGAGTTGAGGACTTTTAATAATCGAAATCCTTGTAGAACTAAAAATGTACTCCATTAGATCTACCGTTACAATAAACTTCGAAAAATGTTTTCAAAAGTGTATTAGCTTAACTAAAAACATAAACGTAATTTAAGAACTCTTCTGCGACAAAGACATAATACACTTTTATACAATATTTATTAAAAGTGTTACAACGTTTATGACTATTATTTTGCAACGCACTGTATGCTTATGGATTGACTCGTTTACAGTCTGTTGTTGAGCTTTCCTCCTTTATTGTGCGATGGGCATATTGTTGACCTTATGATGACTTCTATCTAAACCCTGAAATAACGGTAGCCTTTGATGTTGTCTTGCCGTATCATTAATGGTATATTATATTGTTGCTTAGTGGCTTTCTAAGATTCTTTGTATATTGTTATACATGTATGATCATCTTTGCGTTACACTTATATTGCCTTTTAAGTTTGTTTGGGGATTTTATTATTTATATTGTCTCATTTATTAGGATGATAATAGGGTACGAGAGAGGTTTGGTGCAACCTTGAGCTTCATTTAAATTCCCCAGCGGCCTTTTTGTCATGGTAAATTTAAATAGATATAAATGTCGAACAGGAAATGCAGCATTAAAGGATCTTAGTCAACCAAAACACGCACAGAAACAAACAATAATTACAAAGGTTAATAAAAAGCAAGATATGACATTACAAACATAATAGGGATTGTATGTGTTTCAGACATTTTATTAGGGTTTTTCCTTAACTTTCCTCGTGATCTAGTATTAGACACTGTTGTCGAGTTTTGGACCTCTTTTAACCGCCCGTAAGTTTACAAATATTATTTCTTAATGATCGTTGATACGATTCTATTTCGTATCTCTAATAATTATTATTTGGCCCTTATTTCGCTTTTCACAGAATGGTATTACTTTCTAAATTACATATATGATTATATTAGTAAAAACACTTAAAATAAATCTTACACCTCTTCGGTTGCACTCTGCGTCATCAATACAAATTCCACAAAATAACTCTTCATTTCTTAAAACTAAACCATATGTACGCCTTACACTTTAAATCTTCATTCGGCAACCTCGTTTCATGTTCCTTCTAATAAAATTACCAGTATTTTAATAATAGCTCTAAAGTTTCAGTTACTTCTCTAGGATCACCTGTTTTGAGGAAATACTCCTTTCAGAAATCGTTTAGTTCATTCAAGACGCAGGGTGTTTCCCTCTGTTAATAAGTTAACAATGTTAAGAGGTGCAGTTGTTGGACATTATTTATCTTGCAAGTCCACCATTAAATCAGCTGTTAATTTTAGAATATTTAATGTATATCTAGATTCAAATGTTGATTGACGTACACCTCACTTCATTTATGCTTTGACTTGAAATGCACCACGTTGCGGTGTACACTATGTTGGACAAACAGGTCGATCTTTAAAAGTTCGATTTCGTGAACAAAAATATAATGCAGGTAATCCTAAAAAGTTAAAAAATTACTTGTACCAACACTTTCGTCAATCAGGTCATACTTTTAGTAACGTTACTGTTCAACCGGTTGAACATATAATATATGATAATGATGCTACTAAAAGCTTTAAAATAAAAGCTAAACATAGTGGATGAAAAACTTGCAGACACCATATCCACTCTGCCTTAATGACAATATTTATCAACAAGGAAATATTTCAAAGATGTTAATATTGACATTTTTTATATATTTTCTATTTGAAAGCGTAATTTTAGGTCTCATGGTCGTAGGCGTAATGGTAACATCAAACATAAATCGCGTGTAATTATTTCAGTGCTGATTTACATACTATTTTTAAACAGTCTGGAAAGCACTCTATGCTTTCACGGCTTATCTCTCCGTCCATTTCTTCACTTAAGTTGATCGAAGAGGAAGCCGACAAATTATTAATTTGTACAGATCTCTTGTATAACACTGCTTCCATAATTCCAAGCTACACACAACATGTTCTCCGACCCATATTGACAAGGAGTCTGATCACGTCAGGCATTTTCTAAAAATACTATATCTTAATAAAGGTATTGGTTTCATTGACATGCCTAGTATTTTTCGAGATAACCATGTAGTTGATTATATCCCTAAATATTCAAAAAGTTCATAAAATCCTGTAATTTGTTATAAGTATAAAAAACCTATTAGAAATATTATTTTCAACTACAACAAAATAGTTTCTGACTTCTCTACACTATATACAACCTTACCACATCACCTTATCAAAAACAAGCTTACTGCTCTTATTAAAAAAACATTCTGGGGGGAAAATACTACATTTGTGGCCTGTAATAATTTTAATAAATACTGATAAAGGTGATCCTTTGAGAGCAACAAACACAATTAAGAGAATAAAGCAGTAGACTCGGTTCTATTGAGACTTTTTATAGCCGCACTGCACTAAACGAACGCTAGTGTGAATGTTAATAAATACTGATAAAGGTGATCCTTTGAGAGCAACAAACACAATTAAGAGAATAAAGCAGCAGACTCGGTTTTATTGAGTCTGTTCATGGGAAGTAATGAAAGAAGCAACACTTCTCACGCCCCCTAGCACCGGCTTAAGCGGTATTCTACTTCAAAACCACATATATTGGGCTCGTTGGTCCCAAAGGACCAGTAAAAAATAACACTACTGATTAGTAGCACAGGGAGCGATTTTTACTAACGTGGATTTTGCAAAATTGTATTATCGTAACCCTGATCTTCTTTCCAAATATAAAAATAATTTAAGAACCTGACTTCTATGGTGACGTGATTTACAAAGTTCCTAAGATCCCTGGTCATGATCACTTTCATACTATCTTTGTTAAACTTGTTAAAAGGTTTATCAAAAGAGGTTATGACCCTATCATTTTGCAACGCACTGCATGCTTGGAGGTGGACCCATTTACTTTTTCGCCACTATGCTTTCTTCTTTAATTGTGCGATGACCGGACCGGCTGTGGATCCTATGATGACGTCTATCTAAAGCCCAACAGGACGGTGACGTTTGATGTTTGTCTGCAGTCTTGTCTTGTCGTGCCCTCAATGGTTTATTCTCTTATTGCGCTGGCTACTGCCAAGTCACTGAGTACCTTCTTTGTGGCTTTCAAGGCTATTGTTTCTTTTTGTATTTATATATACACGAGTATTTTTGTGTTTTACTTATATTGCCTATTAATGATGCCTTGCTGGTTGGAGAATAAGTCATAGCGGGGATTTTTTTATTTACACTGTCCCGTTTTATTGGGTTAACAGTAGTGTGCCCCCTAGAACCTGGTGTCAAACACCCAGCGGCCTCTTTTGCCACTGACCGTTCCAAGGCGGTAGCCCTATTGTCAACCATTTTGTGTTTGTGATGTCTTATTTGGCCTTTTATTCATCTTTAAATTTGTTCTTTGTTTTTGTGTGTGTTTGTGGTTGGCTGTCGTCCTTGAATGCTGATTTTCCTGTTCCTTTGCGTGTTCCTGCACAACTTGATGTTTACCGGCGCATGACATCAGCATCAAGTCAAAGTCGGCATTTCCTTACAACAGTAATCCGGTGTGAGACTATTTCTCTTTGAATCCAATTACCAACCGAATAACGTTCTGTTCGTATAAATACAACGACTGTTTTAGTAGTTGAGCACGATAGAGAGGTAAATAAAACATTACCTATCACATTTATTGTACGTGTAATTATATAGTATGCGGGCTAACACTCGAACATCAGTACATATACATGTAACCTGTTGTTAGTGATATCTAAAAACAGTTATGAAGACAGGGTTATCGACTTGTAACGGTCGGTAGGCAATAACCCCTACTGGTTAACAACAATTTAATGTGTACCACAACCTTGATATTATCATATCAAATTGACATGAAAGTGTAAATAAAAGTAATCCAATAAAAAGGAAATCTCTGAAAATAAAGTCCACATCCAGAAAAATTAGCAAACGTTAGCGTATATGTTATTATAAAACTATATAGAAGTTATATAATTGTGAAACAAATCAGGATGTTGTCAGAATTGTACTAAACAACCACAGCCAGTTGCAGCCAGAGAGAAAACATTCTACTGTACGACCAGAAAACTTGAGGGACGAACGCTCATGCACCAAACTCTCCTGTCAGGAGTTCAGAAGGTGCAATCATAGTCCCACGAGGTTGTCCGGTCATCGCACAAGAGTAACACGAAGCGTAGTGACTGACTGTAGAGGGTCAATCACCAAGCATGAAGTATGTTGCAATACTAAAGTGCCATATGCTTTTCTGACGAATTCTCCGATTAAATGTGTAAAGTGGTCAGAAAATTCGCCAGACCAATTTAATTTCAGAAGTTTATAGACATCTCCATAGAATAAAAGTTGTGATATTCGCAAACACACCACTTATGTTTATAGCATGACATTTACATGTACAGTTTCTACTTTTGAATTTGTATATAATGGTAGTTTGATAAGATATTTTATTATTATTTTGGTAATATTTAAGAAGGAAACACATACAAATAAACTAATAACTAATGCATTAACACAAGAACAGAATAACGTTTTCATACAGAAGAAAATGCATGCACACAATTTGGCTTGAATTTGGCGCTGAAACATGATACTAGCGAGGTTGTGTACTTTTAAATCGATTTAAGCTAACCAGTGGGGGCATATTGCCTACTGAACGTTCCAAGTCGGCTGTGTACACATAACGTCGATTTATTATATCCATTAGGTAGGCCATATTGTTCAAATTTGATATCATGAACATAGATACATTTTGGAATTCGAAATGTCGTTTCTATACAGCTACTGTTAATCTCTGTTTTTGGTTCCTCATGAGAAAAAGTCCTGTAGAAACAACATCACCCAAACACAATGACACCGTAGGCCGGCACCTTAGCGTACACAAAATTAAATAAGCAAATTCCAATAGTCAATAAAAAAGACAACTTGATACACAACAAAATGAGTGGCGGAGACAGGGTTACCGACTCGGATTGGTCAGTAAACAATACGGACTAATAGTTAGCTAAAACAATTTGCAAATTGTATTTTTCATGATGTCTATCCACGCAATGTACTGCCCATCAACTGGCCAATAGGCAGAAGGTTATTACAAAATAAACCGTTATAGCTTGACCTCTGCATATTTTATGATGTACTATATTAGATGAAAATATTACTGTCTTAGTCAGCGTCGTTTTGCAGTTTGTGTTATTGTTTTTTGGTGAAAACTGTCACCACATGTTAATCAATCTCAGATTATACGAATACAACACGTTTCTGTAGAGAAAAGAAAGTACACTGTGTTGCGCAAAAACAAAACCCAAGAAGAAACTGGAGTTAATACAAAGGAAGAAATATTGTGTTTATTTCGATGAATCAGTATCAGACCATATAAGAACAAACAGATACAATCAATCATGCTTAAGACAGATTTACTTACAGAAATTAAAGCTCTTTCGGTATCGAATACTTACGAAAAACAATACGTTAAGTAAAAAGCTTTATATAATAATTAGAAATAATTCGTCACGTAAGAAATAAGTCATCACGTCAGAAAAAAGTCATCACATAAGAAATAAGACGCCACGTAGTCGTCACGTAAGAAAGAAACGACTAGTCGAAAAAGAAATGTAGCATTCGCAGAACTCACGACTCAAGAAAAGTAGATATATACTTCGAACAGGAAATGTAGCATTCACAGAAATCACTTCTCAGGAACAGTAGATATAAACGTAAAACAGGAAATATAGCATTCGCAGAACTCACTCCTTAGCTACTTAGGAAAAGTAGATATAAACGTCGAACAGGAAATGTAGCATTCGCAGAACTCACGACTCAGGAAAAGTAGATATAAACGTCAAACAGGAAATGTAGCTTTCGCAGAACTTACGCCGCAGGAAAAGTAGATATAAACGTCAAACAGGAAATGTAGTATTCGAAGAACTCACGACGCAGGACAAGTAGATATACTCGTCGAACAGAAAAAGTAGCATTCGCAAAACTCACTACTCAGGAAAAGTAGATATAAACGCCGAACAGAAAATGTAGCAATCGCAGAAGTCACGACGCAGGAAAGTGGATATAAACAGGAAATGCAGAATTCACAGAACTCACTACTTAGGAAAAGTAGATGTAAAGGTCAAACAGGAAATGTAACATTCGCAGAACTCAGGACTCAGGAAAAGTAGATATAAACTTCAAACAAAAAATGTAGCATTCGCAGAACTCACTACTCAGGAAAAGTAGATAGAAACGCCGAACAGGAAATGTAGCATTCGCAGGACTCACGACACAGGAAAAGTGGACATAAATAGGTAATGTAGCTTTCGCAGAATTCGCGATGCAGGAAAGTGGATATAAACAGGAATAGTAGCATTCACAGAACTTACTACTCTGGAAAAGTAGATTTAAACATCAAACAGGAAATGTAGCATTGGCAGAATTCACGACTCAGAAAAGTAAAGATAAACAGGAAATGTAGCATTCGCAGAACTCACTACTCAGGAAAAGTAGATATAAACGTCGAACAGGAAATGTAGCAATCGTAGGACTCACTACTCAGGAACAGTAGATATAAACGTCGAACCGGATGTATAGCATGCACAGAACTCATGACGCAGAAAAGGTAAATATAAACACGAATAGTAGCATTCACAGAACTCACTACTCTGGAAAAGTAGATTTAAACATTAAACAGGAAATGTAGCATTGGCAGAATTCACGACTCAGAAAAGTAAAGATAAACAGGAAATGTAGCATTGGCAGAACTCACGACGCAGGAACAGTAGACGTCGAACAGGAAATATAGCATGCATGAACCACAGTCCTCCAAAGGCACGCATATGAACAAATAACAATTATAAATAAATGCTGAAAAGGCGATCCCTTGGAAGCAACCAACACAAAAAAGGGGTAAAAGTAGCAGACTCGGTTTTATTAAGTCCGTTTATGAGAGGTTATGTTAAGTGAAACACGTCTCAGGCCTCCTAGCACCGGCTTCAGCGATATTTTACATGTTGGGAAGAAAGTATCTCTATGTCCACCGCCGTATGCATGCCATCTTCGGGATGGTTAGAATTATGTACTATTGATTTTATGAACATTGAGTTCTGCTCAACCCGGGGTTAGAGGGCGTGAGCGGTAGCTAGCATATTTCACTACCGTTCATGAACAGTCTCAATCAAACCGAGACTGCAATATTTCGTGTTTGTCGTGTTCGGCTGTTTCCAAAGGTACACTCTCATACTCTTTTAAAGCCACAAAGATTGGGTTCGATGATCACAAAGGACCAGTAAGTAATAATACTATTGATTTGTAGTCGGAGCGACTTTTTACGGTCGCCACACAGCACTAAACAAACGCTAGTGTGAATGTCAATAAATATTGAAAAGTGGATCCCCTGGAAGCAACAAACGCAAACAAGAGATACAAGTAGCAGACTCGGTTTTATTGAGTCTGTTCATGAGGGGTAATGTTAAGTGCAACACATCTCACGCCTCCTAGCACCGGCTTAAGCGATACTCCATTTTAAAGCCACAAAGATTGGGTTTGCTGATCCCAAAAGGACCAGTAAGTAATAACACTGCTGATTTGTAGTAGGGGCGACTTTTTACGGCCGCCACACAGCACTTAACAAACGCTAATGTGAATGTCAATAAATACTGAAAAGTGGATCCCTTGGAAGCAACAAACACAAACAAGAGAAAAAAGTAGCAGACGCGGTTTTATTGTGTCTGTTCATGAGGGTAATATAAAGTGCAACACCTCTCACACATCCTAACACCGGCTTAAGCGATATACTACTCTAAAGCCACACAGATTGGGCTTGCTGATCCCAAAGGACTAGTAAGTAATAACACTACTGATTTGTAGTCGGGGCGACTTTTTATGCCGCCACACAGCACGAAACAAACTCTAGTGTGAATGTCAATAAATACTGAAAAGTGGATCCCTTGGAAGCAACAAACACAAACAAGAGAAAACGTAGCAGACTCGGTTTTATTGAGTCTGCTCATGATGGGTAATGTAAAGTGCAACACCTCTCACGCCTCCTAGCACCGGCTTAAGCGATATTTTACTTACATGTACGTATAAGCCTAGAAAGGAATATGAAAGGAGAAATTTGGAAATCATCGGACACAATAAATAGACAAATATCGGTTTGATTGAGACTGTTCATGAACGGTAGTGAAAAGTGCTTGCTACCGTCCATGCCCTCTAGCCCCGGGTCGAGCAGAACTCAATATTTAACATGTCAATACTATACACATTTGATCCATCACGAAGATGGTATACATATGACGGTGAACGTGGAACCTTCAATGCGGTATTTGCACACCATTCCATGGCCAGCGGCGTATGGTCCCAGTTTCTAACAAAACACATTGCCCTAAACGAGAAAACAATGGGCGAAATAAACAAAATGGAATTTAGCTGGTAGAAGAGGTTAAGAAAATAAGTATAAAAGTCGAACAGGAAATGCAGCTTTCACATAACACAGTAAACCCCAAAACACGACAAAAAACAAACATGAATGGCAATGTTAATAAAGAATAAAGGCATATGACGTCACAAACACAAACATGGGTGACAATAGGACTACCGTACTGGAACGGTCAGTGGTAAACAAGGCTCAGCTTAAACCAGGTTCTAGGGTACACCAAACCTCACACTTACCCTACCCTACTGCCATCCCAATAAAATGGGACAGTGTAAGCCTGCGTATCACAGGTAGCAGTCAAAAGACAGTATTCAAAAGAATACATGAAATTTAAATACCGTTCAAAGTCATTCGTATGGTTCACTAAGTGACGAAATCTTCGTCTTAGTGAAGCAGTAGATATTATGTGAGCATTTAACATTTGTGTAACTAACGCAATTAGAATATTGTTAATAATGGACTTACGAGGGTTGACTTTTTAATTATTTTATGCTTAATTTACCTTCAAAGTTATCTCCTCTTGACAAAACGCGTTTTTGAAGACTTTTGATCCAAATTTGCAAATCTTAGTCCGTTTTGAATATACCCCGAAGACACTGATACATGGACACTCCTACAGTAGTCCTTGACCCATATCGCCACAATGACAAGTATTTTGCGAGCTTAGGAAAGAGAAAGAAAATCGCAGAGATCTGGCGAATACGGAGTATGTGGCAATAACCTTGACCTTTTCTGAACTCAGAAACAGGTCAACGAATCAGCTATATGTAAGGGGGCATTGTCATGAAGTAGATGGACATACCTTTGACCAGTTGATGGACGTTTTCCATATTTGTACACATTTCTTCAATTCGTTGAGGACAGCATTTTTGTAGAAATTATCCGAAACACTCTTTCTCTTTGAAACAGCGTTTTGACCGCTGCCGGGGAAAAATATACATACTGGACTTACTTTGCATTTATAGTTCTTTGCGAAATATTGGGTCGTTTGGAATTATTAGTAGCCCATATTCTGTTATCAACATTTCGTTTGGCTTCATCGCCTGTAACCAAGTTTGCAAATAGTGTATCCATCTCTCACTTATTTTCAAAACGTTTATGATTGTTTCCATAATCCCATGAAAGCATGCTAAAGAGAAGTTCGTCATGTCATTTGGCCGCCCCGGACGATGGCCATCTTGAAGAAACTCGTACCCGAGCAAAAGTATGTATTCATCCACCTAGAAACAAAACGAAAACAAATTTGTATCATTTTCAAATATCTCACAAACCTCTTGGTGAATGGGTTTTGCTTTTAAACCGAGCTAGGACCTACATTTAATATAGACCCGAATTCAATTCGTTTCCGTTTATACAGTATACCATAAAACAACCGTAATTGCAATGAAACAGGTTTATGTTTGTCGATAATTGCTACAGGGGATTATCAGTCAGTGTTCAGCCTACAAATTCACATCTGTTTTATACACTTATTCCACGGAATAAAGGAAATTCACGGCATATTGACGTTATTTTCCGAATCCACCTCGTATCATAGTAAAAAGAAATATAAGTAAACCATAGTAACCCATAGTAACCCATAGTAACCCATAGTAACCCATAGTAAACCATAGTGTGATATCAGGCAAATTGAGATAAAATCATTTTTAATTAAGATATCAATATAAAATAAAGAGATTTTCAAAGAGAAAATCACCCTGTTTCATAAAAATTAAATCACATAGAATGTCAACATTTTGTCTGAAGTATCATTTTCGTGTGTTTCGGCTCATATGTATAGCACTTACGCTTCTACAATTACCTTAAAAGAATGTTCAATCTTTTTACGACTTTGCTTTCGAATATGCCGGAAAATTTGAACTATATTGGTATCAAACAGCAGGTAAAAAACGTATAATGCCCCTGAAATGGCGGACCTGTCATATTTACGTAATATGATACAGCCAACACGCTTATTGTCCAGTGTTTAAATGTAACCCTTATTATCTTGCTAAATGCAAGTAGATTTTTGCAGATTGCAAGTAAGCACTTGCTAATTTTTTCAAGTAGTGAAAGCAACCAACTAGGTCTAAGTCTACGTTTATTCACTGAAAATATTTATTTAACTTAGTTAAATAGGTGGATATAAGTAAGTATAATTATACTTTATTACATGCCTGCATCCTGGCTGATCGTGAAAATGTCATTATTCATATATATAGCAATTCTTCTAAAATCAATAGAGGTTTAAACTGTAAATGCGAGAAACTCGATTAAAACAGCAAGTAAAAAACCTTCGCACTTGTATTTTTTAGCAAGTGGCTAAAATATTAAATTTGATCCCTGTTGTCATAATAATTACGAGATATGCACCTGGGCCCTTATTCATTAAGCAACTTTAGTGGAAAAACATTGCTTAAGCCAAAATTTAAGACTTTGACATATTTTTAAATATCCTTATTAACCTCTCAAGGACACTACACACCATCTATTTTAAGATAAATATTTAGCTGTATGTTTTAATTATCCATAACATTATTAATAATATTTAAAAAAATCTTTAATCGATAGAAAGTAATATTTAAAAATGGATAAAATGTTACTTAAGTTAAGCTATTGCTAAGAAGAAGGCCCCTTGAGAGACGATAGCCAGACGTTTTACAGACGCTATAATTATAGGTTATAGGATTTGTATTGGGATATATGCACGAGTTCTTTTGCGTAGTAATATTGCTCGACTTTAGGAGCGCAATATTTATGCGCAAAAGAATGAGTGCATATATCCCAATATAAATCTAATATCCTTTTTATTGCATATGCATTTTTATTGCATATGCATTTTTAAAATAAAAACGGAGAATTAGAACAAAACAAGGTTAAACAGTAGACGTACTTTCTATCCCTCTATCCTTAAGTGCAACTCGAAAAGGTGTAGTGCATGTAAATACTTGTCGCAAAAGTCCACTATTAAGTCCACTTCCAATGGCAGAGTGTTTAGTGTCAGTATACCTTCAGAAATTTAACTGATCGTCAAGTAATATCGTTTATGTTTTGACCTGAAATCATCCTAAATGTGGTATACAATATGTAGGCCAAACTGGTCGATCCATGAAAGTTCGTTTTCGTGAACATTTATATAAAATGCGTCAGTCGAAACGATTTAAAAACTTTCTTTATACACACTTTAGGGATTAGGGGCATTCCATAGATGATGTTAGCATTCAGCTCGTGGAATATATTGAATTTGATAATACTTCTACCAAAGGTTACAAGATACAAGCTAGATATATTGCTGAACTCAAATAGATAAAGCATTTACAAACTCCTTATCCATTGGGGTTAAACGATAACATTTATCAAGAAGGAAACATTTTCAATAACCCAGATCCTTTTAGCATATTGTCTATTCGTAAACGTAAACGACGGTCGCATGGTCTCCGGAAGAACCATAATCTTAAACGTAAATTTAGGAAAGTCTTTACTGTTGCAGACCTTTATTCTATTTATAAAAATGCGGGTAGACACGCCCTCCTTAGCAAAGTCTCTTGCTTACAGAAACTTGACGAAGATAGGATGCCATTTATGTCCGTACTAATCCATTATATGAGGTTGCATCTATTATCCAAAGTTACACGCAACATATTTTGCGTCCACGTATAGATGCTCCATCTGACCATCAAAGGCATTTTTTGAAGATAACTTATGTTGATAAAGGCATTGATTTCATTAATTTATCCGGTATTTTTAATGATATGCGAGTGATTGACAAAACTCCAAAGTATTTCAAGATTATTGAGACTCCTGTCACAAGTATAAGAAATCTACTAGAAATCTTATTTTCAATTATAATAGGATTGTTTCTGATCTTGAGATCGAGACATCTACTCCTACTAATTGAGATTGTCAAAATTCTAAATTTTGTTACGAACCTGCCGGTCACATTCTTACTGGAAATCTTGATGTAATTGAGGATAGGAGGATTCGGCATTTAATTGCAAAAGGGCCTAAGTATCGCCTTCCATCTGATATTGATTTTAATGCCTGTCGCAATGAAATTGCGGGTTCTTTAACGGATTTCTGTACAAAATGGTGTAAGCGAGAAAAAGCAGATACACATGCACTTACTGCTTGGATGAAAAACTATTTCAGAAATTGTTAAATTACGTATTTTATTTTACGAATCAATTCAATCCCTGCTACTACGGCCTTCTACTTACAATTTACGGCACATTAATAATTGTATTCAGAATGTACATACTAAATTTGCTCTTCCAACAATATAATTATTGTCTGACGACTACATTATATCAATACTTTGAATGCTGAGCTAGCGAGCACTTCTGCTTATCTGACTACACCTCTGCTGGAGACGGACATTGTTTCCCAGCATGTGACCTTTATGGAGACTATAAAGGTTTCTGTAATTAGTAAGCGGTCGAAGCTCCCTACAATGTACTGGATACCCAAACTTCACAAAATTCCTTACAAAGCACGTTTTACCGTTAATTTTAGTTCATGTACCACGACCAATATATCAAAACTATTGACTTCCTGACTTTCCGCGATTAAAGAACATGGAGAAGTTCTTGACAAACTACAATGTAAGCATTTTAATGCCTCTTTTCTACACTGTATACTACACTACCACATAATCTTATCAAAGAAAAATTGCTTCATCTTATTCAGAAGACATTTGCTAGAGAAGGTACAACTTTTCTAGCTTGTAATAATGTCAGGGCTTTCTTTACTAACGCCCCCATTGATAAGTATAATTTGTGGACTTGTACTGATGTTTGCAGAGCCTTATCTTTTCTTCTGGATAACATTTTTATAAGATACGGTAAAACTATTTACCGCCAGGTTGTTGGTATTCCTATGGGTACTAACTGTGCGCCACTTGTTGCAGATTTGTTTTTGTACTGCTATGAAAGAGATTTTATGTTGAGTTTGTCACCTGCTAGCCAGGGTGAAATTATTGATGCCTTTAATAATACTTCTCGGTATCTTGATGACATACTCAATATTGATAATCCGTTCTTTGCTCATATGGTTACTAACATTTATCCACCAGAGCTCACGTTGAATAAAGCCAACAGTTCGGATACAGTAGCAGCATTTCTCGATCTTCATCTCTCGACTTCAAATGATTGTATTCATACTAAAATCTATGATAAGAGAGATGATTTCAATTTTAACATCGTTAACTATCCACACCTGGATGGCGATGTACCTCGTGCTACCTTATACGGGGTGTATATCTCCCAGCTCATTCGATTTGCTAGAGCGTGTAATGATGTCATAAACTTCAATGACCGAAATCAAATTATTACAAGTAAACATCTTCAGCAGGGTTTTCGTTATCACAAACTACGTAGATCTTTCTCTAAATTCTACCGCCGTAACGAGGGCCTGCTGGAAAAGTACAACACCAACCTTAAGACACTTCTGCGACTAGGCATATCACAACCCTCATTTTATCGAGACGTGGTCTATAAACTTCGAAAGTTAAAGGGGTCTGACGAGTTTCCTGACCGCTTTACAAATTTAATCAGGAAGTTCGTCAGAAAAGGATATAACCCTTTGGGTTCACAGCGCACTGCATGTTTAGTGATTGACCACTCTACAGTCAGTCATTACGCTTCACTTTTCACTTGTGCGATGACTGGACTACCTCTTGGGACTCTATGATTGTACCTACTGAAATCCCAACAAAGGGAGGTGGGTGCATAAGCTTTCGTCCCTCGGGTTTTCTGGTCGTACCCTAGATTGGTTTTCTCTTGCAACTACTATGGTTGTTCAGTACGATTCTGGATACATCCTGAGATGTTTATTATTTTGTATGTGTTTCTTTAGTTAGTTTCTCAGGATGTGGACTTTATTGTTAGAGAATTCCATTTGATGGGATGTAGTTTTGTTTACACTGTCTTGTCCATTTGGGCGTTGAAGACAGGATAATAGCGAGGATTGTGCGCATATAAAATCGATTCAAGATAACCAGTAGGCCTTATTGCCTACTGACCGTTCCAAGTCGGTAACCCTGTCTTCACCACCCTTTCTGTTGTTTTTTGTCTCTTTCATTATATTTTCAAGTCCTTGTTTGCAGTACAGCGTGGACCTACGATGCCATTGCGCTCGGACGCTGTGGTTTCTATAGGACCCTATATCTCATTTTTTAATATTTAATTTTCATCAAAATAATTTATTTGAAATAAACATATTGTTATTATTCACAATGAAATCGACATTGTTTACGCCATGTGACATACCTTCTTTGACATGAACAGAAAATTGCACCAATCACGAACGAGTATACATTAAACACCCAATATGACTTTACTATACGTCAATGTGGGCGAATATTGACGTTTCCTGTTACATTTAAAGTAAAAGGAGTTTGTATATACGTATACAATGATATACACTTATTGCATACGCATTTCACAACTCCGTTTACTTTCAATGTAAATGTAAACGTCAATATTCGCCCATATCCGACGTATTTTAGTATATTGGGTGTGTAATTTAACTGGAACTACTTTTGCATACTCGTTCGCGATTGGTGAAATGTACAGTACATGTAAATATCATAGATTATGTCACAGGAAGTATATCACGTGATAAAAATAAAATGTAGCATTTTTGTTTCATTGTGAAAAACTCCCACGATGTTACGAACACACGTTTGTTTCAAATAAATGTTTTTTGATGATAACAAATTATTGCTGTCCTAAAGTCGCGCGATATTAGTTGTTATATATCCTAATACAAATCTAATAACCTATAAATACATTCCTATTAGGAAACATATACAGTTAGCCGGCTAAAACGGAAATTCATCAATTTGAGTAATGACCAAAAAAAAGCCTTCTGTGTCCATCAATACATCCCTCTGCTCTTCAAACACTCTCGCCACTAGACACTGCTTCTTATCCTCATATTGACAGCTACAAGCACTTTACGAGAGACGCTCATATCAAAAGGCGCTAAACAATACTTATTTGGACATCGATAGAAAGTCACGGCTTTGCGTAATCTGTCTTAATGGGTAAACAAACTAAGAAAACAACTTCAACAAAAGAGATTGATGGGTGGTTAGAATAATAAACATACTAAGAGTACGTTTATAAAAGTCGAATAGGAAATGTAGCTTTCAAAAAACACAGTTACTCAGTCAAAACAAACAACAACCACATGGACAAATAAAAGAATACATAAAAGGGTTGACAATAGTGGTACCGGCTTGGAACGATCAGTGGGTTCTGACGCGGAACGATCAGTGGGTTCTGACGCGGAACGATCAGTGGATTCTGACGCAGAACGATCAGTGGATTCTGACGCGGAACGATCAGTGGATTCTGACACGGAATGAGTGAAACCAAGTGTGACTTAGCACGTCACCCCTACTACCAATCAATAGAGAATAATTAACAGCATAAATATGATACTGAATTTATGCCACGAAGAAAAAAACGTGGTAATTTGGTTAAAAAAACGAGTTCGAAGAACAATTTTTTTAACCAAATTACCACTTTTTTCCTCGAGTGACATTAATTCAGTATCAAATTTATGTGTTAATTATACTGTTTATTATATAACTTTACGTTAAAGAAGAAATTAAAAAATATTTCAACCAGTGTGTTTTTTAACAAAGATGTTAAGAAAGTAGTTCCGGCATCTAGTGATGATATAACTTTTTGTGTGTGATACTAAAATTACGTTATTTATAGTTATGTTATAAGTAGTGTTATTACTTACTGTTCAATTGGGATGATCAGGCCCATTCTTTGTGGCCTTAAAGTAGAAAGCTGCTTAAGCCGGTGTTAGGGTTTGTGAGAGGTGTTGCACTTTATATTACCTCTCATGAACAGACTCAATAAATAAAACCGAATCTGCGACTTTTTTCTTCTCTTGTTTGTGTGTGCTGCTTCCAAGTGATCCCATTTACAGTATGTATTTACTGAGATGATAGTGTAGTTAAATAAACACCCATATGGCAAATAACAGTCTCTATATTCCCCATAAGTTAGGTCAAAGTTCAAAAAGACAATGCAACATTTATAGTAGAACACTAAAGTTTGTTTTGCGTTACTCGAATGGTATTTAATCTTTACATAAAAATGTGTGGACTTTATTGTTAGAGAATTCCTTTTGATGGGATGTAGTTTTGTTTACACTGTCTTGTCTATTTGGGCGCTGAAGACAGGATAATAGCGAGGATTGTGCGCATATAAAATCGATTCAAGCTAACCAGTAGGCCTTATTGCCTACTGACCGTTCCAAGTCGGTAACCCTGTCTTCACCACCCTTTCTGTTGTTTTTTGTCTCTTTCATTGTATTATCAAGTCTTTGTTTGCAATATAGTGCGGATCTACGATGCCATTGCGTTCGGACGCTGTGGTTTCTATAGGACCCTATATCTCATTTTTGACCACTCATAGGATATATTGTCTGCGTTTTAATTTAGTCGTTTGGCTGTTACTTGGACCATACGCCGCTAGACATGGGGGAAGAAAATATCTCTATTTCTAACGCCATCGGGATGGTTAAAATTATGTACTATTGATTTTATGAATATTGAGTTTTGCTCAACCCGGGGCTAGAGGTCTCAATTAAACCGAGACTGCAATATTTCGTATGTGTCGTGTTCGGCCGTTTCCAAAGGTCCACTCTCATACTCTTTTATATGAAATCTTCTGATCATTTTTTTATTTTATTTTAATAACACTCGGTGAAGCACCACCCAATATAGCATTCATTACGAAAAATAACCAAACATTAAAACATCATTGACATATCCTGTTATCGACAACTGTTTAATCGCTAAACCTATTTTGACAGTTTGTTTTAAAAAAATCTTTATCCTAGACAATCAAGCATCTTCATATAAATCATGGCCTTTATGGTGTGACATTATTGTATATGTATACAGCTGATAGGAAAAACGTAACAAATCATTATCACATTTAACTAATTTTAGACCCATATGGACATTTTATTGGACCTCGCTGGCATTAATACCGCACGCCTGTTTGTTTATATGGACGCCGATAATGTGTCTAATCAGTTCTTGTCGAAATAATGTTACTGCCCGTCATTAAAGTATTAATCATCGTTAAAGTAGCATTCAAGGTTCTTAACAAACTACGTAATATACCTCAAGTGTCATCATTATCTACTAAAACAAATTAATAGCTCTTATACAAAATAACTTTCGCCAGGGAACACACTACTATTTTAGCCTGTAACAACACTAGGGCATTTTTTAACAACAGTGATCCCGACGGTTTACACTTTATGGACTTGAGAACAAGTTCATGAATCACTATCATTCTTATTAGGCAACCTTTTTGTCAGGTTTGGACATTCCGTTTATAGGCAAACCGTTGGCATTCCGATGGGTACTAACTGTGCACACCTTGTCGCAGATTATTTTTTATATTACGACGAACGTGACTTTATGTTAGGCCTTTCTCCAGATACACAAGCTAATGTCATCGACGCTTTTAATAATACCTCACGCTGTCTGGATGACATACTTAATTTGGATAATCCTTTGTTTTCTACCATGGTTCCTAACATTTATCCTTTAGAACTAAAACTCAATAAAGCTAACGTTTCGAAACGGCTTCTATCACGCCGTTACTTGATTACATTTTACTATTGGAAATGGAGTAGTAATAACTAAAATGTATGATGAGAGAGATGATTTTGATTTCGATATTGTGAATTATCCACATTTAGATGGGGATATCCCCAGTACTGTTTCTTATGGCGTGTATATTTCACAGTTAATTCGTTTTGCCAGAGCTTGTAGCCGTGTCGAGGACTTCAACCTTCGTAATCTTAACATTACTGAAAAACTGCTCCAACAGGTTTATCGTTACCATAAATTACGTAAGACTTTTTCTAAGTTTTATTATCGTAACACTGATCTGCTCGACAAATATAATAACAATCTTAAAACTCTTCTGCGACAAGGTTTATCACAAGAAGGATACAAATATAACAACCCTACTTTTATGGAGATGTGATTTACAAACTGAAGAAGATTATCGGTCGTGATAATTTTCATGAGACTTTTTATTAATTATATTAGAAAATTCATAAACAGAGGTTAATACCGAAGTATTCTGCAGCGTAATACATGCTTAGTTGTAGACTCTTCTACAGTTTGCAATTATGCTTTCCTCTTTGATTACTGAACGACCGGACGGGCGGTGGACTCTATGACAACGTGTTCCTACATCCTGTAAGGCGGGAACCGTTTGATGTATGTCCTTCACTCCGTTTTGTCGCGCCATTAACGGGGTTTTCCTTGATGCTCTGACTTCAGACAAGTCATAAAGTACATATGAAATTAGCTTCTTAGGTTAAATTACTTTTTGATATACTATATACATGCACATTTCTGTTTTTTTTTCTTATTACACCTATCTATGTTTTCTCAAATCTAAGGGGTTAACTCGGCGGGGATTATTTTTATTTACACTGTCCTGTACTTTAGGGATGATGATAGGGTAAGAGTGAGGTTTGGTGCACTCTTGAACCGGTTTAAACTCCCCGGTTGTCCCTTTTGCCACTGGCCGTTCCTAAGCGGTACCCCTGTTGTCAACCTTTATATGTTTGTGATGTGCTTTTTTGCAATACTTGTTGGAGTGACTTTATTCTGTGAATGCTAATCTTCCTTTCGGACTTATAACCTTTTTGTTCTATTGTGATTTGAATTACAAACTTTGTAAGATTATTTGTCATAATCACTGTGTAGTGGGTAACCCATTTACAGTTCGCCAATATGCTTTCCGTTTGATATTCATATACACATGATCATCTATGTGTTATACGTGTTATACGTTTATTAATATACGCCTGTTAATGCTGCCTTGTTTAATAGAGAATATAGCCTGACGGGGATTTCGTTATTCGTTTTATATGATAACAGGGTAAAAGTGAGTTTTGATGCGCCAAAGAACCTGTTTTACACTCCCTGCCACCTTTATTCCGCTTTTATTAAAACAGTATACAGTTATCACATGTGTGTTTGGAGAACAGTCAAAACTGTTTTCCCGAGGTGGAGGGGATGGCAGTGTGAACTGTTTCCCGAGGCCGATAGGCCGAGGGAAACAGTTCACACTGACATCCCCCGACACCAAGGGAAAACAGTTTTGACTGTTCCCCGAACACACATGTGATAACTGTTTTATTACCTGATTAATGTTACTGTACGAAACAGTGAAAATGAAAATTTGTTTTATAATGGGAACCTATGGTGAAAAAAACAACATGACGTCACGCAAACGAAATTCCAGCACGTGAGGGAAACAGTCGAAACTAAAGACCGGTAACAGTTCGTTTTCACCGGGAACAGTCTTTTCCTTAGTGAATTAGCAAGAAATGACGATATAGCATTTATATAGGAGATCAGGTAATAAAAGGAGTTAACAAACATTCAGAATTAAAATGGGGATACGCTTTACTTTAAAGTACAGCACAGCAAACAGAAGGTATATAATAACAAAAATGCCATTCAGTTCAAGAGAATAAAAATTAATGAACACAATAACAAATAAGGAAATAAAAGCGTAACGGAAGAGAACTGCTCCTTCGTTTACGCGACAATAAAAGGAGGCATAAATGTCTAACAGAAAATGTACCATTACAAAGCCAAATAAAAACACCCATCAAAAACAAACAAGAATTGCAAGGGTAACAAACAAAAAATATGTGACACCACATGATATATAGGGTCCTATAGAAACCACAGCGTCCGAACGCAATGGCATCGTAGGTCCGCACTGTACTGAAAACAAGGACTTGAAAACTGTTAAAAGTACAGCGCAAAACCACGCTAAAACAACGTAGAACGTCGCCATCTCTATAGGATGGGTGAAAATAACAACATTAATCACATGCACGGGGAGCATACCATTGAAACAAGAGATATTATGCAGACAAAGGACAAAAATACGAGACATCCATTATGCTTATGCATCTGTCCATTAAGAATTCTCCGTTGCATAATCAACATTTCAATCTAGCAATGGAAATACGGATACATTACAGTCACTGCGTGATTCTTAACAATTAAATTCCAGGTTTTATGGCGCAACCGTAGAACATTCTCAAAGTCTGTAGTTATATTGTTGTTCAATACATTTAATACCAAAGTCCCCAGTTGTGACGTATACAACCTTTGAATCGTATGTGCCATGTTTTATATTATTTTTTTTATAGAATTTCTTTTTTACTGGCTTGCATATGTACTTTATAATTTACTTGCAAGTAAAGTATCCCGATCCGGTTTATTTAGGACTTCCATTATCTGGATACCGACTTTAAATAAACAAATCCACATATACTATGTTTATATCCCCATTGTCAACCTTGAGTAACTGTTTTTCTTTATGAATTTATTAATATAAACAAACTTGCCAGTTTATAGTCTAGACAGAATTAATTTATATGTTTACCAATCCAGCTTGCGCCATTACTATTTCTCGTCAGAAAACATAAAACTATTTATCAATTCGAGAAACATAAAACTATTTATCGATTCCGATTTGGATAACAAACATTATGATCTCACCAGCAGGCAAACTTGTTTAGATATGAAGTCCACATCCTGAGAAAACTAACTAAAGAAACACATACAAAAAAATATACATCTCAGGATGTATCAAGAATCGTACTGAACAACCATAGTAGTTGCATCTAAAGAGAGTACGACCAGAAAACCCCAGGGACGAAAGCTCATGCACCCACCTCCCTTTGTTGGGGTTTCAGTAGGTACAATCATAGAGTCCCAAGAGGTATTCCAGTATCCAATTATCCTCTAAAAATAAATTAGAGGATACACAGACACTCTCGATAAGCTCACGTCGTCCCTCATTAATTGGAAAGAGAACTCAAACATTTATTTAATTATATGTAAGAACACTTTAAAGTCAACATGATAATGAATAAGTAAACCATTACGCCAGCTTCAATGTTTGATAAATATTTCAAGATTGCCGCATGTCCCTTTAACAAAAGCTTTATTATATATATGTTTTTTTTTTAAATAGTAGGAATTAATAAATGACACAATTGTGAAAAAATATCAGATAATTACATTAAAAAACAAATAAACAAACAAGGTCTCAGCCTCCCAAAAAGATGACTCAAAAGTTAATGAAAATATGTAATAGTAACCATATAAACTAACACATATTATAGTATGAAAGTGATCACGACCAAGGATCTTACGCAGTTTGCAAATCACGTCACCATAGAAGTCAGGTTGTGATAGTCCTTGTTGCAGAAGAGTTCTTAAATTACTTTTATATTTGGAAAGAAGATCAGGGTTACGATAATAACATTTTGCAAACGTTTTACGAAGTTTATGGTAACGGTAATCCTGATGGAGTAGCTTTTCAGTTATACAAAGAAAACGAATATTAAAGTCCTCAACTTGAGTACAAGCTCTTGAAAAACGAATAAGTTGAGACACATTCACCCCATAGGAAGTTGCTCGGGGAACATCCCCATCCAAGTGGGGATAATTGACAATGTCAAAATTAGAATCATCTCTCTTGTCATAGATTTTGCTAATTGTTTCACCATTTTCAATCGAGAGATCTAAATCATGAAAAGAAGCGTTATAATCAGATACATTAGCTTTGTTAAAGAAATATAAAAAGATCGGACAGGGAAAGTAGCATTCAAGGAGGACAGTAAACCACAAAACACAGAAACAGACACGCAAACAGACAAACACGAAGGCAAAAGCAATAATAAATGCAAACGACATCACAAACACAAAAAGGGTTGACAATAGGAAATAAGCTGAAGTTCTTTAGGATAAATATTATTTACCATAGTTGGAAAGAAAGGGTTGTCAATGTTCAATATGTCATCCAGATACCGAGAGGTGTCATTAAAGGCTTCAATACATCTGCCTGGGTATCTGGTGAAAGACTCAACATGAAATCTCTTCCATAGCAAAACATAAATGACGTGAGATGTACGTCAATTAACATTTGAAGCTAGACATACATTAAATATTCTACCATTAACAGCTGATTTTAATGGTGGACTTGCAAGTCAGATATATTATGCATTTAGGTCTTAACTATGGATGTTTTTATTATTGATTTGTTTGCGCTCCTTGCCGAAACAATATACAAGAAATGCAATAAGAAACTATAACACACTAAAGATACTGTTATTTTTAAATCGCGTAGTCATCTTTGTAGCAAATTAAATATAGTTATTTTATGTACCGCTGAATGCAAATGAAGTTATATTTAAATACTTTTTACTTTAAAAATAAATAAATAAATATTTAAACAGTGTTTCAAGTTTCAATCAAGTTAACCCCAAGGCTATCCTCAAACGATCGCCTATTTGCTGTCTCCTGTCCCATGTTTTCACAGATGAAAAAACCTGCGTTTTAACATAGAGTTATATAGGTCATATACTGACATATTTGTTGTTTTTGTTGTTTATTAATTTGCTGATGTTTGTTTGTGTATGTACTGCTGTTGTGGTTGTTATTGCTGTTGTTTTTTCTTATGATGAAAATGGGGGTGGTGAGGGGAGTTTAAACATGTTAAAGGGTGCACCAAATCTCACTCTTACCCTACTGTGATCCCAATAAAACGCAACAGTATAAATAAAGACATCCCCCCCAGAATGTATTCTCTAAGAAACTAGGCAGCGTTAATAGGCAATAGTTTCTACTAAAAATAGTTTTTCTAATATGTCAAACATCTATATAACTATATATCTTTTCATATCATCCGCGAACGTTTAAGTGTCTGTATTATTCATATGTTCTTGCTTAGCAATATTTCTATTTAAATCAATCAATGTGTTTGATATGGACTCTAATATTCTCTTAGGCCTGTTTGGGTTTGGACGTCCTCAAGTGTGACACATGAACATGATTTGACGGGTTAATGTGGCATTTTCGTGCGAAAGTAAGTACACATTACCGTATAAGAGACAAAACAAAAATAATTTGTATTTTTGTCCTCTCATACAGATTTTTTGTCCTTGAATATGAACGTTTTTTCCCGACGTCTTGCGTGATCTTTTCATATGACTATCTTGATACTATTTTTTAAATTGATTTTCACTCTCTACCGCAGTTAATAAAAACACTGTTTACAGAGACGTTGTTCCCTGGGGATACAACAGTAACGTACAAACTCAATTTCAATTGGCAGACAACCTGCTCTAAGTTGTGCAATCACTGATCTTGTCGATTCATTTAGGTTCATGGAAGCATATTTTTCGGTGCAATAATCCTTCTCAAATATTCTGTACATATCCAGCTTAGTTTGAGATTGTATATCATATTTCCACTTAATCTAATAATTCTCCATTAATTTGTGCGTTGCATTTCTAATATATAGCTCCTTTGTGAGACCACATAGGTTTAGATTAATAAAGGCGTTAGTTAAATTGGTTTGCCTAAGCATTTTGCGAACATCGCTACACCAATTACGTTTACAAAGACTATTGTCCAATAAGAAGATATTTTTAACATTCAGCCTTCTCATAGGAGTAACACGACAACAACACATACGTAATAAATGTATATTTATTAATTTTTGGTATAAGCCATTGGACGACCGACTGAACTAAAAGAACGGGCTCAAAATCGAAACAACAAAATACTAGTATCTCAGTAACTTACATATATGAATTCAAATCTCCTTTATTAAACATATAACATATGAGACATTTCTAAACCAAGATATTGGTAGACTATTCCATAGAATGTAAACATAAATACAAGTTATGTTTAAAACCAAGGTATTGGTACACTATACCTTAAACCCTATCTATCTGAACACTGACTCACATGTAATTGATTATAAAACTATAATACATATAAAAATCGAACAAGTTCTGTATTCATATACTTAGCTCTCTTGTAAACCTTTTTAAATTACAAGTATCATAAGCACTTTATACATTTCATGTGCACGGGGACATGAATCCCATAAAACATATCACATGTACTTAACATATAAATCTAACCCTATGTGCAATTATCCGCACATAGTAATCAACAAGCTGAAAACGCTTCGTTGCAACATTTCCACCCATATACAAGGGGGCTAACATAACATAGTTACACATAAATATAACCCTATGTGTAAAGTAACCAACAAATTGATACCGAATCGTTGCAACATGACATACGTCTATTTACCGTCCCTATACAGGGGGGCTAACATTTCAATGTATGAATCACATACATCAGTCTACTTGCATTTATACCTAACCGTATGTGCAGATACCCGCACATAGTAACCAACAAGCCGATGCCGGCTCGTTGCACCTGGCACACGCCCTTTACCACCCTAAACTGGTATAATAGTCACATACTTTATACGCAAATACCTGCATAATACCAAATGCCATACGGTTATTTGCTTCTGTCCTCTACAGGGAAAATCGTATCAACATGGCATACTGTTGAATCAAATTTCGTGCTCTCACGGAATCACACGACAAAAAAATGCTCCTCTTTCCAAAACGTTTTCCAAGTTTTAACTCGCATGTAGCAATCTGCACGTAGTATCAAGTTATACGGTTGAATTTTACAGTCTAAATTCATGTCCACACCAAATAACATCACATGTAATGACACGACAAGCATGTGTTCCTCCCCTCAAAACGTATAAGCTTGTTTAAAACTTTCTTACTTTAACCTTCAATAATAATTGTAACCGGCTGGTACTTCAATCTTAATATGAAATCTGAATTTGGGTCACTATTCTCTGCCAAAACACTCCTTTCCTGGAACGCAATATCGAAAGGAGATATCTGAAACAAATATTGTTCATTATGCATTGTGTATTAAACTACATAATCACAAACTTACTTGCAATTATATGCATTCACCATTATTAAAATTATATCGATACTGTTATTTGTATTATTTATCACTGCGCTACATTACTACCAACGATATCACAAATATCAGTGTCACTATCCACAGTGTCACTATATATACATACATATATACATACATATATACAGTTATTTTAGACAACATATATAAATTCCAGGTATGTTTAAAACATTTGAATCTATGTTTCATAGTATATGTTCCCCTTTAAAACTGTCTGCTTCTACAAGTATCTCGCATTTCAAATGCAACATCGCACCAACATACATCAAAAAAATACATTATGAAGGGCTATATTACTTATCCATATTTGAAAATTAAATATTTCTTCATACATCTTATATTTCAAATAAAACCACCAAACATGTGTCATGAACATGTTGTACCAGGGCATTCGCCCGAGACGTGCATTACATATACAGTGGAGCTAATATCACATTTATTTACATATACATTTATCCCACATTTATTCACATAACTTACATGTCAAATACAACATCACCCAACATGCATCATCGACACATTTCACAGGGCTTTATTTTTTAATTTATTTTGTTATTATTACTCTTTTTTTTCTCTTTCCGATTTTCATTCTGGTATAACCAAAGTAGGTTACATGGCATAAGCCATTTTAGATTCACTTCATGCTTTTGATTTCATCAGTTATGAAAACAGTTATTCTATGCTTTATATAAAAATGCCATTATGAATATCTCTTATGGAAAATAATATATATACCTGTTGATTATTCAACTAGTAAGTAATTTAGTCAAATTCAGTACTCTGCTTACTAGACACATATTTTGCATAATTTCTATCACTATTTCTTTATACAACTAATATTTAAAAAAAAAAATAATATCCCAAGTTGTAACAGGGCATTCGCCCGAGACGTCTAGCGTCAAAGCAATTATAAAAGGCAGCCACGCCCACCACTTTCTTAAGACGGAGTTATCTTTCTTTTCAGTGAATTTTTTTTTAAAATAAATATATAATGCTTAACTGTGAAAACCAGTCATAGCTTCACTCAACCCGCATTTATAGTAGGACTGAGGAGCACAAACCCTCCTTCCTTACCAAACTGGAGAATTTCACTACCATACAAAACTACTTATCTTTTTGAATTCGCCTATTTCTTTATTTTGCTTCCTTTTCTTTTAATCGTTCCTCAATCGGAACACGAACCCAGGATCTCCGTGACCGTGTCAGATTTTAACCTCTCATATGTCGAGGACATTACTATTCCACATACTGTGCACCGATTATCATATCACGGATTTCTAAAATTTCTCGATATAAATTTATCTAGCAATCAAATGTACACTTGTCAGCAATTTATTTCTGGAATACAACGCCGTAGACACTTCACTTGATACACAACACAGTCGAACTTTAGTACAGTGATATCCCTCTATGTACCAGCTCTCTTATACATAGCTGTAGGGACTGGTATTGGTGATCAATGTACCACATTTACACAACCGTGCATGACGTTCACGTGCAAGCTAACGTGTGACACTAAACACGAGATGTAAACATTTTACAATAATTCACAGCAACCATGAACAATATCTCCGCCTTGCCATTATAATTTTCCATGTAAATAAACATTTCGGGATATTCAGCATGTTCAAAGCTTTTTGAAACATGAAACAATGAAAAACAAAACAAAACATATACGACTAATCTTTTATGTCGAAAACACAAATAAATAATTAAATATTTACGCCTGTAAACTACTGATCCTATAACTACCGTCAATTAACAATACTTATCTATAATTTTTCTTTTCCATGTGCACTAACATGTCCGCTGATATTTCTCTCGCCACGTGTAACTTGATGCCACCCAGATTAATATTTGAACGTGTTAACTGGTCAGTCATCCAACGATGAATGGCAAAAACCTGTCATTCTACACGCTACGTGCACTCCACTGAGAGTGCGCCCTCCTATGAGAATCATTCATATCAAAATAAATCCATTATCGTCTAATTCGCTTCTCTCAAGCAACAATAATTCCATTATTCTTAGTAATCCGTTGATTGTTCATCGTAACCAGTCGTCCCCAAAGCAGTAAAATGTTCAAACGGCGCATTACAATTGGTGGCATCCAACCCATATCGCAATGTATAACAACGTTTGATGTACATTTATGAACACCGAGGTAAAAACGAATAACTCTATTGTGTATAGTATTTGGCTTAGAATACGCCTTGTACCCCATACTGACGAACAATAATCCATTATTGGAACAATCGTTGTATCGTAAACCTGATTGTATGTCGTAAATATCCATTTTGGTATACATATTAGAACCAAGACTTGAGATCGCTCTGGCGGCTGATTCACTCAAAAGATTTCTGTTTCCGTGAAAACAAGGAACTGATTTAATACCGTTCTAAGATATTAATATTTCTATAATTGTAGATTATCCGATGTAAAATGATTCTTCAGTGACTGTTTTCTGAAGTGAATGACTTTTGACACAACACGCATTTAAACGATCTAGCATTAACAGATTATAAGGTCGTCTGCAAAAGGAGAATGCTCACATTTATTGTTTCATCAATATTAATACATAAGTTCATTTCTTTAATATCGGTTGTCAAATCATTTATGATTATCGCAGATAATGTCGGTGAGATGACGTAAATATGGATATAAAAAATCGAACAGAAAAGCAGCATTCAAGGACGACAGACAACCACAAGCACACACAGAAACAAAGAACATTTAAAAACGAATAAAACGCCAAATAAGACATCACAAACACAAAAGTGTGAGGTTTTGTGCACCCTAGAACCGGTTTAAATTCTCCCAGTGGCCTTTGTTGCCACTGACCGTTCCAAGGCGGTAGCCCTATTGTCAACCCCTTTGTGTTTGTGATGTCGTTTTCATTTTTTATTACTTTTGCTTTCTCGTTTGTCTCTTTGCGTGTTTGTCTTTGTGTTTTGTGGTTCACTGTCGTCCTTGAATGCTGCTTTCCCTGTCCGATATTTTTATATTGAAACGGTCAGTGGCAAAAAAGGCCGCTGGGGGTTTAAACCATGTTCTTACTTCAAACAGGAGTGATGTCAAACCAGTCTGTACAATTTACCTTTACGTTAACGCTCGCACGACATTCCGTATACAGCGTCTTAATGACATCTAAAAGGTTTCCTGTCAAACCGAGATTTGCTAATTTAATGTACAATATGTCCCTATTTAAGGTATCGAAACTTTTGGCCACAATGCACGTAAATGTAGGATCATTGCTTTGTTTACGGTTTCTTATAATTGACGCTAGACTGAACTCGTGATCTTCGCACGACCTTTTTGCCCGAAATCCATTTTGTTCGTCTGCAATTACGCTTGTCATGTAAATCAATATTAATCAATATTAATACCTAATTTAAGACATGTGACAATTACAGAGTGGTCTGGCATTTATCGTTAGGGTAAAATGTTAACATTTTCTATAAGATCTGTAACAGTTAGCACAGAGAAATATATAAAACAATTAAAATGCTCGACAGGCACGAACCCGAAATCCACTATAGACCGACCTATATGGGATATACATGTATAATTATCTAGCTCCGGGGTGATTCTACCGTTAAGCGCACAATACTTTGTATCTTTGAGAAAATCAGTGACTACGAAACACCTCGGATGTTTTGTCTCAGGAAGAAGACGTTGTTCGGGAAATTAACAATATCAAAATTAAAATCTTTTTTTTTTAAGAACTTCGCATGAATTTTTAATATACCAAAATAAATTAATTCCAGAGTTTTCATTAGCTTCAGCACAATATTTTTTAACGTGATATTTAACGCAGTAAGAGAAGATGTGGGAGATATTTGTAGTGGTGCAAGAACTAGAATTGGAAATAAAACGGGCTTATATGGTTGTTTGTGTAATTTGGGAATACAGGACATCGTTGGAAGTCTGTTTTGCTTTTCATCTATTCCAGCCTTGAAAATCTTGCAATGAGTGATATGTTTCGAAACAACACTATCTTCAGTAGATTGCGCTGGAATATACGAATTAGTACTCCAGAGTTCCTGAGATAAAATATTGACGTAATGGAGGCATCAAACAATAATTATATTATTAGCTGCTTTATAAACAGGAACTAAAACAAAGTTATCGGCCGTTTCCAAAGGTCCATGATCATACTCTTTATTATGAAATTCCTGGATTCCCGATTTCAAATTACGAAATGAAAACCTAGGTCTATGGGGAAGTAGGGAGCCGTATAGAATAATACGGGTTTCTATGATGTTAAAAATAGTATTTTTTCAAGTAGAAAGGGAGTTAGGGTCAGCATGTTCTCTACGACACCGTTTAATATTAACAACCTCAATAAATTGGGCGATCAGACAACGACATGCATTAAAATCAATCGCAGAAGGCAAGCTATACTTCGGATCCATTAGAAAACAAATACCGAATACGTTTATCTATACTATCACAATTACACTATACAAGGAATGACATGGCCGGCCGGAGCATAGCAACATTTAGATGTTTTACATCAATGCCCTTATTAAGATGAAGATTTTTTAAAAAATGTCTGACGTGATCAGATTCCTTGTCAATATGGGGTCGGAGAACATGCTGCGTATACTTTGTATTATGGAAGGATTGTTATGCAAACGATCTTTTCAAATGCAAATTGTGTCTGCTTCCTCGTCAATCAACTTAAGTGAAGAAATGGATAGAGAGGTGAGACAAGAAAGCATCGTGCTTTCCAGACTGTTTAATAATAGTATGTAAATCAGCGACTGACATAGCAATAGTGATTCACGCTTGATGTTACCATTACGTCTATAACCATGAGACATAGATTTACGCTTTCGAATGGAAAATATAGCAAAAATATCACTATAAAGCTCCTTTGAAATATTTCCTTGTTGATAAATAGTATCATTAAGGCCCAGTGGAAATGGCGTCTGCAAAATTTTCATCCACTTTAGTTCTGTTATATGTCTAGCATTTATTTTAAAGTTTTTGGTTGCATCATTATTATAAATTATATATTCAACAGGTTGAACAGTGACGTTACTAAAACTATGACCTGACTGACGAAAGTGTTGGTACAGGTAATTCTTTAACTTTTTGGGATTGACTGCATTATATGTATGCTCACGGAATCGAACTTTTAAGGAACGACCTGTTTGTCCAACATATAATCTGACAGTCTTCACATATTTTATCAATGACCTTATTGATGGGTTGATTGTTCGGCCGTTTCCAAAGGTCCACTCTCATACTCTTGAATTCACTTAACATAGGTATCAGATTTGATGATACACATATTTGTTGTTTACTGTATGCAGACAATATTTTATTACTTTCTGAAAATGAAAATGATATGCAGAACATGCTTGACTTTGTCTATGATTGGTGTCGTAAATGGCGTCTAATGATAAATTACACTAATTAATTACACTAAATGAAATGTTATTCATTTTAGAAACAAAGGCAAACCTCGCAATGAATTTGAATTCAAATTGGGAAATAAAATTGTTGAATAAACGTCTGTCTATAGATACCTTGTAGTGCATCTATACGAACATTTTGATTTTATACAGACTGCAGAAATACTGTCACAAGCGGGCGGTAAAGCATTGGTGGCTATTATTTCAATAAATATGGTTATGACACGTATACTCAGTTATATTACTCATGTGTGGTACCCGTTCTGGATTATTGTTCCTCTGTATTACTCATGTGTGGTACCCGATCTGGCTTATTGTTCCTCTGTATTACTCATGTGTGGTACCCGTTCTGGATTATTGTTCCTCTGTATTTCTCATGTGTGGTACCCGTTCTGGATTATTGTTCCTCTGTATTACTCATGTGTGGTACCCGTTCTGGCTTATTGTTCCTCTGTATTACTCATGTGTGGTACCCGTTCTGGCTTATTGTTCCTCTGTATAGGGTTTCAAAAGTTTTAATAAAATTGACATGATTCAAAATCGAGCTATTCGATATGTTTTGGGTGTGCATAGTTTTTGTCTAATTTTAGCGTTTACCGGCGATATGGGTTGGGTAATCTCTACGCATAGGTGTTAGGTCAACATGTTAAAATTGTGGAATGGTCTTGTAAATATGAATAATGCTCGACTTACCAAAGAAATATAAAAAGATCGGACAGGGAAAGTAGCATTCAAGGAGGACAGTCAACCACAAAATACAGAAACAAACACGCAAACAGACAGCAAGAAGGCAAAAGTAATAATAAATGCATCGACATCACAAACACAAAAGCGTTGACAATAGGGATATGCCTTGGAACGGTCAGTGGCAAAGTAGGCCACTGGGGATTTAGTCATATTTGAATATGATTTTAACTGTAATGGTAATACGTGGTGTTCAGAAATCAAGAAGATTTTAGAGCAAGTGAACCTACTACATCATTTCCATTCCAAGAAAGATAAAAAATATCGGACTCCCGTTGTTTTAAAAGAATCGAGATGTGTTTGTTAAGAACATAGACTGGGCTGTAAAAATACAAACTGTCCCAAAATTACGAACTTATATTCAGTTTAAACATAAATATAAAGCCTAACCATATGTATTGTCTAGTTCAAAAATAAATTAAAGAGCACACTTATCACAATTTATATGTGGAATTTTACCTCTAAGAGTAGAGACTCGGGGAAAAGTTTGTCTTACTGAAAAGGATAGGAAATGTAAAATATGATCTAAAAAGATATAGAAGACGAAATACAGTTTTTGTTAAAATGTTCAAAATATGAAGACCTTAGGCAATATTATTTAATTAAGGCATCCCGTTTTATTGGGATGACAGTAGGGTAAGTGTGAGGTTTGGTGCTTTGGTGTTTGCGTGTTTGTGGTGCCTTTTATTCATTTTTATATATAGTTGTTCCTTGTTTATGTGTGTGTTTGTGGTTGACTGTCCTCATTGAATGCTACATTTTCTGTTCGATTTTTATATCTGTGTTATGAGACATATTGCGAATGTTCTGTGTTATATACGTACACCATTTTATTGTAAACATATAGTGTTTACATTGTCATTGTGCGCGCGTGCGCGCGTGTGTGTGTGTTTGTGTGTGTGTGTGTGTGTTCGTATGTACAAATGAGCGCAGTTGTGTGCGTGCATACGTATAAATATGTGTATGTATATGTGCATGTACGTAAATTGTATATACGCGTATACACTTTTTATCTATGCAAAAGAGAAAAACAAAACAGAACAAAAATACCAAAAGCTTTTTGTTAATTCTGTATACTAGTCATACAACGTATAATTACAGAGTTTAAACTTAATATATTTTCGCTTTACATGTATTTATATCTAGCTGTTTAATGTGTGTTTGTGTATTTATTATAATATTTTATTTAAAGTGACTTGTAGGCCCAATGTGGCCAGGTGTTGTAATATAACTTTAATTTGATAACATGTTTGTACATAACACAATGTCACTATAATAAATTATTCTTATCTTATCTTATTTTAGACTTATTGTATACCACAACGTGATGCATTTCAAGACAAAACATAAATGCCGTAAGAAATACGTCAATCAACATTTGAAGCTAGACATATATTAAATGTCCTACCATTAACAGCTGATTTAACGGTGGACTTGCAATATCAATAATTGCAACAAATGCACCTTTTAATATTGCACTTATTTATAGAGGGAAAAACTTTGCGTCCAGATTGAATTTGTGTCTGAATGAAACGTTACGTGATATTTTCTCAAAACAGTGATCCAAGAGGTGTTAAAGAAAATTTTGAGCCGTTATTAAAAATCATGGTCAAATTATTGGAAGGAACATGGAATGAGGTTGCCGAATGAAGATTTAAAGTGTAAGACGTACAAATGCTCAACCTGGGGCTAGGGGGCGTGAGCGGTAGCAAGCATATTTCAATATCGTTCATGAACAGTCTCAATCAAACCGAGACTGCAATATTTCGTATTTATTGTGTTCGGTCGTCTCCAAAGTTCCACTCTCTAACTCTGTTAGATCTAAGAAGTGTAGAGTTGTTAAGTGGAATTTATATAGATGACGCAAAGTGTAACTGAAGAGGAGAAAGGTTTATTTTAAGTTTTTCGTTAAAAGACTCATGTAAATTTAAAGGTAATACCGATCTGTGAAAAATGAAATAAGGGTAAATTAGTAACTATTAGAGGAAATACGTTATTAGGTATCAAACATCCGTTATTAATAATAGACGGACGGTAAATAGGGTCCAAAACTCAACACAAGATTTTAATTCAAGATCACAAGGAAAATTTAAGGAAAATTCTATCAAAATGGGCCAATATGTCGGTGAACACAAAGCCTTCAATATGGTATAAGTAACACATGTGTTTAAGGAAAGTCATACAATCCCTGTGGGATGTAAAACAACAATATTCATTGGATGTACGTTTTACGGCCGCCACACGGCACAAACAACATAGTGTGATAATAACAATAAGCTTTCACAGTACAGAGTAAACCCCAAAACACGCAAAAAGACAAACATGAATGGCAATGCTAACAAAGAATAAAGGCATATGACGTCACAAACATAAAAAATCTTTCCTCTTTTTATAGCCTTTATTTCCCAGGGTTACTGTAAGCTTAGTGCACCCGCTACGCTTAAATGAAAAATGGAATTTCCCGCTATCCCAGTCACTGTAGAGTGGATATTTACTGGTTTATGCAGCAGAGCGGAAATTTACTGCACTCATGTTTCCGTTAACTGGGTCAGCAGCTGATATGCCAAATTAGAACAATGATGCGGTTGTATTTACTTGACACTTGTATTGCAAGAATAATGCTTTTTGGATAAATTTTAATTGAAACTATATTTAGCGTATTGTCATGATGTAACAAAAACAAATTAAAATAAAATATTAAAAAAATAAATAAATAAAAATATATATCAAAAATTAATACATATAATGTATGAAGTTGGCTGAATTACACACGTTAAATAAAATAAATATAAATAATATATATAAAAAGGTGGTTGTTTTAAATAATTATTGATAATATGCCATTTTTTTTTGTTTTATTGGGATTGTGTTAATAACCATGTATTGTTAATAATAATATACGATGTATAAATGCTTAAAATTCAATGTTAGTATTTTTTACAATAAACAAAAAAAAATCAATAAATAAATCAAATAATAATAAATAAATAAATAAATAAAAATAGAAAATTAACATTGACAATATATTGATAACATTCAGATCTTATTCATGTTGAGATGGATATATATAATATACTGTAAATAGTGATTTAAATGAACTTTCAATCCTTAAGATAGTTATTACCAAAAGTTTGTATCAATGTTTCGAAGATATGAATTTTCTAGTACGGAAACACACTAATGGATGTTGATACATGAACGGGACGTAATACTTAGCCATTACATAAGCATATCCTTTAACGTCTGTATACATTTGGTATAATTAAAAACAGTATTGGCTTCCGGTTTATTTCCGATGCGCATGCGCAGACTCGGTATTTCCGCTTTAATGGACGCCATTTTTCTTTGGTGTACAGTAGGTCCACGTTATAATATAAACTGGACATTCAAAACCATTGTTATCGTGATAAAATTGTTGGCGAGATTTTTTTTTGGGCGAAAGGTAAGTACGGCATTTAAGTGTTTGTAGGTGTTGTGGTAATATGGCATTTTATGATTTTAGTAGAAAAGTAGGTCACGCTTCACTTCTGTTCACAAGTTCATGTGAATTGGCTGTGTGCAGTGTATCAACGAGTGCATATCGACGTCATTTTCATTGAGCATTTTAAACTTATTGCATACATGTTCGTGGGTACCGGTTGTGGAAAAGTTCGTGACGGAAGGTAGGTACGGGTTTATGTTGTAAGTGTTGAGGTAATGTATCGGATAGAGCTAGTTGAAAGTAGGTCACAGGCGTTCAGCTGAATATAATTTTGGAGACGCTCGACACACTGAGTACCAGCTCACATTAATTGAGCTGCTCAGTCTCACTTCGACTCGTCCCACAGTACCGTAAATTGCCCGGTACCAGCTATGTAACCCCACGCCGGAGTATAGATCACGCAATTGCGTGGTCATTAATTTATTTGAGCAAGTGTGGGTCCCAAAATTTCCCTAAAAGGAATGAACAGGTAGGCCTTTATTACGCTATTTATCTGTAGTAACTTCCCATTGATCGGACTACCGTGAAATCGAAGGCAAAAGTTATCAAAATATCAACCTATTCTTAAACAAGACTCGAACGTTTTTGTGTCAATTTAGGATTTACTAGCGAACGCGAAACTGAGAACCAGTCAAAACTGAACCATATCTACTTCCGACAAGAAAGTAAATGTATGAAGTTTTGAATATTAGAAAGTTAAACCGTTTATTGAACAACAAATGAATGGAATAAAACAATACAGACTTACATCCATCACATTAAATGAAGAATATTTGAGATAAATCATTAATTTCAGGTTGGGAGGAGGCGTGGCACATGATATTGCATATTTTGATTATTACCTTTATAGAACTGTTAATAATAAATGCTTTCCGGCAACTTTGATATTTATGGATGGATTTTCAACCATGACAGAGGATCCGCCATTTTGGATTTTCCTATCTGCCTCAATACAAACTAGGTCAAGTTTAACAACCAATATATTAGATTCAGCTCACAATTGCTATAAACATATCAGAATAATGACATATTGTCAATTTAAGTTATATTTACAATTTTGTTGTGTTATCTTTAAGTTACACAAATTATAGCCAGCATCGTAGAAGAAATATTTTCTGAAAATGTCATATGTAGCGGATTGGGGAAACTTGCTCGCTATTTTTAGCTCCTGGCAGAAAAGGTGCTTGTGATGTAATGGTGTTTTCTTTAGATAAACAATCAAATGCATTATTCAAATTGGAGGCTAATGTTAGATGGTACTATGGGTCATATACAAATATAACATTTTATGGAAAATTTTGATAATTTCTATTTTTAAATCTAGGTCAAAGTTGGTCAACTTTGGAGCTCAGTTTTACCAAGAAATAATTTGACGTTCGTCAGCGTTCATAAACCAATTTATTCATCTGTCTTTACACTTTCAAGTGCATTATTTCTTTAATTTGTATCTCTTAGCGCCAGGTCAACAAATAAAGCATGTATTTACACATAACTGGTTGAAAATAGTAGAGCGCAATACACCGTCAGCAGATGATGCGTGTTGTTTATACATGTAGGTAAATGCACCAAATCTGGCAGATAAAAACCCAACATGTTAAAAGTTCAAACTGCTATAACTTTTTTTAATTCTGAATGGATTTTGGTGATTTAAAATTCATTATGCTTTTATTTCTTTAATATTTCAAGGAATTAAAACTATTTATTTTTTCCCATTAAACCTAAAAAGCTTTGTCATGGTGTTATTATAATTATTCATGTTATTTATGAAGGACTGTAAGGGGACATTTTAGTGATATTTTTTCTGAGGTAAATTAGATGTTTACAAATATATCAAATACATACACCTTGTACACTGTCGCGTGCAAAATGAATTTCCTATTAGACAATACCACTCTTCCTACGATCTCTTGTCAACCCGCCGAGATATCGAAGTCAAAAGTCACCAAAGTGCAATTTAAATATACTCATCATTTGTCTGATCTTGTCTGGATATCCGGTCAACATTCCAGAATTACGTATCTGTCATTTTCGGCAGTCGGATGCAATTGGGATATTGCGATTGAACTATTGACGGCATTATGTTCTGCATGATGACATAAGTAGTTCAATCTCAGTATCTCGAGTACATCACTATGATCAGATTGCCGAAAACAGCAGAAACATAATTTTAGAATGAGGGTCACACTAGCAGGACATAACCAATATGGTGACATTCGATATACATTTGAGTAATGCAGCGTAGCAGTGTACGAGATGTTGCGAATGGATTATGTTTTGTCTTGGTCTTAGAAACAGGAAACATTTCTGATATATTCTGGAAGAAATCAATCAATTAAATCATTATTCAAAGCACCTTGGGATGAAACTTGCTGACGAAATACATTATGTAATATGTATTTGGGAGCTGATTATCTCTAAACCGATGCAGTTTCGAAATGTTTGTGTCAGACATGAATAATAGGTAACTTACAGAGAATGAGTTTATAATCCATACTACTGACTACATAATCTTTAAAATGGCCGACAGAGTTAGTAAATATTCATGTTTTGAAAACAAACGAGTATATTATTCGCTATTTTAAGAAAATTAAAAAGAAAACAACATATGAGTTTGTCACAGTCTTCGAAATTAGCCGGTAGCCCGAAGACCGCAGTCTGTAAAAATCATGTCGGGCATGTAAATTTTGCAAACGGGCATGTTAAAAATGAGACGAAAATGCCAAAATTAATCGGAACGAAATCAGACCCAAAAATTAACGACAGCTTGTAAACTAATTTAATAGTCGATTTATTTTGTTTATACATGTACAACGCCGGATTATTAAACAACTCTCGGTTTCAGAACAGACTGGTTTTCAATTTTATTTGCTGTTTTCGAGCGACGTTGGGGTCGAAGGAGCTATGAAACCCCGATGTAAACCCGACAGATAATGAACTGAAGATCAATTCCGGTCTATTTTGTAACCTATGATGAGCTTTCTTCGTTATTTCGAAAGAGCGCAACCCGGCAGAAAAAAGTAATGCAGTCGTAAGTGACTAAAAAAAAACAACTTATGAAACAGAAACCGTAATTTTCAGACCCAATGACTGAGAATAAAGTGTCAAACTGTTTAAGTTCTTTATCTTACTTAATTATTTGTAATATTATTCTATAGAATATGTAACTTTCTGTCTGAAAATAACACTCAAATTACACTCAACAAATTCGGGTCAGTAGAAATGTGTTCGGCTAGTAAATTTTTGAAAGTCACATGCCCGATGGGCTAGTAGCTCAAAATGTTTTTCGGAAATACTGTTGTTATTGTAATTACAGAGCTCCAGACAAACTTCCATGTCAAACGGTATTTTACCTCCTAAATAAATCTGCAGTGATGATTCAGATTTTTTTTAAAAAGTTAATGTTTTTGCTTTTTACTTCAGTATATGACTTTATTAAACTAGCAGTTGTTAATTTTCAATGCTGATTTTTACTGAAATATTTTTTTTCGTGCTGATTTCTTAAATGTTAATACTCTCAACAATTGCTTTTATGCGCATTGTTTATTCTGGGAAGTAAGTAACAAACAAGAGTGTGAATGTGTTTAAAGTTCAAATAGTAGACATGTAATATTACATGAAACATTGTAATATTATGTAACACATATTAATTTCCGTTAATTAGATAATGAAACTGATATATAATAAAGCACTTTAAAATTAGATGTACTAAATATTATTATGCAATATTACGTAATCTAAGTTGTTACACGATTTGTCGTTAATTGGAAATAACTGTTTTATATTAAAAACATTAATGATGTTTATATATATCTTTAATTAGCTATGGCGATTTTCGCCTATTCATGGAGCTTAGGCGTAGATAGAAAGTCAATACGAGCGCTATGGTATAGTGTGCATTTATATATTTATTGTTTTTTGTAGGGTGGTTGGTTGGGGCTTGTGGCGGTTTGAGAATTTTCCACTCCGACTGGCTGTTGTAAAACACAGAGCCTGAATGGAATATGTTACAGATAACCCTGGTGATGATGGGGGCCCACCCCCGTTGTTTTAATGAGCCAATGGTATTCGTTTTGTGTTATAAACACTGAAACGCGTAATTGGTTTATAAACCGGGGTCCAGGCCGGTGCTTACAGAGAACAAACGCTTTGCATAAATATCCAAAAAAGATTATTTATGCGCATTGTTTATTCTGGGAAGTAACTAACAAACAACTAGTAGGTGTAGTGTCGATATATGCCACAAAGTGACTTTTTATTCACAAGAGTGTGAATGTGTTTAAAGTTCAAATAGTAGACATGTAATATTGCATGAAACATTGTAATATTATTTAACACATATTAATTTCCGTTAATAACATAATGAAACTGATATAGAATAAAGCACTATAAAATTAGTTGTACTAAATATTATTATGCAATATTACGTAATCTAAGTTGTTACACGATTTTTTGTTAATTGGAAATAACTGTATTTATATTAAAAACATTAATGGTGTTTATATAATCTGTAATTAGCTATGGCGATTTTCGCCACTCTCATCAGACAATTTGACGGATGAAATCGCCATAAGAAAGGGAAAAAGTGATGACCTTGGCATATATCGAACACAAAACAACAAAAGATAAACAAACCAATTAATTACGCGTATTTTATGTTGATGTTATAGCGAAATGCACATTATAACTTAACGCGTCTGAACGATCGTACATGAACCCATGGCGCGATTCTGACATAAATGTACACGTGAATAAAAAACAATTCATATACATTAAATCACTAAGCAAAAACTAATTCATATACGTTGAACCTCTCGTAAGTGGTATTCCGTCGAATGTACGACTTCAAAATGTCTCTTTCAAATGGACCTTTGGAAAAGGCCGAACACGACACATACGAAATATAGATATATCCATGTAGTTTATAAACAAGAATGACCCTACATGAACACATGGTAAGGTCACTCCCCGTGTGTACGAATACAACCCCACATGAACCCATGGTAGGGTCAATATTTGATAATGAGTCTAGTTTGAATGCAACCCGCTCTCAAGTTATCAATGAAATGAACGCATGGCAGATTACCTTGTATGTTCCGTGTTACCTGTAATGTTGAGCGACTATGTAATGAAGGCCGTGAACCCACCGGCCTCTATTTATTGCTGTATGTATTTCGTGAACGCATTTGATCGCAACTGTCCCCAGTGTCGAATAATGCCGTCGGACACGTTGTAAATAGCTCCACCGCCGACTTCTCCACTGGCGTCTGTAAAAGGTGAAAAACAGCATGTCTGAAAAAAATAACATAGACTTTCCGCTGAGCGATGCGACAAATTGTTTACATATCAAAAGGTATTGTTTGACACCTTTTGACAGACGGACGCAATAATATGGCTTTTTCACATTAAGCGTAGGATTTATTAATGACCGAAGAAATGTCCGAATTTTATGTTCCAATTATTGATTGGATATCCCGTATTGTGATCTTATCTGTCGACAGATGCCAATCGATTAAACGTTCGCTGTTAAAAGCACATGGTATGGTTAGGGCAATAAACTTCATTATGGTGAAATCTGATATCATAGACAAAGACAAGGGAGGCAATTATCCTAGGCAGTTATCCGATACCTATCAATAAGTGTAATTATAAACTTTGGAGTAAGTGCCTATTTGAATTAATTAAAACAAATAATCATGTTTTACCACGAATAACTCAGAGATACATTCATAACGTTTATTCGAGCTTGTTCAGTTAATGAACCACTATAAACATCAAGAGATAATTAATTGGAATGAACAATTCTTTCTAAGTTATGTATGGCACAGAATGGATTAAATGCGAACATGTGTTTTAGAACCTCAAATAACTCAAACAGAATTATGTTGTATACATTTCTAAAGTGCCTATCATACCTTGTTCAGGGGTAGGACATAGCCCTTCCATTCATATTCATTTTGTAATTTTTTGTTCATGCTCATAAAAGGTCTTCATCATGACCCTTGCTTTGTTTCAGGTGCCATTTCGCTCACATCTCTAAGAGCAGTGGCAGAAAACAATAAACGTGGATCCAGCATAATTGGAGTGTCTACAATAGAATTTGCAGCAACTCTGCAGTTCAGGGTAAGAAGTTCCTAGGCCAATTCTCCATATTTTATCTCAATATACATGTGAGATGAGCCTGGCATGTTCATGTCTGTTAGGCGCCATATAACCTTTCATGTGTTGGTGCGCCTTAACACCAAATTCAATTCAATTCAGGTAATGAACGATTATAAACAGCCATAAATAATTATTTTTAATGAGCATTGCGTCCTAAGTTATGTATGACACAGAATGGATATAATGCAAACATGTGTTTTAGAAATGGTTATTCAATGGCTCCCACATTTACCAAGTGTTCCAACATGGGTATTTTTTGGGAATTATGAGCCAGGACCCTGTACATGCGACTTCTAAATCTCTGTATAAATATATTTTTTTTATGAAAAACTGATTTTCTCTTTATTTTTACCTACTGAACAATTCGACCTATCGGAAGTTGACCGGGTGTGAAAGATATGAATATATTTATGTTTTAATTTATTTTATTTTATTTTATTTATTTATTTATTTTATTTATTTAATTATGGCATCTCACTTCTAACAAAACAAACGATTCTAATGGACACTGATCTTTGACTTGTGTTGAGACATGTCTCGGTTTCATGTGTAAATTACTAGAAAGTGTGAACTGTAATGACATTCTTAATCAAAGATACGGTAATGATAATGTACTCTATTGACCATTAATTGTACCATTCACTGAATTAAGTGGAGGTTAACGATTCCCACGGACGTCTTTGAACATTAAACTGTCTGCTGCCACTCACAGACAAAGATAAATGGCTATTAACTGACATCTGTTGATAAGATCACAGACTGTATGAGATATTGAATTTTGGAAATGTTACAATTATCAATGAAATTGATATTTAATATTTTCAAATATCTACACTTTGGGTTTGTGTCTAAAAGGACGTTTCTTAAATAACTTATATCTGCAAACTCTTTGATATTATCTTTTCTAATATCATGGAGTCGCCTGGCATTCACACACGCTTGTAAACAATTTGTGTGCATTAGACCCACCTGTTAGTTTGCCGACTAATGAGTTAACACTGTCATTCATGATGACGTTTTCAGTTGTTTTTGCCTTCGAGGCCAAAGCCTTTTCTACTATTTCGGACAGTGAGGCCGTGACTCTTTGAGTGACATTATCTGTTATTTACCGTATTAGGAGTACATCAGGCTTTTCGTGGGAGTCTAGGTGTCCGACTTAAAATTGATAAATATTAATATTTTCTATTCTATATGATCAAACAATAATTAATGATCCTACACATTATCTCTTATTTGTAAAGAAATTTCTGCACAGAAAAACATACTATCCTAGGTAACGGACCAGGGTTAATTTCAGCATTTTACGCTTCCGTCCTAACTATGTGGTGTTTTGAGAATTTAGACATTAACGAAATGATTCTAACATCATAATCTGATTGATATAAGTGTTTTATCATGAACTAGAACAATTTTATAATTTAAAATGTTTCCAGACATACCCCCTTTAAACTATCAGGTAAAATTGATACTTCCCTTGTTTTCTTTGTTGACCTTGTCGCCGTCGGGCTATCTTTTCTTTGGGGCCATCTTCTGGAATAGTGAATACAGCGAGAGACACGATGCTTCTGAGTATTAATAATAATATAATATATCTACGTCGTGACCGTGCAGAAGACGGCCCACAGTGTATATGTGTATTGAGAATAATTGAGTGTACAATAGGGCCTTTGACGCCTCTATTTATGACAAATTGCTGCACTTTAATAGGGCATTTGAGGCCTCTATTTATGACAAATTGCTGTACAGCAATAGGGCACTTGACGCCTCTATTTATGACAAATTGCTGTACAGAAATAGGACACTTGACGCCTCTATTTATGACAAATTGCTGTACAGGAATAGGGCACTTGACGCCTCTATTTATGACAAATTGCTGCACAGCAATAGGGCACTTGACGCGTCTATTTATGACAAATTGCTGCACTGTAATAGGGCACTTGACGCCTCCATTTATGACATATTGCTGCACTATAATAGGGCACTTAACGCCTATATTTATGACAAATTGCTGTACAGTAATAGGACAATTGACACCTCTATTTATGACAAATTGCTGCACTATAATAGGACACTTAACGCCTCCATTTATGACAAATTGCTGTACTAAAATAGGGCACTTTACGCCTCTATAATGAAAATTGCTGTACAGTAATAGGGCACTTAACGCCTTTATTTTTGACAATTGAAAACGGTTTTATGACAGGAATGCAAAACCTCTGAGCCCTTTGTCAATTGGAGACACAGTAAGAATTCAACAATCTAACAAACTGTGGAAACTTGCTGTCGTAGTTAAAATGCATAATGAGCGATCCTACTCGATTATGAAGAAATATGATAATGCCATTTACCGTAGGAACAGAAGACACCTTTTTAAAACGAAGGAAAATATCTCACGGTGTCAAAGTGACAGGTTCGCTTCCCGCCAAAGTGCCGCAAAGAGAAAATGCCTCTTCAAATGCCACAAATGTGTTAAAAAAAACCACTTTCATAAATAAAAGTACTGATAAGCGCATCTCGCGATATGGCTGACGCATTAAAAGCAAAGTTATTGTGTCTAACTAAACTGTCAAGTTAACCCCTTCCTGGTGAATGCTCACTAGCCCGGTCAAGGCGGCCACGTAATCGTGTTATCATCATGGAACTACCATACACTTGGAAACATGTTGGATTAAATGCCCGTTAATCAACCTCAGTGTGACGCCGGGAGATGTGAGATAATCAGCTATAAACTGACACTCTATAAAGTCAGATCTAAATGACGTTTAATGGACCAAAGATCGTGGCAGCCTGCGAAACTGGAGATTAATCACCAGCTGCAAAACTGACCACGAACGAAGTATTTGAATATGAACATTAATGTCAAGAAATCATTTATATCTATGAACTTGTTATACGCATTCTTATATTATGGAAGAACTTATAACTTTGAATTTAAAAAGGGAGTTGTTGTATTACCGTATATCGTCTTATAACATACACTCTCGTACCACGCACTCCCGTCTGGAACACTGACTACTGCTGGTCAGTTCCATATTTACATTACAATGAATAACATCGTAATTACAGATTATTAGTTAGTAGAACACGTTGTTCGTTCTTAGTTATGTATAGTCCTACATTAACACCGTTAAGACTATAACATAACATAAACGCCTCTATTTATAACAAAATGCTGCACTGTAATTGCAATAGGGCACTTCACGCCTCTATTTATGATGGAACATTATTCGCCACGTTGTAATATGGCACTCGACGCCTCTATTTATGACAAATTGCAGTACTGTTATAGGGCACTTAACGCCTCTATTTATGACAGAGCATTAATGGCCGCACTGTAATAGGGCAGTTGATGCCTCTATTTATGACAAATTGCTGCACTGTAATGGGGGGCCCGCCCCCGCTGTTTTAATGAGCCAATGGTAATCGTTTTGTGTTATAAACACTGAAGCGCGTAATTGGTTTATAAACCGGGGTCCAGGCCGGTGCTTACAGAGAACAAACGCTTGGTATAAATATCCAATTACTTCGCAATAAGATTATATCTGGAGTTCTGAAGTAAAGTATTATTAGTTTTTTAATAATATCGGAAAATATGCGCTATTACTTACATAGATTCCATCAACTATATCTTACTGATAAGCGCATCTCGCGAACAACTGATTTTAAATGTGTGCTATGTTAAAAAGGTATACAAGCTTGCTAACTCTTGCGTTTACATGTTCTAGTAAGTTGTGAAACAGATCCATATTTGATTTTCAGACGTTTAATCAGCAGAGCTTTAGCCGTGGTGCGGTGTTCGTCCATCCGTCCGATTTGCTGATTGTAGCGACTGTCATATCCAAGATGGCCAACAAAGCTAAAAATAGATTTTTAAAAAACAAGTTTGTACCGACTACTTCTTGATAAGTGATATTGATATGGGCCTTTTTCTAAAATGATCAACATGACATGATGTTGGTCCTTGTCGATAGGGCGCCCATAGAGTTATATAGTAAAAACTTGCAGCGACTACTCCTCTGAAACTACTGGACGGATTTTCATGAACTTTCACAGGAATGTAGCTCTTGGTGTCTAGTTGATCCTAGCAACATTTTAGGTTGGTTGGAAGGTCAAAATGGCCACCACGAATAAAAATAATATACCTAACAAGTGTTTTTGTTTTATTCAACATTATTCCTACCTGTCTTCTTCGGATCTCACACAATGATTGTCACAAATATTGTTGTTCAGCATGAGCGAATTGGAGGCGGAACTGTCGTCAATGATCAAGATGATTAATTCTTGTAGCATATATACTATACAATGTATTTACCTATAACCTACTAGTGCTTATATTCATTAGTTGATCAACACGTGTTGACTGAATATTCTAGGTGAAGGGCATGCTCCGAATCCGTTTCTGTCATGCGATCATGCACTGTTCACGCATCAGGCGTGTGCTTCGCCAATCGCAATACCTCTTTGTATTTACAATACAATATGCGTTTCATGTACTAGTTACTTCCCTTGTAATGTGCGTGTATCTATATTATTTTTATTTTGTGTTTACATTTCTGTATTTCTTTTACTTTCAGGAATTTTTTCTAAATTAAACTTGCAATTATATAAAAGACGAAATAGAACAAAAATAAATATGCAATTATTTATTTTAACCAATAGGGAAACAAGTTCTTGCAACTTAAATTAATCAATTTCGAAAGCTTCCTGGTTTAAACCAGTATTAGGCAACGTGGATTAAGGGAAAATTGCATCGCCAAGGTGAGGATCGACCCACAAACTCTGAGTGTTCAAATGGATGAATGATGGATAGGAAAATATGTAAGTTTGCAAAATGTTATTATCGTAACCCTGATCTTCTTTCCAAATATAAATGTAATTTAAGGACTCTTCTGCGACAAGGACTATCACAACCTGACTTCTATGGTGATGCGATTTATAAACTTCGTAAGATTCTTGGTCATGATCACTTTCATACTATCGTTCTTAAACTTGTTAAAAAGTTTATCAAAAGAGGTTATGACCCTATCATTTTGCAACGTACTGCATGCTTGGTGGTGGACCCTTTTACAGTTCGCCACTATGCTTTCCTCTTTAATTTTACGATGACCGGACAGGCTGTGGACCCTATGATGACGCCTACCTAAAGCCCATTGGGACGGTGGCGTTTGATGTTTGTCCATGTTCGTTCTTGTCGTGCCCTTAATGGTGTATTCTCTTACTGCTCTGGCTTCTGCCAAGTCATTGAGTACCTTCATTGTGGCTTTCTAGGCTATTGTTTTTTTGTATTATATTTATACGAGCATATTTGTGTTTTTCTTATATTGCCTATTGATGCTGCCTTGTTGGTTAGAGTTTAGATCATGTCGGGGATTTCTTTATTTACACTGTCCTGTTTTAATGGGATGACAGTAGGGTAAGTGTGAGGTTTGGTGCACCCTAGAACCGGTTTAAACCCCCAGTGGCCTACTTTGCCACTGACCGTTCCAAGGCGGTAGCCCTATTGTCAACCCTTTTGTGTTGTGATGTCGTTTGCATTTGTTTATTACTTTTGCCTTTTCGTTTGTCTGTTTGCGTGTTTGTTTTTGTATTTTGTGGTTGACTGTCGTCCTTGAATGCTGCTTTCCCTGTCCGATATTTTTAGCCTTCTTTGCCAGGTGTTCAACCTTTAGCAATTCATTTCAGAACTACGGTATGCCTAACATACAGTCTCATAGCCCATAATTCGCGTAAAGCAGTCCAGTGGCCGATGACCTCACGGTCGCAGGTTTTGGGTGAGCCTACCAGTAAAATAAAGACTGACAGCAGGACATGGCGGTATTTCCAGTGTTGGTGAGAAGCAAGAGATGTTTTTATACACTTTATTATCGTTTTTCAGTCCTTAACAACAACAAAAAGTACAATTTAGCTAGTTATGTTGGTTAAAAATATGACTACAAATTATAATTTAGATTTTATGCAATAGGTTTTCTTACTGCTGATAAGTGTCACAATAATTGTTTGTTGATTTCAGCTAATTTTAAATTGCTGCTGTTGACTGTTGCTGCTAATAAAGGACTGTTTATAAAATATCCAAAGTTGTTTGTCTAGCGATCCACTTTACATTTTTCAGTTGCGTACAATGATGTTTTCATTACAGTGGATGTTGTTTTATACTGATGTGGTTGCTGATGCTGCTTAATTATCAGTGGATCTCTATCACATATTTAAAGGCTTATTTCGTTTCTTCCTTTCGAACACTTTGCCTTATATTTCAGTTCGTGTCACCATCAAGTTGACTTAAGGCCAGTCGAAAGTTTCTATGTCAGTATCTGATGCAATGTTGTGGAACAGGTCATAGAGGTCTCCAGTGTTGGTATTGTATGTATTCCATTTTCTCCGAGTTATACAAGATGAACTTAAGCCACAAAGCGGCATTTCAAAACATTGTGAATTTCAAAGTGTCACAATTATTCCTTATAGAATTTGGGAATTTATCCCTACAATTGTGTCATACATTCGCGTCTATTGGGCAGAAATCCAAGACTTTGGTGTGAAAATCTACAAAAAGGGTGTTTACAATTATTTGCTAACACGCGCCTAACTTAGCGCCCATTCGCGCCAAGTTGGTGTCTCTGGGGCAATTTCTCCTTTACAGATAATGGTGATAGCGGTACAATTTAGATCATCTTTCTTCTGTAAATGTATAGAAAACGTAACAATATTCAGAAAGTAAGAATAGATAAAAATCGAACAGGAAAAGCAGCATTTCAGGGACGACAGTCAACCACAAACAGAAACAGAAACAAAGAACAAATTTAAATATGAATAAAAGTTCAATTAAGACATCACAAACACAAAAGTATTGGCAATAGGGCTACCGCCTTGGAAAGTAAGAGATTGAATGTGTTGTTTATAAAAAACAACAAAAAAAACAACAACAAAAAACAGCCGTGCAGAAGACGGCTACACAGTTGACTAGCTTTTACACTGCATTTAATACATTGACATTGATTTATAAAAAACGTACATTTTCAAGACCTTGAAAAAATTTGAATACTTTTATATGGTTTATTTTAGGGGTATTCCATTTGATCATTGGTTTATTTTAGTGCTATTCCATTTGATCGATTATGTTTTAATTATCCTGTCTATGTTGCACAAGGCATTTTAGCCAGCGGTTCATTGAAGTTTAGTTATCTGTGTTAACTGCTTCACCCGAACTTTCAGGCTGATGATAACTGTCTTGAAAAGGATGGTGTTCATTTATCAAATGTGGGGAACAATTTATTTCTTAATCAGTTAGAGCCTGGATCTAAATGTTTCATTAGAAGTTGGCAGTTATAAGGAAATACAATAAACCAAATTGCTAAGTACCATCCTAAGAATATGTCAATAATATTCTCATTGTTTTGTGTATTTTGAGCTTGATTAGAGATACGGTTAAACTGAAAAACAACGAGTGTAAATTGTCTGCTCTGATTGCATGACCATATTTTAAAACTTTTAAGTCAATGTGTTTTGTTATTTTTTACTGGTCCTTTGGGACCAACGAGCCCAATATAGGTGGATTTGAAGTAGAATACCGCTTAAGCCGGTGCTAGGGGGCGTGAGAAGTGTTGCTTCTCCCATTACTTCTCACGAACAGACTCAATAAAACCGAGACTGCTGCTTTATTCTCTTAATTGTGTTAGTTGCTCTCAAAGGATCACCTTTATCAGTACTTGTTAACATTCACACTAGCGATCGTTTAGTGCAGTGTGGCGGCTGTAAAAAGTCTCCCCGTGCTACGAATCAGTAGTGTTATTTTTCACTGGTCCTTCGGGACCAACGAGCCTAATATAGGTGAAGTAGAATACCGCTTAAGCCGGTGCTAGGGGGCGTGAGAAGTGTTGCTTCTTTCATTAATTCTCATGAACAGACTCAATAAAACCGAGACTGCTGCTTTATTCTTTTAATTGTGTTAGTTGCTCTCAAAGGTTCATCTTTATCAGTACTTATTCTTAGAATAAGTTATAACACTTATACAACTGGGTATATAGGATTTTATTAAGTACTTCGAATTAGTGAAGCTTTAGATGTTCCTAATTCTTAAATATGCCAGTTAAATTATTTTTTTGACATCATGTTTTACTAGCATTACCACTAAAAATGCGTTTACATGGATAATCTTAAATTACCTTCCTTTAAATTGAATATTGTTTGAAATTCAAGTAACTGTTATTCAGCGTTAACATTAAATATTTCGAAAATTTCTTTTGCAAACGCATTTGTAGTGGTAATGCTAGTAAAACATGATGTCAAAATAATTTTAACTGACATATTTTAATATTAGGAACATCGAAAGCTTCACTAATTCGAAGTACTTAATAAAATCCTATATACCCAGTTGTATAAGTGTTATAATTTATTTCTAAGAAAACACATTGACTTAAAAGTTTTAAAATATGTTCATGCAATCAGAGCAGACGATTTACACTCGCTATTTTGCAGTTTAAAGCTGAACGTGGTCTTAAATCAACAAATCCGCTTTTCATATGTTTTTAAGTATTAAATATCATTATAAATACGATTTTTACTATGCCATTGATGTATGTTCAGTGAAAATATGATTTTAAAGATAAAAATCGAAAAGGCGAACAGGCATTGCTAAAAGATCGAAAAGAATCTAAGGGGAAAATCTCTTACGCAAATTACCGGAAGTGACGTCATTTGGAACAAACTATTTTTTGTTTACATTGGGACTGAATGCAAAACAGTATACCTTGCGTGCAATTGTGAGAATTAAGCGATCATGATACTGAGTCAGAGGAAATGGTTACACAATGAGCAACCTTACGATTTTGAGCCAGAATACGTGTCTGAGGACGAAAATACATCGGATCATCAACTGATGATGAAGTCGAACACGGTGCAGGTGCAAATGGAGAGTTTGTAAAGACTATAATTGATAAAAAAAAAATGAATAAAAACAAAAATAAATGAAACAGCATATAATTTCGGCGCCATACTTTCTATAGTATTATATATTTGCCATAAGTCGCCATCAACATCAAACACTCTAGGAGCGGTGTTTGCAATATGATACGTTCTCTAGTCTTCACTGCCCCCAAATATCAATACAGACTAATCAAATATTGCGGTGCGCTATTGGAGTACAGCCTAATTAAGGGACATACGTAGGTATATCACAAAATAACGCACCCTTTTAGGGAAACCTAGTTTTATGATATATTTCCTGTTTATTGCAATTACTTGAGCGGTGTAATACTGCCGAGGGCAGACGCGTATTGCACAAGACGGATATATCACATGATATGCGAGCTCTAATTTGTCGCGCAAAAAGAGAGAAAAAAACTATGATTTAAATAATATAGCTAACTTTATTATGAACACGATATAGACAGTTAGTAAGTATACTTACTCATGGATATACAGATCGAAAACAGACCAAACATATCAAATTACCATCATATAAAGTATATTATTCTATTATACTTGTTTTACTTATTGCACGAGCTAAGAGGCGTTATTGTTGGTGTTTTGTCATAAAACATTACTGAATTAATATAAAAGCTAGTAATATTATTAATTTTATGCCTTGTAATAGATATCCATGAAACATTTTTTTTCTAAATCCATAGACCTATATATGTTGATAATATATATTTATAACACTATTGGCAGAAGAGGGTGTATAATTTAAAATTATTAAAATTAAAATTTGGAAACAAAGACACAGTGTTTATATCACCGGATTCATTTAAATTTATATGCTGAACGTTCTTAGCAATGTTTTAAAAAAAGACGGCTAAATATTATTAGCGCCGTCAACTCTTCATTGATTCACGTAAAGACGCATGCTTCTAATTCAACAGCTAAACATTCACGGTGTATATAAAGATCTAAGACTATACACCTTTCTTCAAATTATCATACGTATACCCTATGAGGTGCTAAGATAATTGAACATAAATTTCAATCTTACTTCATGTATGAATTTCTTCCTCAACGCCGCTCGAAAAGGTGAATACAACTTGCTTGGAGACGGCGGGGTTATGCACTTCGCATATTTATAGTCAAATATCGTTGGTACCGCTGTTGATTTTAATCTGCATACCTTTTGTTCTCAAAATTCAAAGATAATGAACCAAAGGATGGACTTCCCACGAAGTACTTCCCACAAAGTCAACTCAAAATGTTTGCTACAAACTCGCGCGTCTTTCGTAGGTTCCCACTTTCTCGACAAGTCGGGCGATTTTCTTCGGTAACGGTCTACCCACACTTCACATCTTAATATATTATTATCTCGAACAGGGAAACCAAAGAAACTTAGGTTATTATCTTGTCCTTCTTTATGCAAACTTTTTCACCCAGCAATAGCACACGGCATTTTTAACAAGTACCATACATAGACAATACTATACAACTCAATGCGACACCGCTAATCGTTTGATACCAATGACGTCACAGGATCACGTGACACTTACCAGGGCGAAACTCGAAGCGTGTGCGCTATGAGATAAAATTGGATACTGTGAGAAAACGGAACAATAAGTGTAATATTTGAACAGATTGTATATTATATATATAAATATTTTCGAATATATACTCAAAAGACACGCCCTATTTCACCTTTAACAGTATCTCGAATCAAGCTCAAAATACACAAAACAGTGAGAATATTATTGACATATTCTTAGGTTGGTACTTAGCAATTTGGTTTAGTGTACTTGTAATTATGCTTGAATATTAACCGTGCTTTCAACACTTGCTTAAAAGCTTATCAGAAACGTTGCTTTCATAATGAACATTTAATTTGGTGCACATGTGTGTATGTCCTTAATATTGTAATATTCAACTTGCTTTATTGCTTAATGCTTTCTACTGTAAGGGCTTGCCATAATGGTATTTTGTGCTTACCGGCAGCCCAATTGTTAAAATGAGATATAGGGTCCTATAGAAACCACAGCGTCCGAACGCAATGGCATCGTAGGTCCGCACTGTACTGCAAGCAAGGACTTGATAATACAATGAAAGAGACAAAAACCAACAGAAAGGGTGGTGAAGACAGGGTTACCGACTTGGAACGGTCAGTAGGCAATAAGGCCTACTGATTAGCTTGAATCGATTTTATATGCGCACTATCCTCGCTATTATCCTGTCTTCAGCGCCCAAATAGACAAGACAGTGTAAACAAAACTACATACCATCAAAAGGAATTCTCTAACAATAAAGTCCACATCCAGAGAAACTAACTAAAGAAACACATACAAAATAATAAACATCTCAGGATATATCCAGAATCGTACTGAACAACCATAGTAGTTGCATGAGCTTTCTTCCCTCGGGTTTTCTGGTCGTGCCCTAGAGAGAAAACCAATCTAGGGCACGACCAGAAAACCCGAGGGACGAAAGCTCATGCCTCAACCTCCCTTAGTTGGGGTTTCAGTAGGCACAATCATAGAGTCCTAAGAGGTAGTCCAGTCATCGCACAAGTGAAAAGTGAAGCGTAATGACTGACTGTAGAGGGGTCAATCACTAAACATGCAGTGCGCTGTAAAACCAAAGGGTTATATCCTTTTCTGACGAACTTCCTGATTACATTTGTAAAGCGGTCAGGAAACCCGTCAGACCCCTTTAACTTTCGAAGTTTATGGACCACATCTCCATAAAATGAGGGTTGTGATATGCCTAGTCGCAGAAGTGTTTTAAGGTTGGTGTAGTAATTTTCCAGCAGGCCCTCGCTGCGGCGGTATAATTTAGAGAATTTAACAAATATAGTAAGAAAGTGATCATGACCAAAGGATCTTACGAAGTTTGTAAATCACGTCACAATAGACGTGAGGTTGTGATAGTTCTTGTTGCAGAAGAGTTCTTAAATATTTGGAAAGAAGATCAGGGTTACGATAATACAATTTTGCAAAGGTTTACAAAGTTTATGGTAACGATAGCTTTTTATTTGTACAAATATTACGAATAAAACGAGTCCTCAACACGAGTACAAGCTCTAGAAAAACGAATAAGTTCAGACACATAGGCCCCATAAGAAGTTTCTCGGGAACATCCCCAATTAAATGGGGATACTTAACAATATCAGAATTAAAATCATCTCTCAATTCATATATTTTGCTAACTATTTCACCATTTTCAATGGAGAGATATAAATGGAGAAAAGAATCGTTAGTATCAACAATATTATCTTTGTTAAGTTCAAGTTCTGGAAGAAAAGAAAGGGTTGTCAATGTTCAATATGTCATCCAGATACCGAGAGGTGTCATTAAAGGCTTCAATAACACCTGCGTAAGAATCTTGTGAAAGACTCATTCATAGCTATATAAAATCAAATCTGTGACAAGGGGGTACAGTTCGTACCAATAGGGATACCAACAATTTGTCTATACACGGTCGTTCCATACCTGATGAAAATATTATCTAATAGGAAGATGAGTGCTTCACAAACTTCTTGACAAGTTCACATAGTTTAATTGTCTAAACTGCCATTAGTAAAATACGCTTTAATTTTATCACAGGCCGAAAGTGTAGTTCTTTCTCTAGCGATTTTTTTTTGAATAAGAGCAATGAGCTTGTCTTTGATAAGGTGATGTGGTAAGGTTGTATATAGTGCGTACGTGACGTTTATTGCACATTTTATCAAGAAAGAATCCTGAATTTTAATAAACCGAAACAAATTAATCCCAGAGTTTTAATAAGTTTTAGCATACTATTGTTTAACGCGATCTTTAACGGCAGTAAGACAAGAAGTTAAACGTTTGAAAATGTTTGTGGTGGTGCACGTACTAGAATTCGAAATAAAGCGGGACGTATACGGATTTGTATGTAATTTAGGAATCCAGTACATAGTGGTCAGTTTTTCCTGCTTTTCGTCTTCCCCAGCCTTGAAAGTAGTGCACCGAGTGATATGTGTGGAAACATCATGAATAACACAATTTTGTCATGCAATTGCATGTCTAACAGTGATTTACAGTTACTTATGCAAATTCCGCCCCAACTAAATACAATACATATTAATGTTTTGCATGTTAAGGAGCGTGACATAAAACCTGATGTTCAGGCTGAAATGTTGATTCTTGATCTGATAATGTTCCGACAGCCATCGACGACGATTTATTTTGCATTAGGTTGAACGGTAATTGATGGAAAGGGTTAAAATGTCAACAGGCCATATTTGATGATTGGGCTGGTCGATCACTTTTATGTCCTATTATCTGAATAATTTGTTTTTCAAATTCTACTGTAGTCTAACTTTTATACGGTTTTCATTCTATAACTGCTATTGGTTAGATTTTTATGTTTAATACATTGGCATTGGCAGCTGTTTCTTTATTATCATTTGAGAGAGGCTATTTCTCCAACTTTCTGTATTTTGGACTTAATGTTGTCTTTAATCTTGTCTTATCGTACCCTTAACGGTTTGTTCTCTTGTTGTTCTGGCTTCTGCCAAGTCACTGAATACTTACCTTGTGGCTTTCTAGGATTTTTTTAAATATTATACATACATGATCATTTATGTGTTTTACTTATATTGCCTATTTATGCCGCTTGTTTGAAAGAGATTATAACCTGCCGGGGATATTTTTTATGTTGTTTGTGATGTCATATCTAGCCTTTTAACCATCTTTATAGTTGTTGTTTGTTTCTGTGTGTACTTGCGGTTGACTGTCGTCCTACAATGCTACTTTTCGATTTTCAGTTTTATATCAACTTTTTTTTTCCAGAGTGTAGAATGGTACAGTTTCAATACAAAATGGATCCTTCTTGGTTGCTGAATCCATCTGGTTGTAGGTTGTATGCCTGGTTATAGGTTGCATGCCTGGTTGTAGGTTGTAGAACTGGTTGTAGGCCTTATTGTAGGCCTGATTGTAGGTTGTAGGCCCGCATATTTCCCGTATAGCAGGATGGAACTATTAGCGGGGTATTTACAATTCCTTAATATTTAACGTACAGTACATCGTATACATGCTTTTTTTGCATCCGTTTTCGAGTCTTGCGTTAAATTCTAGATATACTCAATTTCCTCTGATATGCGTTTCAGATGTCTCCCGATTTTAATTCTGTATCTCCGTTAACTTGTACGATACGAAATAATAGAGCGTCATTCAGCCATAGCATATTTAGAACACTTTCAGAGTTGCCATGACTACATTCTGCAAACAGCCTGGAGTAGATTTTATTATTTACTCTGTACAATTTAAGAAAGATGACAAAAGGGTAAGAGTGAGATTTGTTGCACGATAGACCTTGATTTAAACGTTCAGCGGAATTGTTATCACTGATCCTTCCAAAGCGGTATCAGTGTTGTTAACCGTTTTATGTTTGTGGTGTCACATCGTTTGCTTTTATGTTTTCCTTGTAATTGTTGTTTTGAATGTGTGTTTTTCTGTTCTCACGTTCTTTGCATGCTTCATTTCTTGTTCGATTCTTGTATCTGCTTATGCTACAGATGACATGGTTTTAAGTTAACAACCTTTGTTTTTATCTATTCTTTTACTCTGTTTTATTTTAATTCTTTTGTTTATAGTTTTTGAGGAGATATATGACTTTTTTAGTAAATTCATTTCCTAAAATAATGATATATTTATATGTTTATTTTATGCTTGTCCGGTTCACATTATTTGCAAAGGTCAGTTGTAAAGAAATAACTATGAAATGTTATATGCTAGTAGAAATTATGGAGTTATGGTAGTGATGTTTCAGTCGCATGGCAAAATATCAAGACTCTACGAGTGATTGATAAATAAAAAGCTTTTAAACTGAAAAAATAAAAATAAATATATAATATTATAAATTTACTGAGGATTATTCTTAATGTATATAGCGATACGTTGGCCCTAATGTTACATGTTAATGTATATGTTTTGTTGTCCTTATAAATTATTATGTTTGAGCGTTGAAGACAGGATAATTCCGAGGTTGCGTACACTTAAATCGATTTAAGCTAACGGTGGACCATATTTCCCACTGACCATTTCCAAAACTTCACCACTATTTCTGTTATGTATGTTTTTTTATTGTACAGTTAATTTGCTCTTTGTTTGTGGTGCAGTGCGGATCTATGGTGCCATTGCGTCTGGATGCTTTGATTTCTATAGGATCCTTTTTTCATTCTTGTATATCTCACTGACTTATATAGATGATAACGTTACATCAACCTCACTTCAATCAATTGTGATCAATCGTAATCGACGAAATCGGTCATGTGTCGTACTTGGCCGTTTCCAAAGGTCCATTATCATACTCTTTTTTGAAAGATGTGATAGTGATGCAGACGATGTTATCACCGATTTAATGTACGAAATGTTTGCTAATAATTGAGACACACTATTTCCCCATTTCACATTTCGCAACTTACTCCGTTTAACGATGTTCTGCTTTGAAAAAAATGTAATAAAACTGAGAAACAACTAGCAAGCGATAATGTCGCAGAGCCAACGGGTTCCATTTAAAAACAATCCGTTTATAGAACACGTCATTATTACACTCATTTTCCTATTAGATAATATGTTCGTCAGATATGGAACTTGCTGGTATCCCCATGGGTACAAATTGTGCACCATTTGTTGTAGATTTGTTCTTGTATTGTTATATATTTCATGTTGAGTCTTTCATCCGAAACTCAGGCAGATGTAATTGAAGCCTTTAATGACACCTCTCGGTGACATACCTCTTTGGATGACATATTGGCAATCCTTTCTTTTCTACTATGGTTAATAATATCTATCCTAAGGAACTTCAACTGAACAAGACTGATACTGACGCTTCTTTTCTCGATTTACATCTCTCTACTGAAAATGGTGAAATAATTAGCAAAATCTATGACAAATAAGATGATTTTAATTTTGAGATTGTTAATATCCGCATTTAGATGGGGATGTTCGCCGAGCAACTTCTTATGTGTCTTAACTAATTCGATTTTCTATAGCTTGTACTCGAGTTGAGGACTTTAATATTCGTAATCTTTGTATAACTAAAAAGCTACTCAATCAGGGTTACCGTAACAATAAACTTCGTAAAAGCTTTGAAAAATGTTATTATAGAAACCCTGAACTTTTTTCCAAATATAAAAGTAATTTAAGAACTATTCTGCGACAAGAACCTGACTTCTACGATGACGTGATTTACAAACTTCTAAGATCCTTGGTCATACTATCTTTGTTAAACGTGTTAAAAGGTTTATCAAAAGAGGTATGACCCTATCATTTTGAAACGCACTGTATGCCCAAAAGCACGGTGACGTTTGATATTTGTCTGCAATCTTGTCTTGTCGTGCCTTCAATGGTTTATTTTGTTGTTGCTCTGGCTTCTGCCAAGTCACTGAATGCCTTCTTTGTGGCTTTCTGGGCTATTGTTTCTTGTATTTATATATACACGAGCATCTTTGTGTTTTACTTATATTGCCTATTAATGCTGCCTTGTTGGTTAGAAAATAGATCATGGCGGGGATTTCTTTATTTACACTGTCCCGTTTTATTGGGATGACAGTAGGGTAAGTATGAGGTTTGGTGCACCCTAGAACCTGGTTTAAACCCCTAAGCTGGTAGCCCTATTGTTAACCCATTTTGCGTTTGTGACGTCATATGTCTTTAGTCCTCACTAACATAGCCATTACTATTTGTCGTTTTGCTTGTTTTAGGGTTTACTGTGAACTGTGAATGCTGCATTTCCTGTTCACTTTTCATCTATTAGCTTATGACTTCTCTACACTATATACAACCTTACCACATCACCTTATCAAAGACAAGCTTATTGCTCTTATTAAAAAAAACATTCGCTAGGGAAAACACTACATTTTTGGCCTGTAATAATATTAAAGCGTTTTTCACTAACGGTAGTTTAGACAATTACACTATGTGGATTTGCCAAGAAGTTTGTGACGCACTCATTTTCCGATTAGATACTATTTTCGTCAGGTATGGGACGACCGTTTATAGACACATTGTTGGTATCCCTATGGGTGGTACGAACTGTGTACCCCTTGTCACAGATTTGTTATAAGTATATTGTCTCTGTATACACGTATATTGTCTTTGTATAGAAGTATATTGCCTCTGTATGCATGTATAGTATCTCTGTATACAAGTACATTGTATTTATATACACTTCGACGAATTTCTAATTGGCCACCTAGTTTTTATCTCATTTTGAGAAAAGTATTCGGAGAAAAATTCAAACAACCAAATATAAGTTTATTACAATTTATTCCTAATATGTAAAACAAAAACCATTAAAATTTGATCACGGGAAGGGACTTAACACAGAGGGTTAACATTGACACCCTTAAAACAAAAACTGTAAAATCCTATCACTTTGTATTTAATTCCATTTTAATACTTCGTATGTCCACCTGCTGCGGCAATTACGGCACGACACCTTGCCCTCATAGATATTATGTATCTGTGAAGATACCGTTGTTGAATGGCCGCCCACATCTTATTGACAACACGCGTGAGCTCCCTGATATTTGGTTGCAGCGGCTGGGCGCGCACCTTGCGCTTCAATAGGTCCCATACGTGCTCGATCGGATTTAAATCCGGACTTTTTGCAGGCCATTGGAGTGTTCGCACGTTGTTTGCTGCAAGCATTGCTTGTGTGCCTCTGGCCGCGTGACATGGTGCGTTATCCTGTGCCAACATCATACCGCGATTGGCACGGATATGAGGTAAAAGAACCGGTCGAATGACGTCATTTTGATACCTTATCGCGTTCAGGTTTCCTTGGATGGGTACAATTGGAGTTTTCGTGTGCATGGAAACTCCAGCCCACAGCATAATGGAACCGCCCCCGAAGTTATCACATTCTACCAAACAGTTCTCATTGTTCCGCTCACCCCGACGGCGATATACTCGAGCACGTCTGTCATTCCCGCGTAGTGTAATGCGTGTCTCATCAACAAATAAGACATTGGCCCAGTCCGCCCTTGTAAATCGCAAATGTCGCCTGGCCCACAACAATCTTGCCTGCCTGTGCCTTGCGGTAAGAACCGGAACCCGCAGGGGACGACGGCACCGTAAGCCGACGGCCCTCAAGCGATTGCGTACTGTCTGTGGGTGGATTGCGCGGATGTGTCTGCCCATCGTATTACGGGCCGTCGTCGCTGCCGTGGTGAAACGATCCTGTAAATGGTCATTGACAATTTGAATGTCCTGTAGGGGAGTCGTAACTCTTCTATTGGGGCGTCGTGGGAGATCTGCAACACTTCCTGTTTGTAGAAATTTTGCCCAAAGAGTTTCAATAGTAAAGTGTCGCCTATTGAAAAGCCGAGCAGCCTGAAAAAATGATAAAATCAATTAGATTGATCGCAAAAAAACATGTTTCTGTCATTATTTTGCACTTAATGAAAAACAACATGTTGCAACTTTAAAAAGTCGAGCAAACTAAAAATATAGATAAAATCCACTTAAATTAATAGACTTAATACATGTTTATGCTAGTATTTTGCACTTAATAACAAATAATAAAACATAGTGTGAATTTAATAACTAAGCGTAACATACTTGTCTGATGGAGGTGCCGGCACGAATCATTCCGACGGCTTGAGCGCGTTCTGCCATGCTCATTCTCGCCATATTTAATATTTTTTATAAAAGACAATCCATGGAGAATTCATTCATACCAAAAACGACAACCTACCATGCTTTGCACGAGATCCGCGAGCACAAAGGCTATTTCGTACCTACCGTTCCGCATGGATGATTTTATGCACGAATATGTATTTTCTTTCTGTAAATCGATAGATTAGTGTGTACAATATAAAAATAACCAAACATTAGATTTATTGATTAAATATATCGCATAATATCATATTTTATAGGGTGGCCAATTAGAAAATCGGCGAAGTGTACACATATATTGTCCCTGTATACAAGTATATTGTCTCTGTATACATGTATAGTGTCTCTGTATACAAGTATATTGCCTCTGTATACACGTGTATTTAAGAAATAGAACATTATTTACGGTGAATTATCGTGTAATATATCACGGTTTGGAGGGCGAGTGAAATTATTGTTTAGAATTGAACGACAAACCGTGATATATTACAAGATAATTCACCGTAAACGATGTTCTATTTCTATTCTAATAACCCTAAAATGTAAAAATAACGCACACACCTGAAATCTTTCGCATTGCCGTGCTTATTCTCCCAACGTTGCAAACATTACAGTTATATATCGTTGAATATAACGAGATATTTTAAACTAGGCTACATTGTGCAGGTGTATTAAAATATCTCTTTATACATGTATATTGTCTGTGTATACACATATATTGTCTCTGTATACATTTATACTGTCTTTGTATACACATATTGGTCTCACTACAGAATTACCTCCCTTGGACAGGACGGTAGGAAGATTCCTACACCGTAAAAAACTAGGGCTGTGTTACTCGGTGTGCTCTGAACTTGGAAATGTGCAATCATTCTCTTATTTATGCCTTCAGGTGACAAGATTTGAACATGTTCATGACTTCTGCCAAGTTTGGATGCCACTGGGTGATTTTCGAGGAAGATATTATAATTTGAAAATGGGTAGGAATACAGTTGAATTATCAGTGAAATGGAGCTAGTTTTGAGGGGTACTGAAAAAGACTGGAATTTAATTTTTTTTAATCTGGTCAACTTTTGATTTTTTGTGGATATTCTGAGCATCAGAGGAAGGTTTGCAGATTGAGGGGAGATTTAAATACCAATGGGCATTTTAAAGTATGTTTGCAGTGGTCCACAAGTGACCATTTCTACATATATTATATAGTGTTGATTAATTCACTAGTGAGACGTGTATTGTCTCTGTATACACATGTATTGTATATGTATACACGTATATTGTCTGTATACAATGTATTGTCTCTGTATACTATATATTGTCTATGTATGCATGTATATTATCTCTGCATACAAGTATATTGTATACACATATATTGTCTCTGTATAAAAGTATATTGTCTCTGTTTATGCGTATATTGTCTCTGTATACACGTATATTGTTTCTTTATACAAGTATGTTGCCTCTGAATACATGTATATTGTCTTTGTATACACGTATATTGTCTCTGTTTACATGTATAGTGTCTCTGTATACAAGTATATCGTCTTTGCATATAACCCTAGTGTCTCTTTGTATACAATCAGATCAATAAATAAAATATAAAACTAGAACTATCACTATTATGTGATGAATACGAACTGCCCAAACCACCCATCCAAATACTGTTATTCTTCAGTATATACCTTGAAGACAATGAACACATGTTTGAAGCTGTAATCTATTCTATCAAATGATTGAATAGATATTAGCTCACATAAACATTTTTAGCACAATATGATCTCTGTATGTGCGCAAGTCCTGTAAAGCACCATTCATTAAACAGTGTTTAAAACCATCACATTTATCATCCCATGCCTGCCGAAAGAGTCTAAGCCTAGTAAGGCAATGTAATATAATAGACTTACCACATTCTTGCAGGCATGGGTTGATATATGAACATTTGATCTGGTGTGTAGGTATAGTAATCTTGGATGACCATTATTAAAAAATGTTCAAAGACCATTGTTAAAAGTTTTTTTGTATGCCCCCGAAGGTTGACATAGAGAAATCGCACCTTCCGTCAGTCAGTCCGTACAATCGTGTCCGGTCAATAACTCTGACATTCCTGGAGGGATTTTCAAATAACTTGGCACAAGTGCTCAACACCATAAGACGATGTGTCTCGCGCAAAATTCAGGTCCGTGGCTCCAAGGTCCAGTTCACACTTAGAGGTAAGAAAAGAAGTGCTTTTGTGTCTGGTTAATAACTCCGACATTCATGGACGGATTTTCAATTAACTTGGCATAAGTGCTCAACACAACAAGACGACATCTCGCACGCAAAATCCAGGTCCGTGGCTCTAAGGTCAAGGTCACACTTTCATGTCAAAGGTCAAAACCACTTCGGAGACATTTTTGTTTTAAATACTTAGTGATTTTTGATGTGACTACAACGGTGTGAACTTGCTTTCGCCATAGTAAGAGTAGTATGAGCCCAAATGCCTCATTTACATAGTTTATAGTTTTATAGTTACTACTTTTACCATATCATAAAATAGTTTCATCTTAATATATTTACATACATTTTTAATTACTATTTCATTTCTTCATCTTTCATCATTTTCTGCGCATAATATGACCTATTTATGTGTCGACGTGCCGTAAAACACCATCCATTCAGTCATTTATAGTTTTGCCTTATCATCCCGTATTTTTAAATAGTTTTACCTATACATTTTAGATTTTTGCAGTGACTACAACAGTTTGAACTTGCATTCGCCATAGTAAGAGTAGTATGAGCCCAAATGCCTTAAATACATAGTTTATAGTTTTGCCTTATCATCTCTTATTTTTAAATAGTTTTACTTATAATTTTTTACCGTAACTTTCTTTAAATAATTAGCTATATTGTTCATTTTCATCAGTTTTCGCGCACACAATGACATATTTATATCGACGTGTTATAAAACACAATTCACTCATTTGGCATCCTCTCCCACTCATTCAAGACAATGATGTAGCTCAGTTGATAGCATGATAGAATCTGAATCACAGAATCAAGCCTTACTGGCGAACTTGGATTATTTCTGTGTATACTTAGGCAAGAAACCTCCCTTAGCCTCGTCTGTCCGATGGGGACGTAAACCAGCGGTCCCTTTGTTTCAGAATCTATCCTTTGAGCATGTAAAAGAACCATAGGAATCTCTGGTTTCCGGATTCATATTTATCCTTCTCCTAGTATGTGTTGATGAGCCGTTAAAAAATTCAAATTCTCTCATTTACAAACTTGGAACATTTGGAAGCTACCCCATAAGATGCCAAGCACTGACGAATTAAAAGAAGCCAAGGTCGAATAATGGAGTCTGTCCGTACAAAGACTCAATCAAACAACTCTTATTATTTGACATTCTTTCAAAATAAAGTGAATGAGTTGAAAAATGTGTGATTATGGTATTTTATAGAAAAATCATAAAATATTAATGTCATTAACCTTATAATATTGTATGAGCCGTTGGAAAAGTTCGTACCAAGATAGACTAAGCACACTGTAATATTAACTATTAACTTTCTACTGCATTGTCCTTAAATTAACAACTGCATGCTGCACTTTAATTCCCAGCTACTTTTGCGATGGTGAATTGGTCTGATGAACTTGTTTTGTTTGTATGACATAACATCGCCTTGACAATCTTGTGCTAATCTTGTGACAATGTTGGCAACATCGGAGGATTTGCCAATGTGACACTGGCAACATCTGCCGTGGAAAGGAATATGAATTCCTCTCTGAACAAAGGCTTGTGACCTTGCTCTGGTGGGTACCACCAACAAACAAACGGTTCCTATCACTACCAGCTTTTTTACAAATAACACAATAGCTATGTGTGCGTGCAGTAGAAGTAATATTTAGTTTAACACATGTTGGTGATTTAACACTAATTATAAAGGATTTGAAGAAGACTTAATATTTGTATACATTTCTGGCACACAAAATCTGTAGCTTGAATTTCACGTTGTAAAAGTGCCTTGACTTTGTCATAAAGCTGACCAGAAATCATATGTACATGTTTATCTTTTGTCAGGAATGATGGCCTTTTGTGGCACAAACAACAAACTGGCAGTTTAGCCATTTTAAGTTAAAAGATGGAAAAAGTTAACAGACAAGACAAAGTGATATCTAAATTCTCCTCAGAATCTTTTCAGGAAGCATAAAATACAACTTGCAAAACAAAAATATACATGTAATAGAGTCTATAAAAATCACAGATGAACATAGTGCTGACAAAATCTTTTTCCATGTTGGTAACTGTACATCCTGTCAAAGCTGGACCTAAATTCGTTCTATTACACATACTTAAGATTCTGACTATATAGTCCGGTTGCCAAATCCCGTTTTCAGCCATGACCCAAAATTATCATCCACATAAAGTTTGTTGATGATTTTAATACAAGATGGCTGCCGTGACATTAACATGACAATATATTGGCTTCTGCATTAGCTAGGTTCATGGTTGAAAACATCTCCAGATCTATGTCACGCGAGAGCGTTAAGCCTATGACTCTAAAAGGTCATAGGTCTGTCTACACTGTCTTGTAATTTGAGCGCCTAAGACATGATAATAGCGAGGTTGTTTACACTTAAATTGATCCAAAGGTGACCAATGCGCCATTTGCCTACTGACCGTTCCAAGTCCGTAACCATGTCTTCGCCACACTTTGTGTTTTGTATCGTCCTTTTTATTGTATAGTTAATTTGCGTTTTGTTTGTGGTACAGTGCAAACCTACGGTGCCATTTCGTTTGGGTGCTGTAAGTTCTGTAGAACCATTTTTCTCATTGTTGTAGCCTCTAGCGATTTTGTACTAACACATCTTATATCGGCTACATCTTTGATGCGCAGACTGCATACATAAATACTCAATATTCATATTTTCGGAGCAGATGGATTGGGTATAATACCAACAAGCGACTGACCTTACCGCATATATATTGTTTCGATAAACATAACTGACCATATAGCATTACATAAGCCCAGGCTTAATATGTTTTACCCATGTTTAGATAAATTGAATCCTTGACACATAATATCTATCTATAGACACAAAAATGAATGTTCTAGCTAATGCAGAAGCCGTACAAATATATCATCATTGTAATTTCACAGCAGCCACATTGACAGCCATCCTGGATATTTATATTTAACTTTTAAGTAAGGTTGCGTCAGAAATGGATTCCTTGACCCCAACAACCTAGTCACAGACACCAAAATCATTGTCCTAGTTAATGCTGAAGCCGAGATATCGACATTGTAATGTCACGGCAGCCATCTTGACGGCCATCTTGTATATGTCATTCAAATTCAGAATCAGCATACCTTAAATATATTAAAACCATCAAAGAGCATTGTGTGGACGATAATTTTGGGATTTGTCGTCTACTGCCGGACTAATAGTTTAAGCTTGTCTGAAGAAACTAGAACTATCACTGAAGGTGATGAATATCTCCTCTTAAATTCTAAGTCAAACAAAGGGTCATAATTATGTAATAAATTAGACAATCAACAATGGGTGATATAGAGGGACATGAGGTGCCAAATCAAGGGTCATAACTCCTGCGTAAATCGTCTGATCTAGTTGGGCTTTTAATTCGTCCAAGATTTCATTGCTATTAACGAGCTATGCAAGTCTGGTAAATATCATATAAAAATGAAGGTGCTAGAGTTCAAAAGGCAGACAATTGCATATTTTTAGCAAAAACAAGGGCCATAACCCGAACGCAAATGGCCCAATCTGGCCGGTTTTCGAACTCATCCGGGTCTCATTGATATAAAGACTTTGGCCAGGTTTGGATTTAATCGCATGAAAAATGAAGGGGCTAGAATGTTCACAAGGCAAAATATAGCATGTTTCGTTAATTCAAGGGCAACAACTTTGTTGTTACTAATCCGATCTGTGCGTTTTTCAAACTCATTCGAACTCTCATTGATATAAAGAGGTTGGTGAAGTTTGGTTAAGATCGCCTGAAAATTCAAGGGGCTAGAGTGTTCACAAGGAATATAGCATTTTTCATTAATTCAAGAGCAATAACTCTGTTGTTACTAAACCAATCTGAGCGGTTTTCAAACTCATCCAAACTCTCTTTGATATTAAGAGGTTGGTCAAGTTTGGTTAAGATCGCATGAAAAATAAAGGAGTTAGAGTGTTCACAAGGCAAAAATAACGGACGACGGAAAACTCGCAATCCTATAAACATATCTGCAAATCATTTATATTATTAATTATTTGAATTGGTCAAAGCATTTAGTAAGTTGCATATTACTTCTTGTTGATAATATTGCACCAATAACATATTTGAATAATATTTTATCTTTAATAATAAGTAATTCTCTCAATTTACTGTTCAAGCAGGACCCCCACTTCATTTTCACCAAACCTCATCTCGACTTATATTCTCACACTGAAAGACAAATACATTTTCTTTGCATACTTATCTGTCATTGCTTATGAAAATACTCAATGCTGATTGGCTATTGAGGATTTTTTTAAAAAGCTATATAAACCTCTGACGTCACGTCCTTCAACCGTCATTTTAAATGATTTTCAACGTCGGAAAACATCCAAAACAACGATTACGTTAGTTTAAGGCAATGTTACGTTCAAACAACAAATTGAACTTGTTCGAAACACGATAAAGCTGTACATTTTCTTCATTTGGTGCTGAGAGATGGACGTACAACATAAGATGTGATAATGTGTTTGTGTTACGTTTAATCTCTCAAAAATGTGTGTATTTAATACATAACAATTCATGTCAGATAAAAAACAAAATATACTTCCAGCGGGTTTATATTGTGCGAGAAAAAAACCTGGTGATTGGGACTTGAATCACATCGAAACCGCGTGCCTACCAGATTTTGATCGGGGACAATATAAACCCGCTGGAGATATTTGATTTCTTTAATAAAACACTTCCGAGGCAGGGATGGTAAAGATGCTGCGTCTGTGGCGGGAGGTATACAATTACTGATTATACACAGGAATACTGGGTGGTCTGCAACTGCCATTCAATAATCGACTGTCATTTATAGCCTAAAATTTTGTAAATAATTAGTAAAATCTATGTCAGGAGAGATGATCTTAATTTGATATTGTTAATTATCCCCATTTAGATGTAGATGATCCCCGAGCTACTTCTTATGGGCTCTATGTTTCTCAACTTATTTTCTTGTAGTCGTGTTGAGGACTTAAACATTCACAATAATTGTATAATTAAAAAACTACTGCAGCAGGGCTACCGTTACCATAAACCTTTGCAAACTTTTATTATCGTAATCCTGATCTACTTTTAAAACATTCATGGTAAGAACTCTTCTGCGACAAGGACTATCACAACCTGACTTCTATGGTGATGTGATTTACAAACTTCGTAAGATCCTTGCTCATAATCACTTTCGTATAATCCTTATTAAACTTGTTAAAAAATACTGAAAGGGGATCCCTTGGAAGCAACAAACAAACACAAGAGATAAAAGGAGCTGACTCGGTTGTATTGAGTCCGTTCATGAGGGGTAATGTAAAGTGCAACACCTCTCAAGCCTCCTAACATCGGCTTAAGCGATATTCTTAATATTAAAAGAGGTTATGACACTATCATTTTGCAACGTACTGTTTAGTGGTTGACCCATTTACAGTTCGCCAAGATGCTTTCCTCTTTGATTGTGCGATGACCGGACAGATCATAGACCCTATGATGGCGTCTTCCTAAATCCTTATAGGACGATAATGTTTGATGTTTGTCTTTAATATTGTCTTGTCGTACCCTTAACAGTTTGTTTTCTTGTTACTCCGGTTTCTTCTGCTAAGTAATCGAGTATTTACTTTGCGGCTTTCAAGGCTTGTTTTTATATATCATATATACCTGATAATTTATGTGTTTTCCTTATATGTAAAGTTTGTCAGAGATTATTACCTCGCGGTGATTTCTTTATTTACACTGTCCCGTTTATTGGGATGATGATAGGGTAAGAGTGAGGTTTGGTGCACCCCAGAACCTGGTTTAAACCCCCAGCGTCTTTTTTTTACTGACCGTTTTAATGCGGTAGCCCTATTGTCAACCAATTTGTGTTTGTCATGTTTTATCTTGCCTTTCATTCTTCTTTAACGTTGTTCTTCGATTCTGTGTGTGTTTACTTGTCCTGTGCAATTGTTATATCTACTTTTTTTTTATCATTATGTCTAATCGTAACAAGTTTTGATGGGATACATAACTTAACTAATCTATTAACGTGCTTGTAACATGTTTGCACGCTACTTGAACACATAATACAGCAGTCTGAGTTAACACGTGGCACTGAGTCAAAATCAACCGTTTTATATATCGAAACACGTCTTTTATACAAAACATTTGGCGTTACATCTTAATGGAATGACGACATAAGTACCAACATAGTCGCTTTTAATGCATCGGAACGGATTTTTATTACACCGGGAAACATCAAATGTATTTGATACAACAGTAGGTTCTAACAAAGTTACAAACCGGTCAGTTACCGTTGTAGGTTCGTATATTATATTAATAAATATTATATTGTTGAGACAATGACTTATTGGATTTAATTGTTCTTCATTTATATATATATTGGTGAGAATATGTTTTCAAAAACGTACACGAGTAGCTGCTAGAATATTCTAATTTATCCTTTCTACATATGGTAGAAAGCCAATCAATGTGTTAAGTGTGTTTCCGAGCATAGTATGTCAAAATCAGAGAAATGAGAAAAACAAGTAAATTGCAGATGCGATAATATTTGCGTAAAACGACGAACACGCAGGTAATAACATCACACATTGTAAAATAGAACGAAAAGGCTTCCAGTAAAGGAACGCGTTTTGTAGAGAACCATGCGATTTGTTATAATAACAGCCAACTACGCATTTGGTTTCAAAATTAGAGCTAACACAGTGCCGGTGTAACATTAAATTTTGACACGCGTTGATTTCTGACCCAGGGGTCATTTCTCAACAGATTTTGATCAAAATTTAACGTTGAAAACTGATCCACCCCTCGTTGATTAACGACCCGTCCACACGTAAACTTATGACCCTCGTTGAACTCTGACCCAGTAGGACCAATTCTCGACGTTGAAAACTGATCCTCCAGTCCTTTAAATCTGACATATATAAATGACTGACTATGCTTCACCTTCTCGAAATACAATCATGTAGATCATTAGTAAATTAATAGGAACTACTAGTAAAGAAAGTTAAAACCATCGGACAGGGAAAGCAGCATTCAAGGACGACAGTCAACCACAAAACACAAAAACAAACACGCAAACAGACAAACGAGAAGGCAATGCAAAACGACATCACAAACACAAAAGGGTTGACAAAGGGGCTCCGGCCCTGGAACGGTCAGTAGCAACAAAGGCCACTGGGGGTTTAAACCGATTCTAGGGTGCACCAAACCTCATTAAATTGTAACGGACTTGCAGAAATGATTCGTAGAGATCATAACGTAGGATAAATCATTCTGTGGCCGGGAAGTTAACACTAAATGCTGACGAGAGCAAATCGTTTGAAGGCGTAAATGCAAGTGCGGCCACACGCCCACCCCACCCCTTCACCACAGGATAGAGAGAAGAGGGAAAGAGAGAAGACGAAATATGTATATATAAACAGAAGGCTAGAAACTAATTTCACACTCATTTTATCGGAATTTCTTTCTTTACCTCTAATGGTCTGTGCGTAAATGTCACTCAGAGATTGGGTCAGGTATACATTATTCTTCGTTTCTGCAACATTGGTTTACTGACTTGGAAATCCATCAACAATTACAAAAAAATCCCAGACAAGAAGGAGGTTTGCACAGAAAAGACAATATTTACGAATGTATATTTATACGTGCACGTGTATCGGTGATAGCTTTACTGGATATTTTGACCCAAATTGTACGTCATTATATTGTGTGCATTTAGTTTATTAATTATCATCGCTACCGGAAATCCCATATGAGCGTCGCCTTAATTTTAATTGTTAGTCGGGTTACGGGAAATAGCGCAGGATAAAGAAAGAACATTTGGTTACAGAGTCCCCTGGTACTTTAACGCTCTCGATGTATAGCACGGACACACGGGACCTCGGTTTAAAGTCTCATTTGAAAGATTGTTAGTAATTTTAGTTGGAGAACACGTTGATGTATGTGATTGATCCCGTAAAATACGTGTACGGATATGTGCACGCATCCAGTTCTTAGTGGATTTTCAAATCCCGTACATGGTCTATGTACGGAATGCTCACCATCCCGTGAGTGTACGGACTTCTTTTCAAATCCCGTACACCGTGTGGGGTACGGGCAGGTGCATCCACCACGTTCTCAGTGACTGTACGGAGATATTTTCAGATCCCAAACACGGTGGATGTACGGACCTAACCCGTACATTGGCAGTATACGGACTTAGGGCCTTCATTTTGCATTCGAACTTTACCAAACTTTACCAGATTGTAGGTGTTAATAAAAGCTCAGATATGTTTGAAAACCAACCAGATCGGACCAGTAACCGCGGAGTTATGGCCCTTGATTTAGTTAAAAATGCTATATTTTGCCTCGTTAAGACGATTGGGCCTTTATTTTTCATCTGAACTTTACCAAACTTTAACAGATTGTTAATGTCAATGAAAGTTTTGACGAGTTCTAAAACCAGCCAGATCCAACCAGTAACAACGGAGTTATGGCCCTTTATTTAGTTAAAAATGCTATATTTTGCCTCGTTAAGACGATAGGGCCTTCATTTTTCATCCAAACTTTATCAGATTGTTAATATCAATGAAAGTTTGGACAATTTCGAAAACCGGCCAGTTCGGTCCAGTAACAGCGGAGTTATGGCCCTTGATTTAGTTAAAAATGCTATATTTTGCCTCGTTAAGACGATGTGACCTTCATTTTTCATCCGAACTTTACCAAACTTTGCCAGAGTGTTAATATCATTGAAAGCTCGGGAAAGTTCGAAAACCGGCCAGATCAAACCGTAACAGCGGAGTTATGGCCCTTAATTAGTTAAAAACGCTATATTTTACCTCGTTAAGACGATAGTGTCTTCATTTTTCATCCGATCTTTACCAAACTGTACCAGATTGTTAATATCAATGAAAGCTCGGACAAGATCGAAAGCCAGGCAGATCGAATTAGTAACAGCGTAGTTATGGCCCTTGATTAAGTTAAAAATGCTATATTTTGCCTCGTTAAGACAATAGTGCCTCTATTTCTAATCAGATCTTTACCAAACTTTATCAGATTGTTAATATCAATGAAAGCTTCGACAAATTTGAAAAACAGCCAGATTGGACCATTTACACAGGAGTTATGGCCCTTGATTTTCTGGAAAATGCTATATTTTGGCCTCAGTAAAACGAAAGGGCCTTCATTTGGACGGAATTCAGTGAAACTTTTCAGGGATGATCAGTACCAAGCCTAGGTGTACATATCGTCACCGTGTTCCGGTGGAATGATTTTGGCAGAGTTATGTCCCTTTAAATGTTTTAATACACACTCTTTGTCCGGACTAGTTCTCCTGAACCCCTGGCCAGATATAAATGAAACTTTTTAGGGATGATCTGTTCCAGCTCTAGTTGTGGAAATCATCGCCGTGTTTCGGTTGAATGATTTTTGGCAGAGTTATGGCCCTTTAAAGGTTTTACAGGGATGATCAGCACCAAGACTAGTTGTAGATATCACCGTCACGTTCCAGTTTACAGATTTTTGGCAGAGTTATGGGCCTTTAAAGGTTTTTGATGCACAAACATTTTCCGGGCTAATTCTCCAGAGCCCATGGCTGGATTTCATCTGAACTTGAATTGAATTGAATTGGATTTTATAATCGCACCAATAGCTATGGTCATATGGCAACTTTCCAGCTTCATCTGAACTTGACAAGGATGATCAGAATCAAGCCTAGTTGTGCATATCATCGCCATATTCCGGTTAAATGAATTTTGGCAGAGTTATGTCCCTTTAAAGGTTTTAATAGACAAACTTTGTCCAGATTACTCTCTTCTGAATTCCTTGCCAGATTTCAGCGAATCTTGGTGGGATGATCAGTACCAAGCCTAGTTGCACCTGTCATTGCCGTGTTCTGGTTGAATGAATATTGGCAGAGTTATGACTCTTTAAAGGTTGTAATACACTAACTTCGTACAGACTAGTTCTCCTGAACGTTGGTTGGATTTCAACAAAACTTGGCAGGGATGATCAGTACCAAGCCTAGTTGCGTATGTCATTGCCATGTTCCGGTTGAATGATATTATACATAATCTTTATGTTTAGCCAGTAGAGCGTCCACAGGCCCTCTTGGGCCTCTTGTTTGTTGTGACTTTTGGTTTTGAGAATGTTTACTTTAACGCGACGTAACTTCATAATTAGTCCCCCGATTTTCATCAAAATATCAGTGCATATTCTTTGGAGCATCTATTATTCAAGTCAATAAGAGTTTAACTGTTTCTGCATTTTCCAAGAAATATATTTCTAGCAATTCAAGTGACCAATTAGAAATGTTGTTAAGTGTATATTTCAACTCTTTTCGGAAACAAAACACCTAACATTTGTAGAGTTTTCGACCGTAGTTCGTGTGTTTTCGACTGAAATCCCTGTCGCACTTTCGACCAAAATCCACCTCTGTAATGACCGACTTGGGCCACTGTGATATACGTTTTAGCAACATTTTCTATTGAAATAGTTTGATCACTGTGGTTTATAAATATTTTTCCAAGCAATTTGTATTTCCCGATACTATTACGCCAATTAAATAAGCTACATGTTCATGATTTTGGCCCTAGGTGACAGGTGGACAAGTAGGTTTAATGTGTCGTGCTCAGCCGTTTCCAAAGTTCCATGATCATACTCTTTTTTTATATGACTAATAATTTATTAAAATGAATGGTGGCACACATATTATGGACATACATATATGGTACGTATGTTTTTATTTTGAAAAATAAAATCGCCAGTTATTTTAAAATTCAAAAGTTCATGAAGCGGCTCCAGTATACTGCTCTCAACTTCGTTTGACAGGTATATTGCATTTAATATTTGAGGGATTTAATTATATACACACATGTACTGCTTCATTACATGCATATATCTACATTCGATTTCTATCATCTGCACTAAACTGCTTTTTTTTAATGACCGTTAAAAATGACCCGACATTTTATAAGAATTTAAGCCGATAAGTTTTCAACGACTGTAAAAATCAAAATGTAATGTTGAGAAGTGAGAAACGTTGAAACAGACCCCCAGGGTCAGAATTCAACGCGGGTCTACATTTAATGTTACACCGGAAAACAACTGTTCTTAGCACATTGTTACGTGATATTACGAATAATATTCTTTGGGTCGCCTTGGGTTTACTGTCCTCCTTGAATGCTACTTTCCCTGTCCGATCTTTTTATATTTCTTTTGATCTGTGCCAGTCTTAAACGCTGTCTTGCGTCCGCCGTCCGGGCACTTGGATGTTTGTTTTCCAGAACTAGTTGGAAATTTCCTCGAGATATTCCAAACCAACCCATCTGGCCCACTTGTTTCGTAAAGTCTGTCGTCGTTCTTCAATGTTCGGAATTGTTTTTTTTAAAATAACAGATGAGATAAAAATATTCCAGGCTCATTCTACCCATTCTGCATATTTAGTGTTCATTTCACGCTGGCGCTAAATCACATTGTTTTGCGTTGGTTTATCCATAAAACCCAATTCTATTTAATTCACATCAGATATTGACATTTTATTAATTATTCATAAATTACTGTTATTGCTTCTTTTTGTTTATAATTTGTGTACATTTAATGATTTTGTAACATTTTTAAAGTAAATTATATGTGTTCGTGAAGATATTAATCGAATCACTGAAAACATCGTTTTGAAATATACACTTCCTTTTCTAAAAATTAAAATACTGAGAATTTTTAATTGATTTAATATAGCTAGATCTATTAAAATTATGAAGTGTTACCCTTTCGTTTTATTTTGACATGTTTCAACTCGTAAGCGGGGCGTCCGTGGCCGAGTGGTTAGAGTCTCTGACTTGCAATCACTTACCCCTCACCGCTGTAGGTTCGATCCCTCAGGGGCCTAGGAATATTTATGTGAGGAAGCTATCCAGCTGGCTTGCGGAACGTCGGTGGTTCTACCCAGGTGCCCGCCCGTGCACGAAAATTGCCCGGAGGGGCACCTGGGGTCTTCCTCCACCAGTGGAAGCTGGAAAGTCGCCATATGACCTTAGCTGTTGTTGCGACTATAAAATCCAATTCAATTCAATTCAACTCGTAAGCCGGTATACTTTTTGTCATTAATATTCGTACAAATGATAAGCTTCGATTTTCAAGAGCTGGTAATTGCATACGGAGTTCAATTACCGTTATATATTAATTTCCAATACCAATCGCGTTGTATTGTGCCCGAGGGCTTTTTGTCTTTGTTCTTTTAAATTTCCACGAACTCTAATAACAGCAATCTGACCTTTTGACCACGCGACAAGTACACTCCCGGACAAATATTATCACCTCAATGTGTAACATGGCTTCGCACTAACAGGTTTTTTAAACATATAGCAGTGAAAGCTCGAACAAGTTTGAAAACCAGCCAGTTCGAACGAGTAACACCGGAGTTATGGCCCGTGTTCAATATTTGGTAATGTACACTGGAAACTCCAGAGGTCGTGGGTTCAATTTTTTCTTCAATAGGGAGCTTAGGGGCCCTTGTTGGATCAGTGTTTCATAGAGGTATAGGGAAGAACTTCGTTTAATATTTTGTATTTATTATAAGCTTATATTCCTCTACAAAGTTTGTTCAAATGGTGACATTGGGGTCTAATTTGGCCCCGTCCCAGGTGTCACAGTTTTACATACTTATGTATAGGGAAAAAATTCAAAAATCTTCTTCTCTGAAACTACACGAGTCAAAGGTTTAATATTTTGTATTTACACTCAGCTTTTTTTGAATGGTGACACTGGGGTCAAATTTGGCCCCACCCCAGGTGTCACATGTTTTACATAGAGTTACATAGGAAAGAACTTTAAAAAAAATCTTCTCTTAAACTACAAGAGCCTGAGGGTTAATATTTTGTATTTACCATCAGCTTATGGTCTTCCCTCTACTGTCCTCTACCAAATTTGTTCAAATGGTGACCCTGGAATCAAAGTTGGCCATATCCCAGGGGTCAAATATTTTACATAGACTTATATAGGGATACAATTAAAATATGTTCTTCTCTGAAATTACAAGAGCCAACGGTTTACTATTTTGTTATTAATTATCATAAATATAAATATTTACACTCAGCTTATGGTCCTCTACCAAGTTTGTTCAAATGATGACCCTGGGATCAAATGAAGCCCCGCCCTGGTTCACATATCAAACTTGGTTTTAGTGTTTATATTAACGAAAGTTTGATTTGTTTTTAAGCTAGCCAAACTTGAGCCAAATACATCCCTCTCCCTATATCTTGATAATTGAAGACACTTTATAAAAAAACTAGTTTGATACTGCCATTTCTGACACACAATCTTTCTATCCACCCCACACCACCCACCCCACGATGGACACCATATAGCCCGTAGAACGATACAGGGCCTCTTAGACCTCTTGTTTTGATGAATAAAATCACTCATTTGTTCGAGTTTGTTATTGCAATTATTAATCTCGTTGCCTAAAACTTTATTTTGCCAACTCGTTTATAAATTTGTAAACTCATACTATTCCTTGCCAACTCTTTCTCTCTGCCCTTTCTCTCAACTATATTCATTGCGTTTAGTATCACAATAACTCACGAAACACATTTAGGTCGTTTATGTGATTGGTTTACTTTATTATACCCTTGTATTGATCACTACACAATTCAATTTATACTAGAAGAAGGTAATGCTAGCTTTATTCATATAAGTTAATTAGTTCTTCTTTCAGATGCTCTAATCGCAATTAAGTGTGTCTCTAATCAGCTTTCATTCTTAGGACATCAAGTTTAAAACGAGAATTAGGTCAGTCAGGGAGTCAATGGCAGCTGTACTCTTCGTTTAAGAGTACAGGAAATAACAAATTTACAGAGTTATTATATACTGAAAGGAAAAAGAAACGCATAGTGGGTATTTCCGCTATATATTGTATGTTTAATATGCTACTGCTAATCGAATAGTTGAGGGCAACATTAGGCATGTCCTTTCGGAATGAAGGTTTTAATAGCACTGAACACACCAATGGTTAACCCTTTAAAGTGTCATTATCGACAGAATGCGCATTTGGCTCAAGCAGGTGAGAAAACTTAGTCTTTAAAACGTTGCAATCTTTTAACATTAACCATAATACTGAAATGGCTTAAATTTTTCAAGCGAAACTTCAACATTTATGAATTTCGTGTAACAAAGTATACTTTAATTAAAAGGTCTATTAAATGACAGAGTTGTCCTTTCTGTAATTAGTTATATCCCCATTTTGTACAACACGTTGAGATATATCTGGAATATTAAGTGGAATTAGGTGTATATAATAGTGTACTATAGCCATTGATTATGCGTTTTTTTTTGCTTTCAGAATAGTTGAAATTTACAGAAATCGCGACATCAGTAAATGTATACACATTTCGACCCGAAAATGCAGCATTCACGAACAGAAAATGTAACATACACGAACAGGACAATTAATGTATCATTAACAAAACTCGGTTACCAAAATGCGTATTGTAAACAAATACCAATTACATCAATATATTAGTATTTAGAAGTAAAGTATGGACACCAAAATCACAAAAGGGTTGACCACAGAGTCCCAACAGACCACAGTCAACCACATACATGCTCAGAAACAAAGTACTAATGTCATAGGGTCATAGGGTATTATATGCATAATATATATTGTATTCATTGTTATATTGCTATTGCTTGTTTAATAATGTTGATGTCGCTATATTGATTGCACTTGCCATTTGGATAATGAAATACACGTCACGAAATAAATTAAGTATCTATGATATGTTTATTATTGTGTGTCCAGCTCACCTTTGAGTTCACAACTCCCAAAAACAAAGAACCTACTCATGAATGCGTGTATACTGTGTTACAGCAAACGCATATGGAAAGCCCATACGTTGTCATTATCCAAAGGGCAAGTGCCATCAATATAGCGACATCAACATTATTAAAGGTATTCAAGTACCACATATGTATTGCTTATTTGCGATTAATTTACAGTTCAGATGTGTAAGTGCTTATGCATTTATGTCCATAAAACGTTCGTTTTATTTCAGATGCATTGATGTTTCCAGTTATATTTGTCATAGGGTGCATTTTACTTTGTTATAAATAAAATGCTTAGTTGCTTCTGTCCTTTTGCTCATCTATGTCAAAAAACAAAATAAGAATCATTTAGTGGTTGTTATTCTTTACTCGAGTTATTTAGTTACAGTACGTCAATTACTCGGTCTGCTAATTGGTTCGGTCCTTCTATTAAGTTGTCCATATTACCCATTGTCCCGTAATCCTATACTATTTACATTGTTGGTATAACTTACTAACCGATCACCCGTGACTGTGTGCGTCGATATTCTGGACAAGTACAATGCTTCATTGCACTTGCCATTTGGATATTGACATATACGTCTCGAATAAATAAATAAATTAATTCTATAATATGTTTATTCTTGTGTTTCCAGCTCAACTTTGGGTTCAACACTCTCCAAAACAAAGAACCTACTCATGAATGCGTGTATACGGGGATACAGCATACACATATGGGAACCCCACACGTTGTCACTAACAAGAATACTAGGGAAAATATGACATCACAAACATAAACGGGTAGACAATAGGGCTACCGCTTTGGAGCGGTCAGTGGCAAAAAAGTCCACTGGGGGTTTAAACCAGGTTCTAAGTGCACCAAACCTGGATGCATACACTTGAAAAGTGACTTTTAGCATAGGCCTCTCATAGTCACATGATGTATTTACAAACAACTTGGGTTGCTAAAATATTCGTCACATGAAACTTGGAGAATGAAAATTAGTGTCACCGAACGTTTGGTTTCAATGGAAAAGTTGAATTACCATGCTTGCACCTACATGGAATAAAACTCCGTTTGTTACATTTTAACGATAGGAATAAAACTCGAACGGAAAATGTTGTATTCAAAAATACCATTAAAACAAACAGCAATTACAGTATTAAAAAGACGCAATGCTAGTGACATCAATAACACAAACGGATTGACAATAACTGTTCTAATAATGTAGTGACCATCAACCCAACACTGTTTTCAAAATGCCTTATGTTTACAATGCAAATATGTATTATGGTATTGGTATTCGTGAAGCTCGTGCAATCACACCATAGAGGTATCTAAATAGGTCCTAGATGGATCATGTACTATACATAATATTTATTTGTGTTTCGAGCTATACCAGTGAAGTATACTACAATTACTTTCAATAATATATATGTGTTTATCCTTAAACTTGTTTACTCATATCTAAATATTTCTCATGATCTTCTCCAGAACATGTTTTAATATACATGTATGTGTGTATTTGTATTTAGTATGTCTTGTATGTATTACCGCCTCAGTGCTGATGGCGATGGACATTGTAAAAATGTTATGCCTTAATACAAATTGAATTGAATTGAATTGACAATATGGATATTGCCCTGGAACTGTCAATCAATGGCAAAATGACCGCTGGGATTTTGAAACCAGGTTATAGGATTATAAACCTCACTCGTACCCTATTGTAAATACATCAAATGAGCAAATTAATGAACAATACACAACAACTACAGGCACAACACAAAGAGTTGTAAAGACAGGGTTACCGACTTAGGACGTTCTGATACTATAGAAACCACAGCACCCAAACAACGCAATGGCACAGTAGGAAGTTGTAATTTTCAAAAATGAGAACACTGATCGTTTAGAAACCAATGCGCTCAAACGCAATAACACCGTACCCTCACTGTACCGCAAACTAAGAGCAAATTAAAAATTCAATGAAAATGACAATACAAAGATTGAAAATGACAATACACAGCACGATTGGAAATGGCAATACACAGCACAAAGATTGAAAATGACAATACACAGCACAAAAAGTGGTGTAGACAGGGTTAATAATGTATTATGAAATATGATTATATTTTGAAATATTTTGAAATTTTTGATATTGTTCCTTTACCAAAATTATATGCAAATGTCGAACCGGACCCGACATGTAACATTCACAGTACGCAATCTATCAAAAAGTATGAAAAGAGAAATTTGGAAATCGTCGAACACGATACATACAAAACATACTGTAGTCTCGGTTTGCTTGATATTTTTCATGAACTGTAGTGAAAAGTGCTCGATACCGTTCATGCCCTCTAGTCCCGGGTTGAGCAGAACTCAATATTTAAAAAGTCAATATTACAAATATTTGAGCCATCCCGAAGATGGTATGCATATGACGGTGAACAAGGAACCGTCAATGAGGTATTTTCACACCATTCCATGTCCAGTGGCGTATGGTCCAAGTTTTTAGCAAAACACACATCAAACCAATCAACAATTATATGGTAAAACAGAATCAAGATATGCCACAACGTACAATGTTGACAACAGGGTACGCCTAGTAATGGTCAATGACAAAACGGCAGCTGTGTGTAAAACCAAGTTCTAGAATGCTACAAATCTCACTCTTACCAAATAAAATACAAAATAGGGTAAGAAGGTTGAAAAAATCGGACAGGGAAAGCAGCATTCAAGGACGACAGTCAACCACAAAACACAAAAACAAACACGAAACCGACAAACGAAAAGGCAAAACACAGAAACAAACACGCAAACAGACAAACAAGAAGGCAAAAGCAATAATAAATGCAAACGACATCACAAACACAAATTGGTGAATCCTATAAACTAGTTTAAGCACCCCAGCGGCCACTTTGCCAGTAACCGTTCCAAGCCAGTCTCCATATTGTCCACATGGTTATGTTTGTGTTGTCAAATACGTTGCCTCCTATTTATCCTATTTATCACAAATGGTGTTTGTTACGATGCCTGTTTTCGGGTAGCTTAAATTTGGTCGTTCAATGATATATTTCTTGTTCAACTTTTATCTACTTCTATTTGTAATAAAATATCCGGGTTATATAGCAAATACATTGTACCTTTTAATAAACTTTGTTTCACAGAAAACATCAAAGGGCGAAAGCCTTTCCTTTGATAAAAGTGTTAGACGTGATCGGTGCAAAGCGAAATTGATTTTTGTTATGGATTTCTTTACTAAAAGCTTTTATTTTTGGAAATATTTAAACATAATTGCAGTTATTCAGACATTGTTATTTGTGAACTATAAAGAGATGAATGCATTTTAGTTTTGAAATACGGGATTCATTTCACCAGGGCGGTGAAAATCGAATGTTCACGTCGCCGTGTAAATGGGAAAAACACTTTTTGAGCTAGTATATTGCAACGAATCATACCACTCGTTTGTGAATGAATGCCAAAGTATATGTCCTTATTCACACTGAATAATTCTAATTAGTGAATTGAAATTTTTCAAATTGGAGAATAAATTACCCTAATCTCTTGAGATGATATAATATTCTATTTATCATGTAGATGTTCCACATTTTCTGTATGAAATACTATCATTACCTATTTCTCAGAATGTTACGCTTATCGAGGACGTCAACATGTTGTTGTTTTGTGTTTGCTGTATGACGTCAGGCAACGTTACATGCATGACGTCAGATAATGTTACGTACAATAAACGCCGAGGAATTCCGCATTGATTTGCTTTCTTGGTCAGTGCCTAATTAAAGCAAAATGTATTAGTTCACCCCTTTATTAGGCGGAAAAGTCCATATCTGCATGATAAATAGTATTAAGATAATTATAAAGTTTTCTTGAGGATTGTAATCAGTTTCAGTTGATTTACAATCATTGTGACACAAGGAATACAATCTTCGAAAACAAGCAAACTTTGAAACATCGATGCTAGTTCTTGCTAGTTTACGTCACTTTCCCACGTTGACTGAATTTGCTTAAGGACCACTTACTTATTTAATAAGTCGAAGAAAACAAAGTAAAAGGAAAATCCTTCTACTGTGAACTAATTCCCCGGGTAATTATTTCTCAGTAGAAATTATCATAATGAAATCCCTCAGAAATCTCATTAACTCCTTATAAGAAATGAAATACAAAACGATATTTGTAACATAAACCTTCGTCATAGCGGGACGATTTGTAGCATTCTTTTTGGATATTGCCGAACATGATAAATGCAATAAATATTAAGTCTCGGTTTAATTGAGACTGTTCATGAACGGTAGTTAAAAAGTGCTAGCTACCTTTCTCGCCCGCTAGTCCCGGGTTTAACATAACTCAATATTTAAAAGGCGTACCACAGGTGACAGTCAAAAGACCAAATTGAAATAACAGGCAACATATCCTAAGGGTGATTAAACAAAACTCAGAACCTTTAAAGACTGTAGTACCACCTATTCGAAATTCAAGTAAGAAACCAAACGTATTTGCGAATGTACCACTAATATCTGTAAATATTGGGCTCCGCGATTTCCAAATACTTGAAAATATAACCTGGCGAGAATACCTTGATTTACACTGTCCCGTTTTATTTGGATGACAATAGGGTAAAAGTGAGGATTAATGCACCATAGAACCTGGTTTAAACCCCCAATGGCCCTTTTTGCCACGTTTGAGATGTCATATCGTGTCTTGTTTATCTTTATTATTGTTGTTAGTTTCTATGCGTGTTTGTGGTTGACTGTGGTCCTAGAATGTTTCATTTCTTGTTCGACTTTTATATCTACTTTTTGCGTTTGCCAAAGGTTCAGTGCTAAACGTAGATACAATAGTCGAAAAGTAGCATTCAAGGACAACAGTCAACCACAAACCAAAACTCACACAAAAACCAAAGAACAACTATAACGATGAAATAATAGGCAAGCTAAGACATCACAAACACAAAAGGTTATCCTTGGTCATGATCACTTTCATACTATCTTTGTTAAGCTTGTTAAAAGGTTTATCAAAAGATGTTATGACCCTATCATTTTGCAACGCACTGCATGTCATTTACAGTTTGCAACTATGCTTTCCTCTTTAATTGTGCGATGACCGGACAGGCTGTCGACCCTATGATAACGTCAACCTAAAGCCCAAAAGGACGGTGACGTTTGATGTTTGTCTGCAATATTGTCTTGCCCTCAGTGGTTGTTCTCGTATTGCTCTGGCTTCTGACAAGTCATTGAGTACCTTCTTTGTGGCTTTCTATGCTATTGCCTTTTTGTATTTATATATACACGAGCATCTTTGTGTTTTACTTATATTGCCTAATAATGCTGCCTTGTTGGTTTGAGAAAAGTTCATGACGGGGATTTCTTTATTTACACTGTTCCGTTTTATTGGGATGACAGTAGGGTAAGTGTGAAGTTTGGTGCACCCTATAATCTGGTTTAAACCCCCATTGGCCTGATTTGCTACTGACCGTTCCAAGGCGGTAGCCATATTGTCAACCCTTGTGTGTTTGTGATGTATTATTTGGTCTTTTATTTATTTTTATATAGTTGTTCTTTGTTTCTGTGTGTGTTTGTGGTTGACTTGAATACTACTTTTTTCTGTTCGATTTTATATCTATATATTATCTGTTACTAATTGGAAGCATGCGTCTTTGTGGATGTAATGTTACGTTATTTTGGTACTGTACGATACAAAAAAAAAAAACCATTGACATTATGTCGTTTTTTTCCTTTCTTAAAAATACAAGACATATCAGATAACAGGAAATCCGTGGATTCACATGTTTCGCCTAACAACGACAGGAATTCAGGAATTTCATAATAAATTTGTTTTAGTTCCTGCAGATAAAGCAGCTTATAATGTAATTATTGTTTGACGCCTACATTACGTCAATGTTCTATCTCTGGAACTCGGCAGCACCAATTCGTATACTCCAGTTAATTCTACCGAGGATGATGTTGTTTCCGCACATATCACTCGGTGAACTACTTTCAAGGCTGGTGTAAACGATAAGCAAAATAAACTGCCTACTATTTACTGGATTCCTAAATTACATAAATATCCATATAAGGCTCGCTTTATTTCGAATTCTAGTGCCTGCACCACAACAAACATCTCCAAACTTTTAACTTCTTGTCTTACTGCCGTTAAAGATCACGTTAAACTATATTGTGATAAAACTTATGAAAACTCTGGGATTAATTTATTTTGGTATATAAAAAATTCAGGAGACGTTCTTGATAAAATGTTCAAGAAAGGTCAAGTTTCATCAATAAGCACTTATGACTTCTCTAGACTTTATACAACCTTACCACATCACCTTATTAAAGACATGCTAATTTCTCTTCTTCAAAAAACATTTGCTAGAGAAAATACTACATTGTTGGCATGTAATGATATAAAAGCGTTTTGTACTAACGGCAGTTTTGACAATTATACTATGTGGACTTGCTATGAAGCTTGTGAAGCACTCATCTTCCTATTAGATAATATTTTCGTCAGGTATAGAACCACCGTTTACAGACAAATTGTTGGTATCCCTATGGGTACGAACTGTGCACCATTTGTCGCAGATTTGTTCTTATTTTGCTATGAAAGGGATTTCATGTTGAGTCTTTCACCAGATACCCAGGCAGATGCTATTGAAGCCTTTAATGACACCTCTCGGTATCTGGATGCCATATTGAACATTGACAACCCTTTCTTTCCAACTATGGTTAATTATATTTATCCTAAAGAACTTCAGCTTAACAAAGCTAATATATCTGATAATAACCCTTCTTTTCTTGATTTAGATCCCTCGATTGAAAATGGTAAAATAATTAGCAAAATCTATGACAAGAGAGATGATTTTAATTTTGACATTGTTAATTATCCCCACTTGGATAGGGATGTTCCCCGAGCAACTTCCTATGTCTCTTTTTTTTCTTTGAAAAGGCGAGACAAACATTGTTATTGTAGTAGAAAAAATTTATAGAAATATAAAATCAGTATTGCAAGAACATAGGTATCGGCTGAGCCATTTTAAGGGACGCTTTATTTCTAAGATAGTCAATCTAAATGTTTAATCTTTCTTGGTTAACTATTATCAAGAAAAAATAAATCTCAAACGTACACTATATTAAGCATAATTATACTATATTTAACAAGGTATGGTGTTGAGATTCTTATGCAAGTTTAAGGACTAGGCAGTCCTATCTGTTAAATGGATCGAATCTGCTAAATATGCAAAATACCTGTGGACGAGGAGACCGGTCACTATCACAGAATGTTGACAGGATGACGCCACGTTGCGCAAAGAAGGGAATATGTAAAAAATGCAATTCATGACTAGATGACATTATTGTTTGGCTTAAATTGAATAAGCGTATTTTTTCTAATGAAAAACGGTATAATAGATTCATTTGGACAATTTTCTTTTTGAAATTTATCCTTGCGCTAGAGGTCATGCAGATGAATGGTAAACCATGAGTTTTCTAACAGGACACACATTGAGAGAGGTAAATAAAAGAAATATGAACCCCTGTGTGGATATATAACTTTGTTTCATGTCGAATTTGATGAGAACATTTAAGCTTTCGACGATGATATTCATTTATGCAATCCAAGCATGTGATATCCTTTTGCTGACGACGCAGTAAATAATTGTCGGCACATATTTGTTTCTCTGTATATTTGCAAGCCAATCTACATAACGAAAGAACAATTCCATTTCAGAAGAAACTGATATAACGTCAAGTAAATTGATCGCTATAACGGAGGTAAATTATATCTCACAAACCCGATGCCTGATTTAAGTCGGACATCGTTAATGTGTGAAACAAGATAGACAAAGTGGAGGCAACTCACCAAGGGAGAATCAAGAATAAATAAATAGAATCTACATATTATTTCCAACAAGATGAAAATATATATCAAATGAATATAAATGACAAAGTAGAAATATCAACGTTTTTAAAGCCTTTTTAAATGAATTTCAATATACGTTAGATGGAATCCCTATTCTCTTAATTACATATTAAACTGTTCGGTTTTAATCAGACATCTGTATTTACGATATATGTATGCTATATCACCGCTATTTTATATCTCCAAGCTATATCTAGCTGTGTCCTTCCGGTACAATTCAGTGTCCGGCACTAATAATTTACTTCCGCAAATTCACTTCCACGTTATATTGCACGCCTCTTATTAGCGGTTGCTATTCGTCCGGTATCATACATACTTCCGGTGACGTAATTCCCACTCGCAAGATCCTTTCTGGCGATGGCTCAAGTCCCAGTAACGTCATCGGCGTAGCTATCTGCGTAACCAAGCCCTCTTGCTTAGCCTCTCCGTGGCTACCGCCTGGTCTGTCGACCAAATAGCGAATTAGGTAGTTCCCGCGTCGTATGACGGCGTTCCCCACCTACGACCCCGCACAGCCTCCATTTTCGAAATAGTCTAATGTAAGAATAATTAATAGCAACCTTTTCTGACTGATCATTATCGGAGGGCTGGCGTGGTGCAGTCGGTAGCGCGGCGGATTTGTAACCGGAGACCCAGTATTCAATCCTCCGTGGTGCCACTGAGTTTCGTCAGTGTGTTCTTTGGCAAGACACTTTCCCTTAGCCTCGTCCGTCGGATGTGGACGTAAACCGGGCGGTCCCTTGTATCGGTGTATCCTCCAAGCGCGTTAAAGTATTCGATAATAAGAGCAAGGCACGGTTCCCGGATTCATATTTATC